>ML663557.1:1726386-1887131 GCA_007570785.1 Antilocapra americana
ACACACACACACACACACACACACACACACACACACACACACACACATCTCCAGCTTGGAAGCAACGTGAAGAGTAAACCCTAATTCAGGCAACTGACCCTTGCTTGCCTCCATCAAACCCCCACTGACTTTACTCAACACCTCTCTCAGTTGGGGCCCTGGGACCATGTACAACTTCTCCCATCACACAGCCAGAGGCTGGGAGTGGTGACTCAGGCCTCTGCTGGGACTCTGCCCAGAGCTGGGACAAGCGTCTGACAATAAGATTTTCTCCAAACAGAGTTAGGCACTCTAAATTGTTTTTAATTATGATGTGTCTTTGGGTGTTTTTTTTTTAAAAATGTAATTTCATTTATTTATTCTTTTATTTCATTTTTTTGGTTACACTTTACAAAACAGCATGTGAAATCTTAGTTCCCTAATCAAGGATCAAACCTGCACCTCCTGCACTGGATGGGCAGAGTTTAAACAACTGGACTGCCAGGCAAGTCCCAGGCACACTGAATTGTTAAAAGGACGCTGCTGCTCAGTTTGATGAGACATGGATAGCAGGGAGGATTGAGAGACTGGGGACAGGCAGGAGGAGGAGTATACTGCAAACAAGAATCAATCAAGCCGATCCTGGGCATCTACCATGTGCTCCATCCTGTCTCTGTGTTGACATTCAATCCTCACGGCAACTCTGTGAGGTCACTGTGTTTTCTCCAATCTGCAAATGAAGATTCTACAAATGAGACCCAGTAATCTCCAGTAAGGTGCCTTGAGTTGCATGAGTAAGTGGCAGATTTGGGATGCCAGACACTTTGGGGCATACTCTGACCTCTGTTCTTTTTCTATGTATAATCCTATACCTCTCTGCCATCTGTCAGTCATGCTTGATTACAAGGCTTTTCTAATTTTCTAGTCAGAAGGAACACTGGACCCTGGTGGTCCAGTGGCTAAGACTCTGCACTCCCAATGCAGGGGGCCCGGGTTCGATCCCTGATCAGGAAACTAGATTCCATGTGCTGCAACAAAGAGTTCCCATGCTGCAACTAAAGATCTGCAAGCCGCAGCTAAGACCCAAGGCAGCCAAACAAAAATAAGTTGATTTAAAAAATTTAAAGAATTGACAGTATTATTTAAAAAAAAAAAAAAAGGACGACACTGGAAGCCAACACATCATATTTTATGACCTATCATCCCATATCATGTATCATGTCACATCACATCACATCAGTGGTTGGTTAAGTAAATTTACGGTTAAACAATGCAGGTTTCTTTCAGTCACACAGATTTAGTTATTCTCACCTCTTCCTTTCAATGTCCACATACATTTCTCAGATATATAACTCCTCTGGGTATTTGAGCTGGTTGGATTCTGCCAGGCCATTAAAATCAAGGGCAGGTGTCCTGACCAGGTAAACCAGGTGAGCAGAGGTCTTTACTTGAAGTTGCTTTGACCAGGATTTTTTGGTTTTTCTACATATCACACCTGTCCTACATCTGTCCTCAGAACCTCCCGGAGCCCCATGGGCTAAACTGGAAAATGACCTGCCCTGGTCAGTTAGTAGCAAAGCCGGCCCCGGAGACCAAGTTCCCGGACGCCTGCTCCCATGTTTAAATGCTTCTTTCATGCGTACACAGGATGCATCTTTATCCATGCCTAGTGCTGACGTCCAGAGCAGGGTTGGGGGCTTCACCCACCCCCTCTTCAGCTCCACCAGCACCCATGCCTGCACACACTCACCTCCTCCTCTCTCAGGAATAGCTGAGGTTTTCCCAGTTCAGTTAAAGTCTTGTGCAAACACAGGAAGCAGGTTCCCACGCCCACCCCTTTCAACCATCAGGGATCCTCTGAGTCTCCTGAGCAGAAACCCCAGAGCCATCAGCCCAGGGCCTATCTCTTCCAGGAGCCATCATTCTGTGCATTTTTTTTGGATAGATTCTCCCTTCCTATGTCAGAATCAGGTTTAAGCATAAGTTTTCCACTCCAGAATGCCCAGCTTGCTAAGGTGAGTTTGCTTTTCATAGACACAGGGCGTCTTGCTGTTTTGCCAAAGTTGCTGACCAGAGGCAGCCACGGCGGGTCCAGGTGTGACCCAGATGACTTTTCTGATGTAGAGATTGTAGAAGCAAAAGTGGTAATGACGTTTCCATTGCCTGGAGACCTGTTCTCATCCTACAGAGGATAAAAAGTGAGCTGAGCTGTGCTCGGGCCAAGTCTTCACTTCTTATGCCAGGGATGTGGAAGTTAACAGCCACTTCTCCCCGGAACCCGCAAATAGGCTGGGCTCCTTCCAGCAGGGAAATTTCACCCAAGTGAGAACACCTGAGGGACACAACCGGCCCGCCAACCGTGACCAAATGAACTCTCCAGAGGTAGCTTGGCATACGCTCCCCTCCCACAGGGGTTGTTGATTGCTCAGGCTTTTTACAATCCTCAAGCCCTGTTCCAAGGAGCTTTTGTGGTTTAAATCAATGTGCTTCTGGGAATAAGTGCCCTTATTATTTCTTGCCGAGCTCTTCTACCACTGTGACATAATATCCTTTGTGCTGCTGAACAGTAACAGTCCTTTCAGGAACCTCTGAAAGCTTTCTAATTAGGACCCACAACCACACAACAGACAGAAGCTGAAGACCAGAGGCAGTGACGATAAAGCTTCGCCGTGGTCACAGAGGAGCCCAGCCCAGGTTTGATTGCTCCTCGGAGGCTGCAGGGTCTAGATTAGGCCACTAGTCTAGGAAGGGCATCCCTGCGACGGTGGCTTCAGAAGTGCTCGGCTGCCGAGTGCTGTGTCTTAGGGTCACCTAAGCCCTGAGTTATTCAGTTGACGAGCAGAAATGCCCAGCATTGGTTTTGCTTGAATTTGTGATTAGTTCTCAGTGGCTAGGCTCCTGGGACCAGAAGCTATAGTAAGGCTATGTCATTAGAAACTGAATTCTGCATTAAGTAATTCAGCTTGGTTGACTGCCGACTAGGTGCCGGGCATCATGCTGGCCAACAGGCACGCGAGGATAAACTCCCAGTCCTCCTGCTAGTTTACAGTCTAGACAGAAGACAGGATAGCTATGTAAGCAGGGAGGCATATATAAGCAGAGAGTAGACCAGAAGGCTAGGGCAGCACCCAGCCCTGCGGGACTTTCAGGGAAAGCTTCTTGGAAGGGAAGACTTTCGACCCGGGTAAGTCTTCAAGGTGCACTGAGCTTGCTAAGCAGAACCATGAGGAAAATAGCATCGCATACTGCATGCCAAGTGCTGACAAGGGCCCGGAGGTGTGAAATGCCTTGGGGTTCAGGGAACAATAAGAAGGTCAACAGCAGCCAACGTGGTTATCTCACTGTGCTTTCTCTCTCCTATTTTTATAGCCAAAATGCTATCCCTTTTTATTCTCAGTATCTTAGTTTGGATGTTAAAAAACTGAACATTGGGTTGTTTCGTCTTGGCATTTTGCTTTAACCCTCCACTTCTCCTTAGGGCACTACAGATCCCTCTGAACATTGGGCAATGTCCAAAAGAAAAGCACAAAGATGAATATTTCACTGCATTATAAGAACATAAGGGCAGCTCAGGGAATCTTGGGCAGGAAATCAGCTGGGTTGTTCTTTTTTTTATTGTCAGTACATATAGCAAAAAACACAGTCTTGGATGACTCCCAAGGTTACTTATCACAGGTCCAGCCATCTGAAGGGAGCCTGTGGTCCACAGCTCACGGGGTAGAAGCTGTAGATGAAAGCAGATGGAGGCGGGAGGTGACAGGAAAACATGAGCTGGTAGAAACCTAATAGGGGACCCGCAGAGGAGTGAAAGCACCAGCAAGGGACTCTGCAAGACGGATCTGCCGGCCGCCGGCTCCGGAGTCAGGCTGGATTGGAGCGGTGAGAATCCACGGCCGCCTCCACTTCCTCTCCTGGCCTGTGTCTTCCGTGGCATCTTCCGTTGCCCCCTCTGCCCCCAGGGCCTTTCCTTCAGGCAGCTCTTTACACACGAGCTCAGTCTATGAGAAGGACAACACAGTGGCCCACTCAAGTCTCTCCTCAGTGCGGCCGAGGCACCCCAGCACCTTGGCCCTGCACAGGCAAGGATCAAGTGGACACACGTGACCACCACCGAGCAAAGCTTCCTTAGAGCTAGGATGCTCCCTGCTGCAGCGCTTTGCATATAACAGGTGCTCAATCAGACCTGCGCAAGAAAGGCAGAGGGAGAGACAGGGAAGGAGGGAAGGAGGTGGGCAGGGAAGAAGTTGGCTGGCAACAGTGAAACCCAAATACCCCAGAGCAACAACATATTCCAAATTCTGATCAAGAGACGGTTGGTGCTGGAGGAGAGTGGAGGTGTCTAAACTCAGACGAATGGTCCCTTTTTCTTGTTTGCTTTCTAGTGAGTCTAGGCGCTGGTTCCGTCCCCCTCGCCTCAGATCAGAGCCTGAGCTGCACTCCAAGCCCCCACCGGGCCCCTGCAGCGCCAGTGGGGTGTGCTCCTGCCTTGACACTGCTCTTGCCTACACCCCTTCTCTCTGGGGTGAACACTGAGTCAGCAGGCGGAGTAGTCAGGATTACCCCATGCAGGGGCTGGAAGCTGGAGGGTGGGCACGAGGGGGGACCGTGGAGGGAGCAGTCTGTCCTCATCAGCAGGGCACGTTCACACTGGCCACCATCTGGCCCCCTTTACGACGGCCCCAAGGGCCAGGCAGCCTAACTGTCGACACAAGACTGAACGCGATACAGGGGATGGGGGAGACCTGCACCTGGCTGGAGAGGCAGCACACGCAGGGATGGACAGGGGTGTCAGTGATGCAGAAGGGCATTCAGGTGGTGGGGAAGTATGAACAAAGTCATGACGGTGAGAGTGTGCAAACCGAGCTCGTGGGAGGCCCAGGAAGCTGATTTTATTCCAGGCCGGGATATACTTGGAAGTGTGGCAAGAAGTGAGGCCTGGCTGCCTGGTTGGGGTCTCACCATGGAGTTTTCTCAGATATACTGAGGGGCTTCTCTGGTGGCTCAGTGGTAAAGAATCTGCCTGCTAAGAAAATGATGCGGATTCGATCCCAGGGTGGAGAAGATCCCCGGGAGAAGGGAATGGTAACCCACTCCAGAATTATTATTTTTTTTTTTGGCATTTCAAATAAAGGCTTTATTATGTAGATTATCAGGGAAAATCATAAATATGAAGGATAGAAGATAAAACATTATCTTTCCACTTGTGAGCTGTGCTCATTCTAAGTCACTTAAAGACTGTGACACAACAAATGGTGCTGGAAAAACTAAATATCCACATGTCAAAGTTGTATCCTTAACCTTACACCATGCACAAAATTTAACTGAAAATGGATTAAAGACCCCAATGTAAGGCCTGAAAATATAAAGTGCAAGTGTAGGGAGTTAAGGCTCTTTCTAGTTTATTACACTGCCTCCTACAAACAGCCAACAATGAACACATAACCATGGAAAGATGGTTAATACTCTCTTTACTATCCCCAGCTTGGCAGGGTCATGCAAAGCCCTCCAGAATTCTTGCCTGGAGAATCCCATGGACAGAGGAGCCTGGTGGGCTACAGTCCATGGGTTGCAAAGAGTTGGACACGACTTAGAGACCAAGCACAAAGCCCAAAGAATCTGGGCTATTTAGGGAATCCAATGGGAATAAAGATTTTGGAGCAGATGGGTGAACCGGGAAGCAGCAGGAAGTAAGGATGACTCAGAGGAGGCAGACCCTAGCAGCAGGAAAAACAGGAAGTGAAAGCGATATTCCAGGAAGACACAAGGAGGCTGTGAACGAGGACAATGGTAACGGAAACAGGAGGGAGCGGACACCGTGAAGCAGTCTCCCCTCTTCTCTTCCCACCTGGACACACATCTCGCATGAACACACACAGACACACTTCGGAGGTGAGAGAAAACAACCTCGTTACCATCCCTCTCCTCTCTGCTGTCAAGCCTGCCCCGTCCCCGCCCTCTCCCCCAACTTCCTCCCACTTCTCCTGTTCTGTTCCCTTGATCCCACTCTGGACAGTGGCCAGAGGCATTTGCTCAAAGGACAGAAAGAGTCACGAGAGGGTTATTTATATCTGCAGCCATGCCTGAGCCCTCTGTTCGGAGGGCATGTGCTTGGTGAGGAGTTGGGCCACACCCCAGGCCCCCCAGGCAGAACCTTTGAGCCCCCTCCCCCCGGGAGTCTGCCACTTGCAAGAGATACTGCTGATGGAGTGGGACCAAAGGGTCAGACCGTCCATCCCCCTGTCTCCAGTGAGGCCGTTGACTGGACAGGATAGTCCAAAAGCTTTCTTCTTATAGTATTTAATTATTTTCACAGTTCATCATTCATCAAGTTTTTCTTTATACCCAACCTAAACATCTTCCTGCTATTTTATCCATAAATCTCCTTGCTTCATGTTCTGTGTTTATGGGTGATGATAAACTCTTAAAAACCTTGTGAGTAGGGAAGTCTGGGTCAAGTGATCAGTCAGGTGGGAAGTATCTGATGAATTATGGGGCTTGTGCCCAATAGTTGGATGGCAAGGACTAACTCTGGATATAAGCCCATTCATTTTGCAACTGCTAAATAAGTCAGAATGACAGAGAAGCCGGTGAAACGTCTCCAATTTTCTCCCTCCCCCAGGGGCTCAAGGTTTGTGTTGATAGAAAAGCCAGACAGGTGTAAATGTCTTCATGTCCTCTCACATGAAAAGCATAAATTCATCTTGAGTCTGAGCAATTTTAGCCCCTTTAAGTCCACATCACCTTTCTTTAAGGCACAAATTTTTGGAAACCTGTATTTATAAGGCTGACTTTTTTTCCCTGGTATTCTCAGGGCCGCCAGGCAACACTGGCCACTCGGTCAGAAACACAGAAGCCAACCAATGTTTAGTGGGCCTTCCAGCAGCTGGTTTTGTCCCTGTATTACTTATTACCATTAATCTTCATAACTCTTCAACTGGTATTAATCCCATTTCACAGATGAAGAAGCCAAGGCTCAAAGAGATGTTATGAGAGTCAGTAGGCACAGGAGAGCCAGGGGGCTGACGCGGGGCATGAACAGTGGAGGGAGCTGTTTGTTCCCATTAACAGGACGTGGTAACTTTAGTCACCATTTGCTCACGTTCATGCCAGCCCCAAGGGTCAAGCAGCAGCACATACATGAGACTGGGCTTGATCCTGGTCACAGAGGGAGGCAGAGAGAGCGCTATGTCTGGCTGGAGGAATCAGGGCCAGGGTTTCTGCTGGGTCTGGAGGGGCAGATAGGTTTTTCAAAGTGGTGTAGTTGAGGTCAGGGAGACTACATTTTGATTAAAGTTGTTTCCCCATGACCAACGTTTTGGGGAGCCTTCCATCCCCTCAAACACAGAGAACTGAAGCAGGAGATTAAGACTGCCATGAGATGCTTAGTTGAGATGTAAGGAAAGGCTTAGTGAACTTGGAAGACGGTTAGATGCCAAGAAGACGCTCAGGCTGAGCGGGTTTTCCCAAAGTCCACACAGGAAACAGCAGAGACTCTGACCTGGATGGTCCTGTCTGAACACCTTCCTCTCCCTTGCACTGGAGAAACTGACCAACCACTGAGGAAGCGCAGACCCATCCAACATAATCAAGGCCAGAGTGGGTTTCCCGCCACCTCCCCTCCCACGGTCTGTGCAAAAACAAGGAGTGGCATGGCCGTAAACCCAGGGAGGTTGTCTATTCCCAGTTCCTGGTGCCCTGTACCCATTCAATCAACATTTGGTGAATAATTAAAAGAGCCCGTTTCCAAAACTGTTTGTGTCCTTGTTGGCTGTGCCTTTCACATAGATTGGGAAATCTGAGTCCATGAACTCCAGCTCAGACAAAGAGACAAATGTTGCTGACTGAACTGCAGGGCCCTGTGACAGCAGCTGAGTTACCTTGGAGTTCAGGACGAAAGAAAAAGTGCTTTCCATCAGAAACCTGGTCTGCGCGGAGAGACGGCAGGGGGAGATGGGGCTTGGGACAGACACCGTGAACTGTGAGCCCTCTCCTGTGCGAAGGGCCCTCAAGGAGATTCCAGATGCACTCACTCCCTGAGAGACAATTCAAGGCAGGGCTAATACGCTCGGGAGCATCCCCAGGGGACCCTGTAACCGCTAAGTAGGATAGAGCTGATCTTGCTTAAGTGATTCTGTGATTACAGTCATTTCTCCCTAATGCCCTGATACTTTGAAAAATGTGCTATTCAGGGGTTCATGTCCTCCATCCGCTTGGCCAGAAGCAGCAGTAGTTTCTGCAACAGGAGACAGTTTTTAATTCTGAGTATAAGCTCCTGTCTCCTCAAGGCTAAATATTAACTTCACACTTTAGGGGTGTATCTTGTTCTAAAGGTTCTTTTGTTCCTCTGGCAGAATTCCAAGTAGTAGGTACCCAATTTTCTCTGATTATGTCAAAAAGAGGCTCCCTGAGGAGGAAGGGACACTGCATTCCAAGTGCTGGTAAAGGAGAAAATGCCAAATTAAGGCCAATTTCTAATTACCTAAGAGCCTGCCCTATTACAGGTATGGGAGGGTGCTACTAGAATTTCAGAAGTGGACCTTTTGTGCTCTAACGCTTTTATAATGCCCTCTCCACATTCTCTAAAAATAGGCCTTTTCTGTCAAATGAGACTACAGGTTGCTCGAGTGTTCTGTCAGATTCCTTTTCCATTTCTCACCCCAGTTCAGGGCCTGGCATTGTCAGGATCACCCAGCAAAGTCCCCCTCTCCAACTAGCGCTTCTACAGTAGGTTTTTCATCTACTTCTCCAGTCAAGCGGGGGAGGGGGCTGGGGGGATTTCAGAACTGACCCTCCTAACCACAGGACTGCTGCTTTTGCTGGGGGTGAGGTTGGGGAGGGGAACGCAAGGATGGGGGACACAAGTGTTAACAATTCACCGTCACTTCGCTCATCTCTGCAGGGTGAGATGACACATAGGCAGAAGGCATTATTAGCCTTGCTGCTTCCAGTGGGGTGGACAGGGGTGAGAGTGGTGGAAATGGAGGCAGCCCAGCTGACTCTCACCTTCCATGATCTTGGGAACAGGAAAATTAAACAGATACCTTCTTATAACTCCTCAGTCTAATTCAGTTCTATTTTACTTGTCACAGTCTTCTAAATATTTTTCTTTTAAAGACAAATAATCTGCAAATTGTTGTTGAGTCTCAAAGTTACGTTGGACTTTCTGCAACTTCATGGGCTATAGCCCACCAGGCTCCTCTGTCCATAGGAGTCTCCAGGCAAGAGTACTGGAGTGGGTTGCCATGCCCTCCTCCAGGGGATCTTCCTCACCCAGGGATCGAACCTGCATCTCCTGCACTGGCAGGCGGACTCTACCACTGAGCCACCAGGCAAGCTGCAAATAAGCTTCACAAAGACCCACAAATGAAATCTCCAGAGAAAACTAAAAGGTAGAAAGTGTTTCTTCTCTGCTTATAATCTGAATTTGAGGCATTGGATAGATGTGCCTTATCTTCCTGATTGTTTCATTTTATATTATCTCACCTTAATTTTACTAACAAAACTATCTGGAAACAACAATAAAAATATTTTTAGTCTCAGCCTGCCAGCTAAGTATCAGTAGACAAAAGCTAGACTCGTAGTTATGATCTGTAAAGAAAACAATCCCCAAAAACATTTCACCAAGGCTCAATCTTTAACTAGACCTAAATAATAAACAGAGGACAATTATTGCACAACAAACATGACTGCAGGAGAGAACTAGGAGAGGTGAGCAAGTACAGGATAAAGGAAAAGATAAAGACCGAAAAGCTGTTTTGCAAATATATATTTGGAAAAAATAAAAAATTCACATTCAGGATTCTGAACTGTAATGTGAAAATCAAAGACTTCACATCTTGGTATGTTATTTAAGAAAACAAAACCATGACTTTGTTTAAATTTCAGTTACAACTAAATATCAATTTACTCATAGAATTAGCAGACTGGGAAATAGAGTGGATAACCACAGGATAGTGGACTAACGCTAGTTAAGCCAATAAAATACACACACAGCCCAGGTCTTTGTGTTCTTCCACAAGAATTGGAAAGGAAGACCATAACCTGCTGGAGTGCTGTTGGTTGGAAATCTAAGCCAATTCACCAGACTTTTGGACTTTTCAGTACTCCCATCATACTTTTAAAGTTGGTGATTGATAAAGGCTAATTTCAAGGGCACATTATAGAAAACAGGGCTGGGTGGTTGAGCAACACAGTGTTATCAGAAGCAAAGGAAACACACAAACCCCCAATGCCGTCTAGTCATCCATACTCTTCTACTTTGAAAAAGCCTTGGTTCATCAAACAATCCCAATGTAGACACCGTATCCAGAAACCTTGCTGTTTTTCAGTCACTCAGTCATGTCCAACTCTTTGCAACCCCACGGCCTGCAGCACCCCAGGCTTCCCTGTCCTTCACCAGCTCCCAGAGCTTGCTCAAACTCATGTCCATGGAGTCAGTCATTTCTTCCCTTACTACTCTTGCACTGTCCAATTCTAAAGGCAGTAGCCGCATGAGGCTATTTAAGTTTAGCTGAATTAGAAGTCATACACGAGTCAGGTACTCTAGGCTTATTTTAGATACGCAGCAGCTCTCTGTGTGGCTAGTGACTACTGCATAGCGCAGACTTGGCACACTTCCATCATCACAGAAAGTTCTGTAGGCGAGCACTGCATATACTCTGTACACCAAGTGGCAGGGCCTCCTTACTCTTAATATACTACTGGCGTATACCGACAGAGAAAGCTCAAGGGACCTACCCAAGGATCCACGGCAAGTGAGTCTTTAGAGTTTAAACTGGTAGCTCTGGGACACTACACTGAGGATCTTACTTGGCTGGTCTGTTCTCTGAACTATACTTCAGTGTGAGAAGAGATTGATAGCCTCCAGTTGCAAATTACCTGCTACCTTGGTTGGTTTGATCAAGAAAGTTGCATCACAAGATCTCCCAGTTTAAGTTGGACTACAACAGTACTTTAATTGCTAAATAACCTATACACTATTGCTATAAACACAAAAGACAGTCAGCATTGTTGGAAAGTACTTCATTGTTTTCTTTGTATACTTTTCTTTAAATACATACAAAAATTTTTTTTTCTTTTTCTGAGTTTCACTTCATGACTTATGGGACACTAGTTCCCCAACCAGGGGACGAATCCAGGCTCTTGGCACTAAAAGCTCAGAGTCTTAACCACTGGATTGCTAGAGGATTCCCTTCCTTTAAATATTTTATAGTACTTACAGCACTGTAGTAGACAAACAGAGTAGATTGTCCCTTGGACTGCAAGGAGATCAAACCAGTCAATCCTATAGGAAGTCAATTCTGAATATTCACGGAAAGGACTGATGCTGAAGTCAAAGCTCCAATACTTTGGCCACCTAATTCGAGGAGCCAACTCACTGGAAAAGGCCCTGGTGCTAGCGAAGAATGAAGGGAAAAGGAGAAGTGGGCAGGAGAGGATGAGATAGTTGAATAGCATCACTGACTCAATGAACTTGAGTTTGAGCGAACTACAAGAGAGAGTGAAGGACAGGGAAGCCTGGCACGCTGCAGTCCATGGGGTCACAAAGAGTCAGATACAGCCTAGTGACTGAACAAGTAAAGAGAAATTTCATTTTGTTTAGGCCAACATTATTCTGTTCTTAATCAATGTACCCAAATTGAATATGAGGGAAGATGGCTTAAAACGTGTTTACTACCAGAGGAAATATAACTTTAATTCTGAATAAATAAAATACTAAAGAAAAGCTGACAAACCTAAACAGCATATTAAAAAGCAGAGATGTTTCTTTGCCAACAAAGGTCTGTATAGTCAAAGCTATGGTATTGCCAGTAGTCACGTATGGACGTGAGTTGGACAAGAAAGAAGGATGAGTGCTGAAGAACTGATGCTTTTGAAGGGTAGTGTTGGAGAAGACTCTTTGGGAGTCCCTTGGATAACAAGGAGATCAAACCAGTCCATCCTAAAGGAAATCAATTCTGCATATTCATTGGAAGGACTGATGCTGAAGCTGAAGCTCCAACACTTTGGCCACCTGATATGGAGAACTGACTCACTGGAAAAGACCCTGATGCTGAAGAAAGATTGAAGGCAAGAGGAGAAGAGGATGACAGAGGATGGGATGGTTGGATGACATCACTGACTCAATGGACATGAGTTTAAGCAAGCTCTGGGAGATGGTGAAAAACAGGGAAGCCTGGCGTGCTGCAGTCCATGGGGTTGCAGAGTTGGACACAACTGAGTGACTAAACAGCAAAAATATGTCTGCTTACTATGTGCAAGGCATATACTAAGTGCTTTATATATGTTAATTTTATATTTTAAAAATATATATATTTTTGTACTTGGTCATGTGGCACATGTAGCATGTGGCATGGTTCCCTGACCAGGGACTGGAACCCAGGTCTCCACAGTAAAAGCGCTTAATGCGAACACTAGACCACCAGGGAGGCCACTAATTCTGTATTAACTAACTTACTCCTCACGCCTAACCCGTAAAGCATTATTATGCTTCCCAATTTTGCAAAGAAGGAAACTGAGGTTCAGAGAGATTGAGTAGCTTGTCTGAGCCACCCATTTAGGTAAGAGTTAGAATTTGGAACTGGCGGTTTGGCTCTAGAGGTTGGGCTCTTAGCCATCAGGTTATATTGCAAAGTCACTGAACACTGAGAAAAATCGGCCCTGCCTTCCTACATCAGTTGGCCGGTGCCCTATGCTACTCTTGACAGGGAACGTGTTCACTTCGTAACCAGCATGTTTATCTTCCCAGAATTTTCTGCATCTTTCCTTGAGTATTCCTTTTCATTTATTAGTGTAGTGTTGAAATTATACAGTTTCCTTTCACCTCAAATAACTGTTTAACAGTTGATGTCAAAAATGCAGTAGATATTATACCAAACATAAAATCAAAGTGTCCCAAACCGGTATCTAACAGACATAAAATAACATCTTTTTTTACTTCAGAGTTGCTTTTCACTCCAAACTACTTAGATTTGTTTTTATTTTAGTAATTCCTTTCCAATTGTGCCAGCAACCCTATAGTACACCAAATCAGTGTGTTTATAATTACAGCTATCAAAAGACTATTTTTCAAGAACATAAAATACAGGAATTGGGCTAAATGGTTTACAAAATTTGCTTTTTTTTTGGATAATTCTGCCTTGAATCGGTATCAGAAACCTGAAATTAATACTGTAAAGTTTCATTTTGAAAACAGCCACTTAAAAAAAAATAATAAGAAAGACTTTCCCCAATTTGAGGAACTTTTTTTGTTTTTAGTCTTTTAGATAACTAAACTCTAAACTGGAGTCAAGAGGTCCCATCTAATCCAGTCATTTTATAGACAAGGAAACGGAAGTCTAGAGAAATGACATGACTTGCCCAGGTCACTGGGCTAACTCAGCAGAGCTCACAGGGGAGCCCAGGCTCTACCACACTTGCAGAAGGGAGAGCGGTCCCGCACCCACCCCCACTCTGTTCCGGCAAGTGCCCCGGGTGTGCGTTTGAGACGCTGTCACACCTGTGCAGTGTACATCTGGGCTGCATCTGAAGCACGTCACGCAGACTGGCCACGGTGGATTTACACACGTTTTACGACAATGCCCAGGCCACTGGCAGAAACGCTGCGCTGGAACAAGCGCTCACGAAGCCGAGAGATCTGGGAGGGACCTGAGCTCCCTGCCAACCAGTTTCACCAGCTCCACGCACTGCACCCCTACGCACATTATACATATACACAAATCCCGTAAATTCATTTTTTCCTTTAAACTCTAACCCTCCTTTAAGCCAACGTCAACTTTAAAGAGAAAAAGGCAAAACGAGCAAAGAAATTGAGAGATTTATTTTAGAAGAAAACTTCCAGGAATGTGCCCTGCACTTCATCTTGGGAGCAGCTTCTGGCCCAAGTGCCCATATCAGCAATGTCTACAGTTTTGTGATCCCTGATGTCTAGAAATCATGATCCCAAAGCACTGAATGATCCCAAGTCAGGAAGGAACAGTTAAATGACATCTAGGACACCATGCTCAGACAAGAAAGTCTATTACTTTTATAATGGTTTTCAACCAGTATTGAAACAGAAAAAAAGGGGTTTTCTGGCCTAGCCAGAAAACATCTATTCCCTGAGCATTCCAAGTCACTGAGGTTGTATTATAAAGAGACTGCTATTTCTACATGATCAAGTCTAGCATTACCTAACTTGCCAAGAACTTAAACCAATCAAAGGAAAGGATCTACCCTCCTAACTTAAAATATTAAGATACTAAATGTGGGTGATTTTTTCACTCTAAGAAACAAACAAAAAGTCTATATTATATATAATCACACACATATTAGAAAAAAGAAATTGTTAATTCCCAATCTTTCTATGTAGTTGTTAGCTGCTGTTTGGGTCAATTAAATACTAAAACAATAAATTAAGATTGTTTTAGCCAAGAAAAAATAGGTAAATAGTTGAAATAATAAGGCAGGATGTTTCAATTCTGCCAGACCGGTCACTCTCAGAACCCACAAGACCGGATGTTTCAGGGGATACTTTCAACCCCAACCAACTATGGGAGGACTCCGTTTCTATACCTTGGGTAAACCCAGCACCTACTGATCAGAACTAGGATTTCCCAAGGCCCAGCTCAGAATCAGAGGTCTATGGCAGGCAGCAAATGATATATCTTGGTAGAAAAGCAGTCAAATTTACCAATTCAATGATCCCAATATGTGACTTTTCCTGAAAGAAAAAGAAAAGGCTCAGCCACAATACAAGCAATAATAGCAAACAACAAAAGTGTTAAAGGTGAGATGAAGGGCTTGGTTGAAGAAGTCAGGAAAAAATAAAAATCTTTCTGGTTAGGACCTCAATTATTCCTCAAACTAAATTTTTAAGAAAAAAATTTTTTTTTTTCAGAATGTTACATTACAGAAACCGATGAATAAATGGATTCCGCATTCTAACGTTCGTATCTTAATCCATATGGAAAAGCAAACTATCTTTGCGCAACTGATCCATCCCTGGGAAGTCTGCACTGAGTCGGCTGCATGGCTAAAACCGCGTGTAGGCATTTCGCTGCTGTTGCTGTTGTAGCGGCTGCTGGGCCTGCTGCTGCTGTAGGCGAATCTGCTGCGAGTAAGGGTCCTCCAGGGATTTCACAAATATGGTAGTCCGGGGACCAGTCTTCCACACGATACCATTGGCGTCTTTCACCGAGGATTCCACTGTAATGTTGTGTGTACCAAGGATGGCGAAGTTCAATAGAAATTGAGTACTGAAGTAATCGTTATGAGGCTCCACCCTCTGCTCCATCTCATTGGTCATATTGTCAATGGGTATCTGGAATGAAAAAATTGTTAAATGACAGCAACAACTGACATGTACAGAGGGGCATGCTCTGAGCCAGTCCCTGTGATAAAAGAGGGCTGTTTAATCCTTGCAAACAACCAAGAGGCAGGTACTAATATTATCCTCGCTTCATGAAAGAGGAAATGAGGCAGGGAGGCTGCGTAACTTCTCCAGGGCCACACAGCTTAGCGAGTGGGGAAGCCGGCATCTGAACGCAGGCAGGCTGACTCGGGGGCCGCCACGCTTCGTCACCAGGCGACACTGCCTCCTCACTGTCCAAGAGGAGAAGGAGCTGCCTCTGCCTTCTCGCGCTGGCCCGTCTGCTTTGTGAAGGAGTTCAGAACACGCCACCCCAAGCAGGCTGCTGAGGCAGAGCTAAGGGCACTTGGAAAACAACAGATACAGAAAGGGCTTTCTGATCTGCCCCACACATTCCTTTTTTTAACCTAGAACACATATCAAATTCTCCATGAGAACGGTCACCTCCCTGCACGAGGAACATAAGACCATCCTTAGCACCAGAGCCTGGGAATCGACACAGAAACGGAGCTGTACAAACCAACCTCTGAAGAGAACCCTCACCTTCCACTGGTCTCCCCTGCACCGCCCCTCGCCTAGAAATCTCCTAGCCTTAGAGCCTCCTGAACTTCCTGTCTCTAGCCCCTAACCCCTGTCTTGTCATTCCATCAAAAATATACTGTTTCTGTGTCTAAAAAAAGGCATTTAAGTTTTCTGTCCTGGTCACTTCTTTGGGTCTTCATTCTTCTGTGAAGACTCCCATATAAGTGTAAAATGCTAATAAAACTGGCATGCTTTTCTTCTGTTCATCTGCCCTCATGTCAGTTCAATCTGAGGCCCAGCTGGAGACTCTGAGGGTAAAAGAGAAAGTTCTCTTCCCCATACACTTGCTTGACTAACCCCAACCCAATTTCCATCTTTCTTTACCCCGTGAAGAGATATTCTAAAGAAAGAGGATGCAACCATCTGTACCGGGGAGTTTAAAATCTAGAAGACAGAAGAACAACATAATGCTGAGTAAATACATAGTTTCCCCCCAAATCCTAGGTAGTCTGATTTTATATGAAGTAATGTAGTGACTCTTTCCTCCTTTAACTAATTGACTGTCCCCCCACACCTGCCGCCGACCGGCGAGATTTTTTTTCTTTCTTTCTTTTTTGGTGTGGACCATTTTTAAAGTCTTTAATTCGTTACAATATTGATTCTGTTTTGTTTTGGTTTTTTGGCCCTAAGATAGGTGAGATCTTAGTTCCCTGACTAGGGATTGAACCTGTACCCACTGCTTTAGAAGGTGAAGTCTTAACCACTGGCCTCCCAGGGAAGTCCCAACAAATCAGTGTCTTGTTCCAACTGCCAGTATGATATATTATGAAACACACTGATTATTATATTATGAACACATTGGCTCACTGATTTATTTAGCTAGATACTCAAACCTCTGTCCTTCAGGGAACAGAATAAGACCTGTGGATGTACCCTTATCTGTACCCAAGATTAAGTATGTCAAGAGTGACACTAATTCTAAGAATGCATAGAGGTAATCAGAATGAATATTTGACCTGATTGCTCTGTTTCTGTTGTATGATTAATTACATAAATGTGCCCTGAAGCTTTGGGTCTCTGTAGGCAGTAATCATGAGGTCAGTTTTCCAAAGACACTGATGTTACATTAATGAAATGAAGTTGCCAACCAATTCAAGATCTTAGAGTTATCTGTAAGTCCTTTTTTGTTTTTTGTTTGCACATTCAAATTCTGTAGGATGTTTATTTCCCTAAAGAATATGCCCACCAAACAAGAACTTCCTTAAAAGGACCAAAAACAGGCCTAGGAGGCAACCTGATCCCTCTAAATGGATGATGCATTTTAAGCTGCAAACTCACTACAAGTAACATTACAAAGTAATCATGTACCACCTGGCTTGTTAATATCAGCTTCTTGACTTTCAGCAATGTCTCTTGAAAGCAAAGTCAACAATGAAAAGACACCTCTATTTAAATATATATGTTTTTAAAAACAAATCACTACTGTTTTTTCAAACTCAAAATGAGCAAGGAGCTGCAGACAGTGATAAGCTGACTATGTAAATTCTCGTTATGATCTTCTGTGAGTGACAACAGAGATCACTGCAACATATCAAAATTGTACTAAAAACACAATAAATGATTTTTTCTTTATTCACCACATATCTACTCAGTGGCCACATAAGGTGCCATGCTTTATGCCACCTTAATCAAGAGAGGAAGAGAATGAAGATGGAGCATTCTCAGGGTGGGCACAGAGCCCCCAGACAGAGTCACCAAAGTAAGGAAAGTAGTGATGGCTTACACTAGACGTTCCCTTGGCTGTAAAGCCTGAAACCACCAAAGGGAATAAAATGCTCTCATTTTATATCTTTACTGATACCCCATTTCCCTTGCTCTGGACCTCAGTTTGCGGATGCCGACAAATAAAGCTAGACACAACCAATCTGGGCATTTAAACAACTCTGTTCATACAACTGCGCACTTGTTCCCTTGTTCCATTTATGATGAATAAATCTCCAAGCAACTGGAAAGAGATGTCTATAAAGACAGAACATTTTACATTTGGAATGTTGGTGTCTCATGGGCATAGATTCAGACAGAATCTTAGCTTTGACTAACAAAGTAAGCATGGTTTTGGTTAATCTACCTCGTGATTTCTCAAAGCAGCACATTCCTAAAGGTTTAAATCCTTAACAAGAGGTTTTACTTCATTTGATCATTGCATAGCAATATAGTAGATTTTTTTTTTGAACATGCTATTAAATTTACTTAAAGGAAAAATAAACAGATGTGTTCCTTTGGGGTCAGAGGGTTAGGGAGAAGTTATTCCCCACTCCTGATGCTTCCCTCCAGGTGGCGGGACCTTTCATTAGATGAACAGTAGTTGTCTCTAGGGGAGAAGGTGAATCCTACTGAGTGGTAGGTTGTGGGGTGGGGGCTGGATCTGGAGTGCTAAGCACCTTCTCCCTCCCTTCTTCTTCGGGCTTCAGAGTACCGCTCCTCCCAGTTTCACAGGGGCAGGCTCTTGTGTGTACTGGCAGAGGCTGGTGGGAGAATGCAATTCAGAGCTACAAGGCTAGGCAGTCCTTGCTGCCAGGAATCTGAGCTAGGTTCCCCCAGCTCTAACAAGGGGTGACACTCCACTTCTGGATGCTTTGTCTGTCAACTGGTTCAGACAGGGAAAAGAGAACTGTTGCTGATCAGCCCCCTCACACTGCAATATGTGCTTTTAACTTATGTCCATCTGTGTCCTTTGGGAGGTGTACGTACTGTCTGCTTAACCATGGAAAACTTCCATCAGTGAGTTGATAAAACCCGCATCACAACTTTGCCTCTTTTCTACATTACCTTGTAGTCTTGTCCGGATTTACTCTGCAGTGTGGAGGACACATTCAGACAGACGGACTGAATTCTGCGGAAGAGTCCAGGTTTAGACCCATGCTGGACCACCCCCTCTACCTTCAGTGCCAGCTGCTGGTTATTCTGGACCGCGATGGGCTCTGCAGGGTTCCGGGGGGATGGTGACAGTGCAAGCTGGAAAGACAACACCGAAATGAATGCTCACAACCAAAAGCAAGCTTCCTTCTCACAAACACGCCTGTGCTAATCGCTGATTACAGATTAAAACGGTACTTGCTCACAGACACACACATCCCCCTTTAATGACCTGACTGTGCTGGGACAACCAGACATTTGTACCTTTAAAGTCTATGGTTCCCTATCCCCAATTCCTCTTTTAAAATACCAACCTCTGTTTGTTTGTTTGTTTGAATTTACCCCCAACAGAGGGAAACAGAGGATTAGAGAACAGTAAGGGCCCTTCTCTCCCAATTTCTGAGGTGGGGCACTTCTTTAACAATGAACCAACTCCAGCAGGGAAATGCACTATGGAAATTTTCATGTCCAGCTGCTGTCTCTTTGGCCTCAGGTAATTTTAAAATAGACTAAATTTAAATGCAAATGACTCCAAAATTCTAGGATTACATACACCACCAAGTCACCACAGTATAAAAGTCAATTTCCAAAAAATAAAAAAAAGTCAATGAAAATTTTTTTTAAGCCAAAGACATTTTTAACCTCACTAGTTTTTCTTTCAAAAACATATTAAGAATCCTAAATACACTTTAATTATAGAAAGCTCAAATCTTACTTAAATAAAATGAGGGAAGAAATTGGGTCTTTTTGATAATGTTGTTGAAGCCACTAAACCAATCAACCCCAGAGCCATGGTGCCTTTAGGACTTCATATCTAGATAATCAATTTTCCTTATTATTCATGTCATTCTGAAATGGAATGTTCTATCATCTGGAGTTAAAAACATTCAAACGGATGCAAAAGTACACTGAAGACGTTTACTGATACGGATAATCCAGGGAATCTCTTAGACATGACAATTTCCCTCTTTCCCAACAATTTCATCCTTTGAATCAAAACAGCTTTAAAATTTTGAGTGGCTTAAATACTTTAAAATACTAACTCGACTCACTGACTAGCTCCTCAAAAGTTGTTATTCACAGTCAAATGTGCTTTGGAGGTAGGGTTGGTAATGTTTCACTGGACCTGATTCATTCTAAGTTGGGTCTGAATAGGCTGATTAGACCATGGATTCAGCTCAAGATCCTTGTGGGCTACTATGATGAATACCACTCAAGCCATTCTTGGACAGGTCAGAACTCCAGGTGCCCAAATGCCTGTCACACTGCATTGAGTGCTGTCAGCTAAAAAAGGAGAGGAGAAGGTTTAACTCCTAAATCAGTTGATGAAGGAAAGGTTTACAACTGAAGAGTATACGTTTTATCTAAACCAAAGGTAGGATCCTGAAACGGAGCTCTGCCCCCTGTAATCTTCAGAAGAAGGTATTAAACTACATTAAACCTGAATGTTCTTCCTCTATTACCTTGATGCTGGTAGACTGAAGTTTCTGGAAAAAATATCTCTGAAATGAAAGTGGAACTTTCAGCAAAGAAATGATGGCATTGCAGAGGCATGCTGTATGCTGGGGGGAAGAAAAAAATGAAGTAAAAATAAATTTCCAAATTTCATTAACGAATAGTTACTTTCAGGAAGAAGTTTAAAAACTTCAAATGTTCATAAGATTATTACAAAAGTACACACCAACCATGTTAACAGACATAACACTTAGGAACTCATACATCTGTCAAATCACTCTTGCTGAGGTCAGAGATTTATAGCCCTTGGGCCCACCTCCACAGGTATGGTAGCTGCAGGTAACTACCAACATGCCATGTGATAATCGCATATCATGGTTAGTAACCTGGTAGGAGGACTAGTCCCTCACCAATACCTTCTTCATTGCAAACCCAATACTTTTCAGCCTTTGGATTTTTTGACATTTCTGTGGCACCTGACAATGGTCCTCTTCCGTGAAATGCCCTTCATGGCCCCTGCCCTCACTTTTTCTGCCTGCTCCCTTCTCACATCTTCTCTCCTAAGATACTCCCCCTTTGCTTGTTCCTTCAGTGTTGACACTTCAGTCCTTGTGTCTTCTCGGTCCACTTGTTCTTCACAGGCAATTTTCTTCACTCCCAGGACATGAAGAATCTCTGTGTCACGACAACTTCATGCATCGCAGTCTATCTCCTTCTGACACCAGACCTATTATCCTACTGTCTAGGTTTGACAGGTTCAAAAACAAAACCTCCACCTCCCCCGCTGGCCCTCTGTATTCTGCCTCAACCACTTGTGCACCTGGTCACCTAAGTTGGAAACCCAGAGTGTCTGCATCCTCTCACATCTGATTTAAAGTAAACAAAAAAATAAAACCAAGCCTTGAAAATATTACACGTAGATAATCTTACATATCTGTTCTCATTCTTACTCCCATTCTATCAGTTTGGCCCTTACCTTGGGTTTCTGCAAAAGTCTTGTAGCCACTCTTCTCATTTCATGCCCTCCAGGCCATGACATGTTCTGCTTCTCCAGAGCCATAATGTACAATCTTAGCTTAACCACTTCTCTCCCACCCCCATGTAAAGGTCCCAAAGAGTGCCCCCCCGCCTAGGGATAGGGTCCAAACTCCTAATGACTGTGTTCAAAGCCTTGTCACCTGGCCTCCGCCCCCCTCTCTGGTCCTGAGCCTGGACATCATACTGCAGCATAACACACTGCTCCCAGGAGACATCATGTTATTTCTGCCTCTGCTTTAGAACATACTGTTTCCTGCCTCAAATTCTCCTTATGTGCCTGGAAAACCCACATGGGAGGACCTCTTCTCTCTGACTCATACCCTCACCTGCTCTCCCCATCCTTCAGCCTGAGTTACTTTCTTGCTCGTGCTACAACTCTGCTTTGCACAGAGCTCTATCATTGCACATGGATTGTATCTGCTTACAGGATCTTTCTTATCAGACTATGGACAACTTAAGGGAAGATCCTCTGTCATTTTTCTATTCCTAGGATTCACTAAATACCTGTTGAACTGAATTTTGGGTTCAGAAAGTACCAAATCTATAAAACACAATTTGGAAAGGGAATCAAGATTTAGTAACCACTCTTTTTATGCCGGGCCAGACAATGTGCTAGGCATTAGGCGTTATCTCACTTAAACTTCACGAAAACTCTATGAGGTAGATATTTTCCCACATCATAGAAAAGGATGTTATCTGCCCCAAATCATGACCTGCTGAGGGGCAGTGGTAGAATTTGACCTGAGGGGTCTGCTCTTATATTGTATACCTACTGAGCAGAAAATTCCCATTTCTTCCATTATATTCAATGGATTCAAATGTATCAAACTTAAGTTACTGTCTGGCGTTTATTTAACTTCTTAGGGTGAAGCTTAGAGTAAATATGAAAATATTTTAACCAATGTCTCACACAAACATGTCTTTTTCCTACAAAGATAATCTTTACAACCTTCCTTAGCAACCAATTTCAGCATCAAACAGCTATCCATGTCATTTCAATTCAGCAAATACATATTGACAATCTAATGTGGAAAGCAGTGTGTGAAGGAAACTGTCTAACCCTGATATTTAATCTGACTTGTCAATGACACATCCTGTCAATTTCTTCTAAAACACTTGATAAAAGATGAGTTTAGAATGAGGAGAGCAGGAGACAGAAGAGAGCTACAGGGAATATCAGCATCCAGTGTGTGGGCAGGGCAAGGGACACCCTCCAAGGTATAAAGTTTGCAGACGGTGCTGCGGACTGAGTGTGCTGCTGTGTCCAGGCCGACATGCGGAAGCCCTGACTTCCAATGTGTTGCTATTTGGAGGTGGGCCTTTGGGAGGTCATGAAGTTTTGATGAGGACATGAGGGTGGGGCCCCCATGACAGGAGAAGAGAAAAAGAGATCAGAGTCTCCTCTCTCTCCAATTCCTGAAAGCAGCTGGCAGGCTAGCAAGAGAGCCCTACCAGGAAACAAGCTGGTTGGCACCCTGATTCTGGACTTCTCAGCCTCCAGAACTGTGAGAAAATGGCCATTGCTTAAGCTACTATGTCTATTTTTTTTAATAGGAACCTGAGTTGAATATGACACTGGAGAAATGGCCAGAGAGGGAGGAGGAAATCTGGATGAGGGCATCAAGTGTCTTCTGTGGATGGAAAGTCAGGGGATAAAGAGCAGGTGCTCAACAGACCCAAAGGCACTGGAGATTCAGCAGGCTAAGTGGCCAGGTGTACTAAAGGACAGCTCTGGCATTGCCTGGCAGGAACCAATTTACTGACAGTCAGACAATAAGCGCAGTTCTTTCTGTTTTAATTGGCCAATGGTTTTTAACCCTCATGTCATGACAGAATCACATGGGAGCTTTTAAAAATACTAATGTCTGGGCCTCACAGAGATTCAAAGATAACTGGTTTGTAGTGGGGCCTGGATATTGATGTATTTTTTTAAAAAGCTTCCAAAGTGATTCTAGAGTTTACCCAAGATTAAGAACAACTGCAATCTCAGTTAAACAGTTTAAAAAAGGGGAAAAATAGTTTTATCAGCATTCTGGTAGAGCGGATTTGACATGTTAGTGTGACATGTTACAAAACAGGCACAGAGAAGTTAATGTGCTGAAGTCACAACACAGTAAGTGTCAGAGACAGACATTCACTTCCACATAATAAAACCTCAATGAAACAAATGCAACTTGCCATGTAAGAAACAGGGGTATATTTCCGATTGAGCGATTCTACCTCCTCCAAGACATGATTGTATACAGACATCATTCTTCTCTCATATTCACTATCAGCATGGGCTGCTCCTGTAGAGGCATATTCCTGGAAACTGAAGTCAAAAATTAGGATCAATTAATCAACCAAAACAGTAATCTAATGTCAAAATGTGTCAGGTACGTTCCACACACTCTCACTTAATCTTTAAAATAACGAAGTAGAAACTGTTATTTCCATTTCACAGATGAGAAAACTGAGGCTTGGAGACATTAAGTAATTTGCCTTCAGTTACATTAAGTGACAACCTGGAATGCAAATCCAGACCTGATTTCAAATTATACAAGTCTTAATCACTTCAGCTGTTAGCTAGATGAAAAATGTTTAATTAAAAACTGTTCCTGCCATGAGGTGAAAGAGACAAAAGATTTCTGAAAAGGTAACTATCGATACAGCCAGCAGACAAGGGCCAAACAACCAGTAAAAATATGCAAGTCATCAGATTATGGAAGGAGCTGAGAAATGTCATAGAAGACATCAGCCTTAGACAAATCACTACACAAGCAGCAAGGATAAGATGTGAAGAGATGAGAAGTATGGAGGGCATTCACAGCTGGGAAAATAGCACGAATCCAAAGCAAGCAGGTGAGAGGCACAAGAGTGGTCAGCAGAGAGCTACCATGTGAAACAGGCTGGAAAAAATTTTACCTAGATTTCTTCAATTTTCCCTCTACTGCCTCAAACCCAAAGATATTTTTGGAAGCATTTCTAAATGGAGAGAGGTGGCAAAACTGCACGCTAACTAAACTTCAATAGGGCTATTAGAAAATGCAATACAGGTAACTTAACTATGTTGTGTTGATACTATTGTTATCACTCCCTTATTATCCTTTTAATGCCTACTATGTGCAAGGTACTTCAACTAGGTACTTCATAGAGGTTTTCACTTAACCAGCACAACCACTCTTAAAGAGACAGGCATCATTACTTACCCATAGTTTATGCTTAAGATGCTCAGGAAGATGAAATCACAAGTCTATATTCATTCAGCTAGGAGTGATAAGGGATTTACTTACTTCTAGCTGTAAGCGCATAAGTATCTGGCTGGCTGCTAAGCTTTGTTCCCTACTTTGTACTACATCTTAAGCTGCATTAAGACAAGAACCAAACCTCATTCATATGATGGATTTTAAGGGAAACTACAGCACACAATAAAGCATGAAGATTTTAAAGTCTTTGACAAACTGACCTAATAAAAGGGTATAAAACCAGAATATATTGTTCTACCTTCTACAAAGAGTATTCCTTTACTTAAAAATAAATTTTACTGAGATATGTTACAAAATCACAAAAATGCACCCTTCCTAGTCAGATCCCTACTTTTGGCCCCCAGCAATCACTACAGATGGTGACTGCAGCTATGAAATTAAAAGATGCTTGCTAAAAGTTATGACCAACCTAGACAGCATATTAAAAAGCAGAGACACTACTTTGTCCAGTAGTCATGCATGGATATGAGAGCTGGACTATAAAAAGAGCTGAGCACTGAAGAATTGATGCTTTTTAACTGTGGTGTTGGAGAAGACTCTTGAGAATCCCTTGGACAGCAAGGAGATCAAACCAGGCAATCTTAAAGGACATCAGTCCTGAAAGTTCATTGGAAGGACTGATGCTGAAGCTGAAACGCCAATACTTGGCCACCTGACGTGAAGAACTGACTCACTGGAAAAGACCCTGATGCTGGGAAAGACTGAGGGCAGGAGGAGAAGGGGATGACAGAGGATGAGATGGTTGGAAGGCATCACCAACTCAATTGGACATGAGTTTGAGCAAGCTCTGGGAACTGGTGATGGACAAGGGGGCCTGGCGTGCTGCAGTCCACGGGGTCACAAAGAGTCGGACATGACAGAGCAACTGAACTGACAGAATCTTCCACTGTATGGATATACTACAATTTATTTGCTCACTTGTCTGCTAACATATTTGGCTCCTTCCGATTTTTGTTGTTATAAATAAAGCTGCTAAGATAATCTGTGTATAGGTCTCCGTAA
Organism: Antilocapra americana; assembly: GCA_007570785.1. Taxonomy (NCBI): domain Eukaryota; kingdom Metazoa; phylum Chordata; class Mammalia; order Artiodactyla; family Antilocapridae; genus Antilocapra; species Antilocapra americana. Next base: position 1,751,893 of record ML663557.1, read on the forward strand.
AAATATGTTTTTATTTCTCTTGAGTAAGTTAGCAGGCAACTGGTGGTCATATGGTAACTGACAGTTTTCAAAGTGGCTGAATCATTTTGTAGTCCCAACAATATATGAATTCAAGCTCTTCCACAACTAATTAATACTTGGAATTATAGGGCTTTTTAACCTCAGCTATTCTAGTGGGTGTTAGTTTATCTCAATCTGATTTTAATTTGCATTTTCCTGATATTTAATGATACTAAGCGTTTTTTCATGTGCTTATTGGACATTAGTATGTCTTCTTTTTTGAAGTGTCTTCAAATCTCTCATCAAGAGCTTTTCTGGTGGCCCAGGGCTAAAGAATCCACCTGCCAATGCAGGAGACACAGCTTCGATCCCTGATCCAGGAAGATCCCATATGCCACGGAGCAACTAAGCCCATGCACCACAATTATTGAGCCTGTGCTCTAGAGCCCAGGAGCTGCGACGACTGAGCTCATGCACTGCAGCCACTGATGCCCGAGCACCCTGCAGCCTGTGCTCTGCGACGAGAGAAGCCTCCTCAGCGAAAAGCACATGAACCACAGCTAGAGAGGAGCCCCACCTGCCCCAACTAGAGAAAAGCCCAAGCAGCAGCGAGAACCCAGCACAGTTAAATAAACAAACAAAATCTAAAAAAAAAAAAAAAAAAAACTTGTCAATTCTTAAAAATTGGGTTATCTTGAGCTGCATGGTTTCCGTGATATTCTGAACACAAGAACTTTGACAGCGTATGTTTGAGAATTATTTTCACCCTGCAACCTATCTTTTCATTTTCTTAGTGGCATCTTTCAAAGAGCAGAAGTTTAAATTTTTAAATCCAATTAAACAAATTTTTCTCGATGGTAACTGCTGTTTGTGCCCTTGATGACCTCAAGGTCATGGAGATTTTCTCTCCTGAAGTATTCTAAAAGGTTTGGAATGAGTCAGACAGCCAAGTGGCCTAGTCTGAGAGTAGAGAGGACTTCAAAACAGAAGGCCAGGATTTTGATACTGCCTAGAAAAAAAGTGGTTAAGTCAATCCTTTAGGATAGAGAAATTTTAAATGCTTTGTTTAAATAGCCAAGACATGGAAACAATCTAAGAATGGATAAAGACGCAGTATATCTATACAACGGAATACCACTCAGCCATTAAACAGAGGGAAACAAAGCCGTCTGCAGCAACATGGATGGACTTGAAGAGTGTCACACTGAGCAAGTCAGACCGAGAAGGAGAATCACTGTGTGACCCCCCTTCTATGTGGAATCTAAAGAAACAACACAGATGAACTTATACAAGAGAGAGACCCACGGACTTAGAAAACAAACTTACGGTCGCCGGGGGGTGGGGTGGCTGGGGAAGGCCTAGTTAGGGAGCTTGGGGAGGTCATGCACACACTGCTGTCTTCAAAACGGATAACCAACAAAGACCCACTGCACAGCACATGGAATTCTACTCAGTGTTAGGTGCCAGCCTGGATGGAAGTGGGGTGTGGGGGAGAATGGATACAGGTATTTGTAGAGCTGAGTCCCCTCACTGTTCACCTGAAACTACAACATTGTTCATGGGCTATACTCCAATACAAAACAAAAAGTTAAAGTTTGGAAAATAAATAAATGAATATAACAGACATCCTTTCATTAAAAAAATAATTAAAAAAATAAAATGCTTCATTGACAATATTCTGAGAAGCAGGGGATATGGGTTCGATCCCTGGTTGGGGAACTAAGAGCCCACTTGCCACAGAGCAACTGAGCCTGCACATCACCATCACTGAGCCTGCGTGCTCCGGAGTCTGTGTGCCACCACGAGAGCAGCCCGAGGGCCACAACTACTGAGGCTGCGTGCCCAGCCAGTCCGGGCACCACACAAAAGACCCCACCTGACGCAACAAAGATACTGCATGCTACAATGAAGGACCAAAGGCCAAATAAATCATAAGTATTTTTTTAAAAATGAAAGCCTTAAAAAAAAAAAAATACCTTACTGATTCTGGGTCCAAAATGAGGGCTTCAATTGCATGAGATATCAGTAAACAGCTCTGCTGCTGTCTGAATTATGTTAAGGTTATACATTATACATGATAATAGAGAAATGTACTACAGACTTTACATTTGAATATTAAATAGGCAAGATGAAAATTACCATATTGTTGGTGAAGGTAACTATGTTACTGATTCAAATAGTCTGTGGCAGTTCTGTGTTTTTCCTTTTAAGGGATATATGTTGTCTGTTCCAGGAAGGGTGTTTCAGAGGTTCATGTTGGACAGAGGAACTCAAGCAACAGGCTCTGTGATTCACTCACAAAAGCTCTTTTATCTATCTTAGATATAGGCATTTCACCGATAAAAGTTAAAAACCACCACCACACTAAGGGTCTGTAGAGTGGTTACCCTGGAGATTCCTAGGCTGGGGGCTCAAGGGATCTGTTAACCCTCCTGAAATAGTATGCAAACTTTGGGGGGTATGTGCATATATGCATTTTTTAGAGGAGAGCGTCCATAGCATTCATGAGATTTTCTATCAGGTAAGCCAAATTGCCAGAAATTATTGATTCATAGGTTCTACAACTAAAAAGCAATTTATCTCTTTCCTCTTTTCAAAAAGGATCTGAGGCTGCTAATAAAAAAATATGGAGAACTAAAGATGGCTTAGGGAACAAAAGTGATGATTGAAACAACTGAATCTATCATTAATAAAGGTGATGCAATCTAGGGTTGTTAGCTGTGAAAAAAGAAGGTGAGGCAAGAGAGAAAATGGCTCTCTGGTGGGAAAATGTTTTAACTCCAGTGAGCACAAAGACCTCAACACTGATCAGACCTTGGTTTTGGATGCTCTTCTCAAGAGTTTTGGAAAAAGACCACCCTCCATTGAGTTACCACCTTTTAAAAAGTTTGGTTGAAAAAGAAAAGTATGATTATACTGCTCATACTAGATTTCAAAAAAAAATTACTTACAGTAAATTTGTGGGCTTCCCTGGTGGCTCAACTAGTAAAAGAATCCGCCTGCAATGCGGGAAACTTGGGTTAGATCCCTGGGTTGGGAAGATCCCCTGGAGAAAGGAACGGCCACCCACTCCATGGAATTCTGGCCTTGAGAATTCCATGGACTATACAGTCCATGGGGTCGCAAAGAGTCAGATATGACTGAACAACTTTCACATAGTAATTTTTAGGGTTATCTAATGTATATTTCAGTTAAGCATATCTGAAGTATTTACTCTACATTTAAAAGAATAATTCTGATGAACAAGAAATATCAGGCAAGTTTAGGATACAGTTCTACGTTCCTCAAAGTTGCCGAATCAGCATCAAAAGATGCCTGATAAAGATCCCCATATCGGGAAGCAAGGCTTCGGAATTCTTCCATCGACAGCTTCATCTATAAAGAAGGGAAAATATCAATTATGATAAATAAACAAACATGCTATCATTATTGTGTAAACAACACAAAAACTGAAATCTAAGAAAAAAATCCTCAATTAAAAAATGCAAAAATATATTTCAACTCTTTTTCATTTTCAATTCACTCAGTTTTATAAACTATTGAGAATTAGCAAAGGTGGCAAATGAAACCATAAATGGGCATTAGATTATAATAATTTACATACCATGTATAGAAACAAAAACCACTGCATTTTTAGCTTCTTCAAAGTTCTACTAAAATAAATAATAGCTATGAACATCCCAAAATTTCTTTAAAATGTGTGTCCTTTCTCTTTATATAATATATAGCATGGAGTGAGGTATCATCAATCATTCTGTCATCTTAATAAGCTTTCATAGCTGGTGTCTGGCAAGACAGATGAGTTTATAAGCATTTGCTGTTGCCTATGAGTCAAACCACTGATTTCTAAATTTCAGAATCTTGTTTTTGATCTCACAACTAACCTCAAAACCCTCTAAGGTGTAAACAAAAACTGCACTGAAAACAAAGTTAAGACGTGCCTGATTGGAGATGCGCCCACACCGCTGAAGGTCATTTCCTAAGGTCATGGCAATTGTTGTGGCGATCGCAGGTGGGGGGCTTGTCTTGAGGCTGTTACAAGTGCATATGAGTTGAGAGAAGGCTTGGAGAAGGTCAATCCTGAGCTTTACAAACTCACACTGAAAACTTAAAGGGTTCAGTGGTGTACTGGCAGCCTGGGGGATGAAAAAAAAAGATATTTAAGACAAAGTAAACATAAAAGGAAGATGGTGAAGGGCAAAGTATCTATCGTAGTCTGTGCAAAAGACCAATGGTTCTAACAGTGATGGATAAACACCTGTAACAGGAGGGCATAATATAGAAAGGAATACATTGTTATTAGAGACAACTCTGAAAATCTAGGTTCCATCAACACTGAGGATCCTTCCTTCCTAAATTTGGAAAGACCTCACAGCACATGGATCAGCTAGAGCATCAGCAGTAAGATACCATATAAGGGATGCTTCACGGACATTACCACTCTCCCCAGATTCCCTTATTACATTCCTACCTTTCTAATCTGAAATTTTCATGCTGGAATCATTAGCAGAATTTTTAAAAGGTGGGAGTGGGGAGAAAAGGAAGGTAAGGGCAGGAGAAATAAAAGCATGTTGCTGGTAGAGCTGAGGCAAGGGACAGCCAGATTACGTGGGGCCTGCAAACAACAGGCAAAGCTCTGGATTATATTTTATACGTAGTAAAAAGGCAATTTCAACAACAACATACAAAGCATGTTGCCTCAAGGCTGCGTTCTTCCATAACTAGTCCAGGCCAACTTTATTTATTAGTTTTTAAAAATGTATTTACTTCTGGCTGCATTGGGTCTTCGCTGCTGCACATGGGCTTTCTCTAAGTAGTGGCGAGCAGGGGCTCCTCTCTAGTCGTGGTGCACGAGCTTCTCACTGTGGTGGCTTCCACTGCAGAGCACGGGTTCTAGGCCTCATGGGCTCCAGAGCTCTGGCTCAGGAGTCGTGGTGCACAGGCTCAGTTGCCTCGTGGCATGTGGGATCTTTCCAGACCAGGGACTGAACCTGGTCCCCTGCACTGGCTGGTAGATTCTTAACCACTGGACCACAAGCAAAGTCTCAAGCCCAGCTTAATTTTAAAGAGAATTTCTCATTAGACATTTAGAATGCACAGAGAGGCCACCAAGGAACAGGTTATAACAAACAAGTTTCAGTGAGAATGGAGAAGAGTCAGGGATAAGTCTTGAATAGCAAAGAGCAGCATCAGCTATGTAAAGAAGGCAAAGAATGTAAGTCAAGTCGGTGTAGACAGAGAACTAAGACAACCTTTAACTATTTACCAACTGTGCTACGGGAGAACCTAGCATGGTGTTTTCAGCAAAAGGCATATTAAAAATACGTTAATTTAACAACAAAGAAAGTACAATGAAATTGATTTTCTTCTCTGACATGACTCACTTAAAACATGCAGATGCTGTTTCTTAGTATCTCACACTATTCTTTTAGCCAGAGAGCCTGTTTAATTCTGGAACTTTAAATTTTCAATTCTGGAACCTCAAGGTATGTGACTTGAGGTTCCAGAATTAAATTACAATATTATACGTCTGGCCAAGGATCACATATTGACCTCGGGGAAGTTCTCTCTAGTTTTAAGTGTCAAATGGTAAATTTTATTACTTGGCAGGATTTGTATTTTACTCTAGGCAATAGCCACTTCCTTTACAATGGTATATACCTGCTATAGTATCCCTCTCAAATTGCAAAGCTACGTCTATGTAAAATCATATAAGCTAGAGGTAATAACTGTGATTAATGTATCAAATTCTGTGGTTTTCAAATTTTGGGGATGTTCTGTTCTAACTGTGAAACAGTACAGATTAGGTTGTGAAACAGACTATTTCAATTGTTTTTAATTTCTTGGAGATCTGATTTGCTTTTAAGGAAGATAAATTCCCCTTTCCTCTGCCTCTTAAGTTCATACTTGCTATTTTTAATTTATCGCTTGTCAGTGACTTTACAAGTAGGCACACATGATAGAGTTATTTACAGTGCAGGCCATCTTATCAGGCAAAAAAAACTGCAACACTGTCCTAACATTCACTATAAAACTGAGACGAAGAAAGATGTAGTTATGAGAAAGATTTACTGTTAGCCGGGATTTATTTTTGACTAATAAGGAATATTTCATTGATGACATAAGATGGCAACTTTGGAAGCTATTGTGCATCTTAGACTGTGGTATACTGAAGGAAAAATACACTAGATATAGTATGAATGTTCAAAAACAATACAGAAAGGCTAAACTTGTGCTAAAAGTCAAAGACTTAAAAAAGGTAGTATCATCCATGAAACATAGAAAAACATATAAAAATAAAATTTAGACTATAGCCAATGAATAATGCCAATGAGAAATAAAAGGAATATTATTTACTTTTCTTTATGCCGGCGCTAAAGCTTAAATAGAAGTGGGTTCTAAGGTCGGCAGGTAAAGCAAAAATTGTATATAATCACAATTATTCTTGAAAATTCCTCAAGAAAGAATCACCTCCAGTAAGTTTAACATAGGTGCAAAAACAGCAAACTCAGAGCTCTTCTCTACCTCTCACCCCATACAAGCTAATTGAGAAAAACTGCCCACTACTTAAACTGCTATTTTGCTTCCCCATTATTGAAATGGCTATTTTTTCTTCATTCTTGTTTTTTGCTTTCTTGATTTTTTCCAAGAAACGCCTAAGTGCTGGTGCTGAGTCACTTCAATCATGTCCAACTCTGTGAGACCCCGTGGACTGTGGCCCACCAGGCTCCTCCATCTGTGGGATTCTGCAGGCAAGAATACTGGAGTGGGTTGGCACTTCTTTCTCAAAAATTGAAAAAAAAAAAAAGGAAGCATAAACATAAGAGTTAAATCTGTGTGAAACAAACATATAGTACTGCTTCACAGGATTTCTGCCTTGTGGTTCATATCCTAATTTCTACATGGATCAGCTTAAAATATTTATATACGTTGTGATAAAGAACACGGACCAACCAAGAGTGAACCACAGTATAAATGATGAACTTAAAGCCCCTAGTAACCACCATCCTACCTTCTTTTTTTAACTTTTAGTATTTTACTCATTTTTCATAGTTTTACATTATTAGTAAAAATAATGGTCATAATAAATAAACATAAAATGGAAGCTGATGACAAAATCACCCCAAGCCTCCCTTGACCCCCACCCCCCCCAAACCAGCTGGTATGTGGCACACCCTTTTCATGTACTTTCTCCAGGTATATACCCACCCTGTGGTGGCGGATGGCTCCATCGCTCAGTCGTGTCTGACTCCTGCAACCCCATGGACTGTAGCCGGGCTCCTCTGTCCATGGGGTTTCCCAGGCAAGACTACTGGAGTGGGTTGCCATGTCCTTCTCCACCTATTTTCTGTTTCTATGGATCTCACCACTTTCAGTTAAGTGGAATCATACAATATTTGTCTTCCTGTGACTGCACATTTCACTTAATACAAGCTCAGTTTTTGAAAGAATAAGCCAAGCTTAAGGCAATGCTAGACTAAATAGTCTTAAACCAGCCCACCTGTTAAGAACAAATGGAAAAATGAATAAAATGTTATAAACATCTATCTGAAAACACTGAATAGCTATAAGCAACAAAAAACCAAAATCACAGAGAGTTGGGCAATTCAAGGATGTAACATCTGACATTTGGTGACATCTGCTCCCAGGAGTCAGAGAACCTGAATAGAGCTTATCAATCTCACAAAACTAAGACGAGGGCTGTAGAAGACATTTCAGGCTTTTGTCTGTAACTTCAAAGAGCTATACTCCAGGAGTCAGGAGAAACAAAAATAAGACTGATTCTTCCAAGCATTGAAGCTTAGCTTTGAATCAGCTCAGTCCTTGGTTGGATTAAGTAACTTGCCCATAGTCTAACTGCCCTCCAAAAGCAAAGATAATACAGTTGCTATAATTTTCACACACACTGTCCAAAACTAAATTAATTTTTATGGTGACAGATGCCAACTAGACTTATCATGGTACCATTATGAAATATATGCAAACATTGAATCAGTGTGTTGTGTATTAGGAACTGCGTTTTGTAGGTCAATTATACTTAACAAATCAACAAAAAAACAAATTCATAGACAGATCAAATTTGTGGCTACCAGAGGTTGAATACTGGAGGTGGAGGCAGGCGGAGAACTGAAAGAAGGTAGTCAAAAGGCACAAAATCCCAGTTACACATAAGTTCTAAGGATAAAATGTACATAAAGACAACTAACACTGATGTATGATATATATGAAAGTCAAGAGAGTAAATCCTACATGTTTTCTTCACAAGAAAAAAAGCTATTTTTTCTATTTCTTTAATGTGGTATTTATATGAGATGATGGATGGTCACTAACCTCATTATGATAATCAGTTCATGGTGTATGTTGATTATCATGTTGTACACTTTACACTTACACAGTTTTATGTCAATTATATCTCAATAAAACTGGAAGAAAAAACAAGTTTTAAAAATACTATATTGAATATTTGAAAGTGGCTAAGATAGTACATCTTAAAAGTCCTCTTCACAAGAAAAAAAAATTAGTAACTATATATGTGACAGATTTTAACTATCACCATACTTACTGTAGTGATTTCATAACAGATATAAATACCAAATCCTATTGCACATCTGAAACTAATACTATGTCCTATATTAAGCAAAACTCAAATATGTAGATATATAAAGTTTAATTGTATTAATAACTCCAATGGTAACTTCCAGAAGATAACAAGGGGGGAAATGTAGAGTAACAAGAACTCTTATACACTGCTGGAAATACTGTAAATTTAAAACCACTATGGAAAAACTCCTGGTATCAGCTAGTCAACTGCAGATGCACATAACTTATGAAATTCTACTTCAAGGTAGTACTTCAGATCAGTATTTTTTAATAGGAGCTGGAATATCCTCAGCATTTCAGAAAATTCAGCATGTCCAGTCAATGACCATCAGGCCAGCAGCCGTCTCTCCAACCACTCTATCACTGGGACAAACAGACACATCCTCACATATTTCTAAATTGGAGCAGTGAGCAGATATACAGTTTTGACTGAGGTATACTGCCCTAGAGAAGAAGGGTTTTCAACCTTAGTATACTAGTGACATTTGGAATAATTCTCAAATTTTGAGGGGAGCTGTCTTGTGCTTTGTTGGATGTTTAGCAGTTTCTTTGGCCTTTATCCACTAAAATGCCAGTTAACACCTAATTGTTATAACCATAAATGACTCTAGACATTGCTAATGGAGCTAAAATCACCCCCAGCTTAAAATCAGTGTCCTAGAGAAATCTTTTCATAGGTGCATCAAAATACGTCCAAGAACGTTCACAGCAGTAATGCTTTAGCACCAAAGAAATGGAAAAAAATTAAAATTTCCATCAACATTAAATTGACATATATAGCAGTGAAACTGACCTATAACTTTATGGAATAAGATGTATGAAGCTTAGGAATATAATTTAGATAACCAAAACAAGTCAGAGAAAAACACACGATTTCTTTTCATATAAAATTCAAAAACAAGCAACATAAAACAGTACCTTATTTAAAAGCAAAGCATGTTAAAAATGTAAAGGTTCAGGATAGTGGTTACCTTTGTAAGGCAGGAAAAGGTACACAGGCATGGAGGGGCACACACAAATTTTAAAAGCTATGATAATGTCCCATTTTCTAAACTGAGTGCTAGTTGTATTTGGATATTTGATATCTTTATACACCCTACATAATATATAGATATAATACCTATTCAATATTTAATAAAGTAAAAAATAAAGACCCACCACCTGCAGGCAGATTGCTGAAATGGTTCCTCTAATCGTGCTTTCCCACTCCCATCCCGGTCTCCATACCTTGTATAATCTCCCTTAAAGTGTGGGTAGAACCTGTAACTTGCTTCTAATGAATGGAATATGGAAAAAAGTACTAGATTGTGAGGATGTAATTTAGGTCCCTAATGATTTGACTTTATATTCACCAAAAGGGAGATTATTCTGGGCAGATCACTCCTTATCAGATGAGTCCATTAAAACAAAGTCTTGAAGGTAAGAGATGTTCCTTCTGGCCTTGAGGCTTCCACAAGTCTCGCAGCTGTGAGGACGTGAATCCTGCCAACAACTCCTTGAGTTTAGAAGGGGACCCTGCACCCAAGTCCCAGACAAGATTGGCCCTGGCTGACACCTTGACCGCAACCCTGTGACAACACGAGCAGGGCACCCAGTGAAGTCACGCCTGGCTTCTGACTCATGGAAACAGTAACACAATAAATAATAAATGGGTGCTGTTTTAAGCCACTAAGTTTGTGGTAATTTGTTACACAGCATAGAAAGCTGATACAAACACTTTTTATGAGTTTTATTCCTAAGAAGCAAGGTAACTATCATTATCACTTGACTGGGAAGTCAGACACCAACACTGCTACAGCACCTTCAACAAGCACAGAATTCTTAACAAGAAGGTTTAAAAAGCATAATCATCATAGCTGCAACCTCAAATTAGATCATTCACGTGTCAAGGAGCAAAAGGGCAATTAGGTTTCCTGGTTACTCAGCTGGTAAAGAATCCACCTGCAATGTAGGAGACCCCGGTTTGATTCCTGGGTTGGAAAGTTCCCCTAGAGGAGGGATAGGCTACCCACTCCAGTATTCTTGGGCTTCCCTGGTGGCTCAGGAGTTAAGAATCCGCCTGCAATGAGGGAGACCTGGGTTCGATCCTTGGGTTGGGAAGATCCCCTGGAGAAGGGAAAGGCTACCCACTGCAGTATTCTTGCCTAGAAAATCCCATGGACAGAAGAGCCTGGTGGGCCACAGTGCATGGGATCGTAAAGAGTTGGACACGACTGAGCAACTAAGCACATGCTCAAATCATCTCTGTTAAAAAGAGAGAAGCTATCATCAAATCCACATTTGTCAAATAAACAAATTTTCTAAAATTCTCAAAACAAAACAAAACAAAACAAACCCCAAACCGTGGTAGTATAGTATTTATAATCAAAAATGTAAGAAGTTCCAAATGATTGTTAAGGCTTACACTTCCTCTTGAGACTATTCTCAAGTGAAGAATTATTTCCTGATTCTTTTATCCTCAAAGCAGTGTCTGGCACATAGTAAGTGCTTACAGTTTACTGAATAAAGGAACTCCATTTCAAAAGATGTTTTGATGATCAATAACCTGCCTTAGGTCACAATGTGTTAATTGCAGAACAGAGGCTAAGATAAGGGTCTTTCGTCTGTCAATTGGCTGCTTTCTTCCTATACTGGAATTCACTTATATACTGCCAAATCTCATTAAACACACATACCACACAAAGCATTAAAAGACTATTAAGTATCAACAAGATTTTTTTCATAATATTAATTCTACCTGCCTCACTATTTTGTTAGCCTGTTTCACAGTTCCTATCATTCAATGTACTAAATGATTCACAATTTTCTGCCCCACATCAACTAGAAAATGAAATCATTCTGCTGACTAGAGCCAGTAACAGTACTTTTAGATTTTGAGGTATCTATTAGCCTGATATAGGCAACAACGATCTTTTCCCAGGATAATCAAGGGAAGAGAACCACAGAAGTCAACGCTACCCCTAAAATGGAGGGAGCCACTCCTGTGTTCCTGTTTTAAAACAGCAGCCGATCAATCCCAGCCCCTTAAATCATTCCTCAAAAGACATGCACCCAGTTAACTGAACAGTCTGTCTCCTGCGACATCTGTTTGTTCTCTGTTCTGCTTGCAACAATTTCTCTTTGAATGGCCCATCTTTGAAACTATTTTAGATTATGTGATAAATATAAAACAGGTACCAAAAGTTTTATGGCCCCATCTAAATACATATAATTTTTAAAGTCAAGTGACAATACTTGAAGCATGCTTAATGGTGATTACACAAACTGTCTACTCTTAAGGGGAAAAAGTCCTTCCATTAATAGAGAAAACACCCATTTTAGGGAACAGGTACTTACTTAAGGAATAGAACTGGTTTCAAGGAAATGTTAAGGATCGGCTCTCTCTGCACCCCTCTTTCTTGGCAGGAAAAAAATGGAAATGGTAGTAGCCAGCTGATTGTTAATTTGGGATGGGAAGACATCACAGAGGGATAAAAGGTGAGATACTGGCATCCTAGACAATTTCTTCTTTATTTACAAAATAAGAAACTCTGGTGAGTAGCTGCCGGGTGTGAGACGGGGTGGAGGGTTCACAGTAGTGATCCAGGCTGGGATCTTTACTCATAGAGTCTGGGAAGGGAGGATCCCACCTCCACTCACCCCCCTACACGGATTCAGGAGTCCTCTTCACAGTGTGCCTGACACTTGATACAAACAAAAGGGTAAACGTTCATCACTCCAGGACACTAAAAAGTGGGGGAGGGGCTAATCATCTACTTCCAGGTCCTATTCATCACTTTAATACTGCCAAATACATGTGTAACAGCAAATTTTTCAAGGTGAAAAGAGAACAGCCCAAAAAGAAAAGGGAAACCATTCTCACAAGTCATCATCACCAAAGGAGAATTGAGCAGACTTACTGTTAAGGAAGCAATCCCTTTGTGGTAGAATTTTAAAGACTCAGCAATGCAAGAAAGTGCTGAACTATAATTCTCTTCTTGTAGCCCAGTGAGACACTGTTCTGCATGTGAGAACTCCTTCAAACTATTCAGCCAGAAGTAGAAATGTTCTGAGGCAACCTGAGTCAGCAAACTCTGATAAAGCTCTCTGGCCATGTCATGATTACCCTAAAAAAAAAAGTGGGGGGAGGGAGAAATTCTTACGCTTGAATTGGTTGACGTAGCAGCTAAAAGAGAAATTCAAACCCTGGAGAAGTTTTAGTAATCATTCCTCACATTATGTAACTGTGTGAGACTCCGTCAAAGTGTTTCTTCAGAGAAAATATGTTGAGCTGCTTCTCTGTAACATAATGCCTGAAGTTCTATACCAAAACAGTTCCAAAGAGAAAACAAATCGAGTTACCTACAACTGATCTAGAATTCTAGTTCAAGGTTTAGAAGGTACAAATGCTTATTGTGTGTCATTTTTGTCTGAGCTCTTTAGTGGGGTGGGGAGAAGCCCAGTTAAGTTCCATCAAGCATTGCTGTGCCCTCTGGAAATGACTGACTGAGAGGGAGGAGGTTGAGGTGGGGTGTGAATGCTTGTTAATGCCCGGGGCGAGGGATGCTCACTGTCCTGCCCAGTGTAAGAATGGTAGGGGGGGGGGGGGGGGGGGGGGCAGGGAAAAAGGGAAAAAAGATGTGGGAAGCTGAAAGGGGAGGACAGAAGCTCTAGCGGGAAGGAGCTGTGTTTCTGAGAGCACGGGTAAACTGCAAGTGCTGCTAGCAACCTACAGCTGGAAAGCTCCTATTTTTGGAATTCCTGTGGAACTTCCCCATAACAATATATATTTTGTTCTCAGGTGAATATGATAAAAACTAGGTCCTTTTCTTCATCATCTTTTAATCCCATGACTAAGAAGTACTTCCACCTTCATCTTTAGTTTAGACTAGGAATAACAGTCACACAACCTAAAGGTTCCTAATCTGCCCTTTTCACCAACCCCGTTCCCACAAAAGGATAGTACGTACCATTCGGGATGCCTGCCTGGCAATTCGGTAGACAGTCCATCCATTGGAAACACTTTCAAGCTGCTGCTTTATTACTGCCTTTACTTCGGCAGACAGTGCTTTCTGACTGGCTACAAAAATCACCGTGGCCAAGCTCACCTAACATTGAGCAAGAACAAAGTCAAGAAAATCGTTAACTCTATCCAATGTTATAGATAACTTTACCCAGAAGGATGAAAAACTAATTAGAGCCTACTGAAAAAGAACAACATTTGTCTTCCTTTGACACTTACTAAATTTCCACTTTATTCCATTACTCAGAACATTGTTTATGCTGCTGCTGCTGCTAAGTCGCTTCAGTCGTGCCCAACTCTGTGCAACCCCATAGACAGCAGCCCACCGGGCTCCTCCGTCCCTGGGATTCTCCAGGCAAGAACACTGGAGTGGGTTGCCATTGCCTTCTCCAATGCATGTAGGCATGCTAAGTCGCTTCAGTCATGCCCGACTCTGTGCGACCCCATAGACGGCAGCCCACCAGGCTCCTCTGTCCACAGGATTCTTTAGGCAAGAATATTGGAGTGGATTGCTGTTTCCTTCTCCGAACATTGTGTATAATAGCAAATAATTAGAAACAATGCCCATTAATATGGATAAACTATGACATTAATATAATCACACAATGAAAAATTATAGAGCAGTGAAATGGATAAACCAGAAATACTCTTATCAATAGAGAATCAATATAGATTCACATAAAACAGGCAAAATGCAAAAAATTACATGTAGTATGATAACATATAAAGTTAAAACATTCAAAAAATGTTGCATATCACTTAGGATATATACTAAGGCAGTAAATATAGAACACCACGTCTGGGAATGACAAACACTAGTTTTGGGAGAGTGGTTACCTATCCTGATAGGAAGGAAGAAGACACCAATCAGGGAGATTCATAGGTGGCTACAAGTCAACTGTACTAGCAACACTTTTTTCTTAAACTAAGTGAAGGATGCAAGACCTCTCATGATATTATTCCTTATGTGTTTTTGAATATTACGTTTCATAATTTAAAGTTGTTTTTAAAATAGTACTAACAAGAAGAAGGGATAAAAACATTAATTGAAAATGCTGCTTCAATGAAAAGCAGCCCTGGCTACCTGCTTCTCAGTATTCCAAAGCCAACACATACAAGCATCCATACCCACTGTGATAAATGCATGATTTCCATGACCACTACCACCTAAGACATCAGGGTAACCTTTCCTGGTGCAACTGATGAGATGGGGGTGACCTTTGACACACTGTCCCCAGCAGGATTAAACATAAAATGGGCCTGAGTAAGTAATTTCATTAAACTTTTTCCCAAGCCATAAAATCAGATGACCACCAACAATATGGAGTGGCTACTTCGAAGCTTATATCCAGTTTACGCCTATTTACCATGTAGTCTACTCTCAGCCCCAGAGAACTTTCAAGGAAACATTACACAACTTCCATGCCTTCTGGTTTTCTCTAAGCATGTACCTTTTCCAACTCCAGGACTGCACTGAAACCTAAACTGGATCCTCAACAGCTAAAGTGGTCCTGGACTGGCGAAGAGGAACTGATTTAATTCCTCTTATGGTTGCTGATATCACTAGGTCTTTTTACTTATATTTTTGGAAGGACAAAACAGGGTTTGGTTCATTATTTATTTGCTCTGTATAAAAGAGGAAAAAAAAAACCAAACCCTTCAGTTTCATTTTGCCCTTTGTAATAAAGCAAAAACATCAGATTGAAGGCTTTGGCTACACTAAGCTGATTTGACAGGGCTTACGAAGAAAGCAGTTTTACATGTGAAGTAAACTGGGCTTTCTATATCAAAAGTGGAAATCGCAAAAAGCTCCAGGTCCCCACCCTATTTTCACTTCAGCATGCTCCTGGTCTTAGCTAATTATTTTAACCTGCTGACTTCTTGGATTATTGACAATCCTCCCTGGACTGGAACCCATTCGTCCACAGACGGTTTGAAGATAGTTCTTTACCAGAAGCTCCTGTTGCTTGTCTGTGGCTGATCGTCCGATCACCTTGTAGAGCTCCACGAGGTCACCGAGCATCCCATCACCCAGCACGGGCAGCTGCATGGCGACGGCGGCCAGGCAGTGGCACATCAGGATGCGGGCGGCGTCCTGTGCGCTGTGCAGCTGAGTCAACAAGGTCTCCACCACCGACTGGCTGAGATGGGGCCTGCCCTTGGCCAACTTCACCATACAGTTCAGAGCAATCTGCATATTGAATAGAAAGCAGATTGGTTACATTTAGAAGGTATGAAGTGAAGCTTTAAAGAAAGTAACTCTCTATAGTTACTAGGAAGAATCAAGGAAAAGGTTGTAGGTAGGCACAAAAAATGTACTGTGGTCCCACAGGGATGCTGGGGATTTGCCCATCACCTGGTTCCTATTTCCTTCACCACCTCTTGATTATCAGCTTCTGTTTAACAGTACTAGCATCTTTACTATTCATCATTATAACCACATCATAGCTTTTCTTAACATGCTCAAGTAAGTTATGATTTTTCTCAAACTATACCTTAAATAAGCTGTAGTTCTCACTTGCTCCAGTGTCTACTTAACAGCCTTTTACTTCTATCAGTCCTACTTTTAAAAATTATTTTGTGTCATCAAATATTACATTTCATGTTTAACTACAATAGTAGTCTCATTTCACATTAATATTTTTAACTATCTTTAAGATGACAGGCGAAAGTGGCTTAAAACTAGGGCTTCTACACTGTATAAACTAATATATACTCACACATTTATGAGTTGGGCTGCAGTAATTTGATTAATTCTTTGTGATCTTATCAGGGTTACCTCAGATTATAAAACTTGGAAAAGTACAGGAGCTCTGTCTAACTTTGCTTTACATTATCTAGGACCATCATATGTATCTCCTGAAACTTAATAAATACTTTCGTCTGATGGCAAAATAGGCCAAACTCAAAGTTATACTTCATCTATCTTTTGGAATAACAACAGTCAAAATACTAGCTTTGAAAGTGAAGGTCAAGGGCAAATATTTGTTTAAGCCAGAAGCTGACAAATTCTTGCACTTGGACCAAATCCTGCCTGTTTACGCGAATAAAATTTTGCCAGAACATAGTCATACCATTAACTCTTCCCTTAAAAAAAAAATACATTGTCCATGCCTATTTTTTCCCCCTATAATAGTAGAACTGGGTAGTTGTGACAAAGAGTGCATTGTCTGCAAAGCTTAAAATATTTACTATCTGACCCTTTACACAGAGACCGGCAATCTACACTTCCAGCAATGGAAACAGGCATTATATTAAAATAGCTGATGTTTTCACCTTTAAAGTGGCTTGAGCACCTGGGCTATCATCTTGACTACAAAGCACCAGAAGGGATTCCAGGCCGAAGACAGCATCTTGTTCCAGTGCCAAAAGGTCTAGAGGAAAAGTGTTTATAATGGTCAAGTAGAGAAGATTACATATACACACACAGATACACACAGAAGAAAAAACATTCAGGACGAGAAAATACAAAACAGCTTAGTGAAGAAAAATACGAAGGCAAACCATGTATCAACACGGTGTGTGTCAACCTTCCAAACTAGTTTAACATCATGCAGGTCCATTTTTACCTAAGATGCAATCTTCTCATTGAAGTAGAAATGCTTTCTAGAAATAATCAAGATCCCACTTCATCTTACTAGTGTTTTAAGTCAGATCATAAGGAAATGAACCCTTTAGATGTCTCAGGTAATACCAGTACTAGATCACCTTTTCACTACTTTTGAGCTAAAATTTCTCTAAAGTTCTGTGTGTGTGTGCGCGTATATATAAAACCACATTTAGGTTAGTATTAATATATGTCAGCTTTGAGAACACAGAGCAATTTTCTGTGTTACATGGTACGTAATAGTTATTACTATGCCAAAAACTGGGTTATTGAAATCAGAGTGAACAAACAACTTAAATGCCTTTTGAGTCAGTGTAAGAGCTTGGCAAACAATGTCTGGTGAAGATCAGGGTGCTGGGAAAACAAAGGTACTAGTCACAAGCAGTGCTGAAGCCTAGTGGGGATAAGAGGGACTGCTGATCCCTAACAAAGATCAAAATGAGCACTGACACAGATGAAACACCCAGAATGCATTCCTGTTTTTGAATATCAGCATGACTTTCTTTAGGTCAAAAGATGTTAAGAATACAATAAAATATATGCATTATTTTCTATGCACATCCTTCTTGACTATGCAAATCATTTAATGCTATAGATACCTAGAGATAAATTCCATGACAATTTAATTTACATTGCTCTGTTAATTCATTTGCCCCCTACGTGAAACTATTTGTTACTTAAGCCTCTCAATAACTTCGCATGCTTTTTCTCCCCTAAGTTTTCTAGTTTTGTTTTTTTTTTAAATCAGTGAACAAACTGATAATCACCGGATAGTTATAAGCAGTCTCTATCCATAGCACCGTATGTGCAAAGGTAAAGCAAGAGGAGGAGATGGGCAATGCTCCATAAAACCTTTCAGTTCCGTACTCTGAAGCCCAAGGTCCTCATTTTCTTTTCCCAAAGAATTAAGTAGTCTTGAGAAAATCTGCCCTAAGAACATTCAGGAGGAGGTGACTAACAGATAAACGCACACAGCCTAAAAATAATAAGGGATTAAAAAACGAAATACAAACAGGATTCTGGTGAAACTCCAATCTAAAAGTTAATACACAGTATCAGTCTTGATCAAACTTACCTTTTTCTTGACAAGATACAGTTATATTAGTTAGGACTCTCACTCCATGAGCTGCAATGCCCCTGTTACTATGGTAACAGCACTCTTGGGCTAATTTGACTAAATCAGAGGATCTAGGGGACGAACCCACATTTCCTAAACAAGCAAAGAAATGTAGGACAGATTTAATTAATTTACACAGTTCAAAAGCAGTTCATTTTATAGGTTCATTATTTTTTTTATCATTTTCAAGAGAAAATCTTTAACAATGAATTTCAACAAAATTTTCTACCTCTACCCTATGATCAATACACAAAACCATTCCTTTCTCTACTGCTCACATACTTAGAATAAGTATATGCTAAGGAGTTTTGTAATGATTATGGTCTAAAATTAACATAATACTCAAATATTAATAAAAATTGACTAAGAAAAACAGCAAAAGCCAAGACTGTATCTTGGGCATTCAAATGGATTCTCATTAAAGCAGAATCATTACAAGGCTTCTTATCAGATAAAAACCTTTCATTCCAGAGAGGACAGAAAAGAGAAACAAAAATTTTAAGTTTGCTGTTTCTACCTCAATTGTTGGCATATAGTTATACTGCAGAAGGTTTATGTAAAAATTTATGATTTTAGAGCTAGCGAGGACTTGGAGATCTTCTGATTCAATACTATTTTTACTGAAGAAACTGAAGCCTAAAGATCTTAAGCATCTTGCCACTGAGGTCATATAAACTTGTTAGTTATGCACCAGCTTTGTGCTTTATATGTTAAGTTCTATCAAGTGTTAAAAGTCACACTTGAAATTCTGTAACATAAGGTTTATGCTCTGAATGTTCTTATTTATAGCAGAGAAGCTCTCAGTTATAGGAGAGTGAGTATCAAGAAGAATCTGAAGATTAAAGCTAATTCAACTTCTTAGCAGGGTCTTTGATTCCTGTCTTTCTCTGCCCTGTTTATTTTTCCATGATTCTATCAACTATAACCTTGTCTTTCACAGCGAGGGCAATCACACTTTTTGAGGTTTGAAGGGGACACTACTACTAATAACAATGAGCATAAACCAAGGCTACCCCAGGTAATTTGGGACATATGGTCACTTTTACTGATTTCCAGTTTAACATAGAACTACTAGCGTAGATAAAGCCTCAGTGTTTTTTCAATAGGCAAAACATGTGAAAGATGAAACTATGATCTCTTTTTACAAAACAATGGAAATTCTAATTTTCTCCATTCTTTCCCTTGTACATGTAATATGGTCAGTGACAACTCATCTATAAATTTACAAATATGTTTTGAACTTGCTTTTTTCCTTTTTATTTCTCATCGAGATGTCAAAGAAAACTTGGGGGGAAAAATAGAAAAAAAAAAATCCCTAAACTCACAAACCAGCACAACCTTATTATTAACTTTCTGTAATACTTTAAAAATATGCATGCAGTTACAACTTCAAAATTCATAATCAGGATAAGTAGATACTGTCAATATTCTACCTTTAAAATACAATATTTCTGAGCATTTTTCTATGTCAATTGTTTCAGGAACAAAATTATTATTTTTAGTTTTTTTATTTAGAAATAATTTACTAAGATCAATTTACTTGGTTCAAAAAGTTCAACCAATAGTAGGAAAAAGGTAAAAAGTTAGTGAGTGAAAAGTCTTCCTCATCCACCTAAGGTTGTTTCTTGTGTATCAATCCAAAGAGTCTACACATTTGTCACCAAAATCCTTTCTTTTTTCCTGTTTCATATACTGCTGTGCATCCTGCTTTATTTCCCCCTAGACATTATGTCACTGAGATTACTCCATGCCATATATTCTTTTTAGTAAGCTGTACTGATTGCTACTGCAGTTATGAATCATAATTTCTTAATGAGCTCCCTACTGATGGACCTTCTTATGCTACTCCATCTCCAATGATGGACAATATTTTGCTACTACATTAATGATGCTATGAATAACCATGTACTTATCATTTCTTAAATGTAAGAATAAACTGGTGGGATATATGCCAAGAAGCGGAATTTCTCTCTGTTCTTCACTTGTAATTTTGACGAGTACTTTCGAATAACCCATGCTGAAGTTTAATAATTTACATTCCCACCAGCAATGAATAACTTTCGATTAGCCACACCCTTGTCAACACATCATATTATCAAACTTCTGAACCTCTGCCAATCTGATGGATTAGAAAAATATTTCAGTGTTGCTTTAATTTGCATTTTTCTTAGGTAGGTATGATACTGAGCACCTTACATGCTTAAGACTCATTTGTTAGGGATAATTTAGACACACTGAATTTAAGTCTGTTTTACAAACTGTTTATCTGGTTATACTACAACTCCAATCAATGAAAATATACTTAAATATTTACTACTAGTTATGGAAATAATCTGACTTGAGAAAATACCTGACGTTTACTTCTTGTGAGCATTACTTAATCGGGTTGTTTAAGCCGTTTGCTTAATTCCATGTACAAACTACAATTTAACAAAATTCAAAAAAAGGACAAAGAAAATATCTAGCTTGTAAACTGCTTGAAGGTTATAACCTGACACACTTACAAAGGTCTTTGGAATTAGAAAATGAAGAAAAAGAAACGCATCTTGTATCTAGGTCAGTTTAGTATAGAAATGAATCCCAAGACAGAGCCCTTGGGCTCAGCTGCTTCACAGGTGTGTGACTTTGGACCCGCCATTGAAACCCTGTGAGCCTCAGTTCCAACACGTGTAACTTCCGGCATGTGCCCCACTTAGCAGATACTTGTACAAAAGACCTTGTATGGGAGGGTGCCTATAAACTGTAAGATAAAACTAATACTCTGCCTACCGCTGCTCTTTCAACGTGTGATGTCAGTCAAGGATATTAACTGCAAGCTGGAGAAGACTCCTTAAAGTCCCTTGGACAGCAAGGAGATCTAACCAATCAATTTTAACAGAACTTAACCCTAAATACTCGCTGGAAGGACTGATGCTGAAGCTCCATTATTTTGGTCATCTGATGTGAACAGCCGACTCACTGGAAAAGTCCCTGATGCTGGGAAAGATTGAGGGCAAGAGAAGGGGCAACAGAGCAGAGCTGTTTGGATGGCATCACTGACTCAATGGACACGAGGTTGAGCAAACTTGGGGAGATAGAGCAGGACAGAGAAGCCTGGCGTGCTGCAGTCCACGAAGTTGCAAAGAGTCGGACACAACTGGGTGATTGAACAACAATAAACCGAGATTGGCTGATTCATGTAGCAATTTTTTTTAATTGTTGATTTTTAAAAAGACTGTGATAAGCTCTCTCATCTCTTGGAGGCATGCCCCTCTGCAAGGTGATTTTCCAATTCCTTGCACCAACCGGTGTTTATTTCCCTATTTATCTGGGCTTGGCCACGGGACTTGCTTTGGCCAATGAGACACTAAAAAACACATGCAAGCAAAAGGCTAAAAAAGTGCCCACATGTTGGCGGCTTGCCTTCTTTCGGCTGCTGCTAGAACCCTAGGAACATGATGTCAACAAGCCCAAGCTAGACTGCCAAGAGTCACGAGGAGGAGAAACGGTGCCTCAGCTGAAAGTCCTCCTGACCTGTAGCTGGAGAATGAGGCCATCTCAGACCGTCCAATCTGGTGAAGATGGAGGACAACTGTGGTTTCAGCCCACAGAGTTTTGATTTATTATGTAGCAATAGGTAACTAATACAGGGGTACCTCACACAATTATTGAAAAGGCTGGGAAACTAAGCTCAAAAGATGGATAGGAATAAGCTGAGGCTAGAGACCAACCAAAGGCTATGGCCCAAACCATGCACAGAGTTAGCCCAGCAAAGACAGATCACTGCTATTACTGTTGCTTGCTGCCACAGCTTACATTGCTGCCAAAGGACCGGATACAGCAAACATCCCTGCTACAGGGCACCCCGGAACTGGATACTGCTGTGGTCACTGGTGTACCATCAGAACGGATTCTCAGATATCACAACTTCTTGCTGTTACTGCCTTCCAATTTATTCTCCAGTATGAAAATGCTTACTTGAGTCCAGACCGCTGTGTGCACCCTAGATGGCAGGAGCCTTGGCAACAGAGCATCAGGCCTTTAAAGCTTCCTATCAAGACTCATATGGTGGGGAATTTCCTTTACCCAGTAAGTGAGTTTATATGCTGTGAAGCCATAAAAAAGACAAACACATAATGCAGTTCCTTAATTAATTCAATTTAGAATAACTAACTACACGCTAGTAAAGTAATGCTCACAATTCACCAAGCCAGGCTTCAACACTACGTGAATCCTCAACTTCCAGATGTTCAAACTGGATTTAGAAAAGGCAGAGGAACCAGAGATCAAATTGCCAACATCCACTGGATCATCGAAAAAGCAAGAGAGTTCCAGAAAAATGTCTACTTCCGCTTTATTGACTATGTCAAAGCCTTTGACTGTGTGGATCACAACAAACTGTGGAAAATTCTGAAAGAGATGGGAATACCAGATCACCTGACCTGCCTCTTGAGAAACATGCATGCAGGTCAGGAAGCAACAGTTAGAACTGGACATGGGGGCTTCCCCGGGGGCTTCCCCTGTGGCTCAGCTGGTAAAGAATCCGCCTGCAATGCGGAAGACCTGGGTTCGATCCCTGGGTTGGGAAGATCCCTTGGAGAAGGGAAAGGCTACCCACTCCAGTATTCTGGCCTGGAGAATCAGGCCTATATAGACCATGGGGTTGCAAAGAGTCAGACATGGCTAAGTGACTTTCACTTTCGTTTCAAAATTTTGGGAGGGGGATTCTGGAAGGGGAACACATATATACCCATGGCAGATTCATGTCAATGTGCGGCAAAACCAACACAATAATGTAAAGAAAAAAGTCTTTCTTGAATTTGTTACAATAAAAAAAATATAATAAAACTTAAAAACAAGAACTGGACATGGAACAACAGACTTGTTCCAATCCAGGAAAGGAGGACGTCAGGCTGTATACTGTAATCCTATTTACTTAACTTAGACGCAGAGTACATCATGAGAAACACTGGGCTGGAGGAAGCACAAGCTGGAATCAAGATTGCTGGGAGAAATATAAATAACAGATATGCTGATGACACCACCCTCATGGCAGAAAGTGAAGAAGAACTAAAGAGCCTCTTGATGAAAGTGAAAGGAGAGTGAAAAAGCTGGCTTAAAGCTCAACATTCAGAAAACTAAGATCATGGCATCTGGTCCCATCAGTTCAGTTCAGTTCAGTTCACTCGCTCAGTCATGTTCGACTCTTTGAGACCCCATGAATCACAGCACGCCAGGCCTCCCTGTCTATCACCAACTCCCGGAGTCTACCCAAACCCATGTCCATCGAGTCAGTGATGCCGTCTCATCCTCTGTCGTCCCCTTTGTTACCTGCCCCCTATCGTTCCCAGCATTAGGGTCTTTTCCAGTGACTCAACTCTTCACACAAGGTGGCCAAAGTATTGGACTTTCAGCTTCATCAGTCCTTCCAATGAACACCCAGGACTGATCTCCTTTAGGATGGACTTTCCTTCCAAGGAGTAAGCATGTTTTAATTTCATGGCTGCAATCACCATCCAGTCCCATCACTTCATGGGAAATACATGGGGAAACAGTGGAAACAGTGACAGACTTTTATTTTGGGGGGCTCCAAAATCACTGCAGATAGTGATTGTAGCCATGAAGTTTAAATATGCTTGCTCCTTGGAAGAAAAGTTATGACCAACCTAGACAGCATATTAAAAAGCAGAGACATTACTTTGCCAACGAAGTCCGTCTAGTCAAAGTTATGGTTTTTCCAGTAGTCATGTATGGATGTGAGAGTTGGACTATAAAGAAAACTGAGCACTGAAGACTGATGCTTTTGAACTGTGGTGTTGGAGAAGACTCTTCAGAGTCCCTTGGACTGCAAGGAGATCCAACCGGTCTATCCTAAAGGAAGTCAGTCCTGAATATTCACTGGAAGGACTGATGCTGAAATTGAAACTCCAATACTTTGGCCACCTGATGTGAAAAACTGACTCTTTAGAAAAGACCCTGATTTGGGGAAAGATTAAAGGCAGGAGGCGAAGGGGACAACACAGGATGAGATGGTTGGAAGGCATCACTGACTCAACAGACGTGAATTTGAGTAAACTCTGGGAGTTGGTGATGGACAAAGAGGCCTGGCGTGCTGCAGCCCATGGGGTTGCAATGAGTTGGATACGATTGAGCGACTGAACTGAGCTGAACTAGAAAAGGAAGCAAATAGAGATCCTACAAAACTTGCATTAAAAACAACAAAAACCTTTAGGCTTAAGTGTGTTATGTAAGCAAGCTCCTCATAAGGCATTAATAAAGGCGTTTTGGAGTTAAATCATCTTGAACAGGCAAGTAGGAAAGCATTATTGAACTGCGGCAAAGTTTTATTTTAATCATTTTCCAGAAGGATAACATATGCGTAAAAGGAAGCATATGACATTTGCTTTTAAAATTCACCACCACTTGGCCTTTGAAATATACTTAAATCCAAAGGGCAATTTAAGTCAGAGACATACAAAAGCAAACCAGCTATGTTAAGCACGCTCAAAAATATTGTTTCATCCACATACAATGCAGAAAAGGGCAAATCCAGAAAAACTATAGCCTTGAGTTAAGATCAAGGATGCAAGATTTTATTATCTTAGGAATTAGTTACGAAATCCTTTTTGAAGAAATTAACTAACATATAACAGTAAGAAACTGAAACCTTTCTTGATTCTAAAGCTTTACAGAGGAAATAACTTGAAATATCAACATGACATGAATAAAAGATTAGCATGTTATCCATATATTATCTCCTTTCTTCTCTTTACCTGAAGCTATGCTGAAGTAGTGTTTGACGGCGATGGTCCCTGACAGCGTGGCAAGGACAGACAGCATCCCAAGTTTCAAGCTGTCATAAGGAGTCTGCAGGGCACATTCACAGAGCGCCTGAAATGCAGAAGAGAAAGGAAGACAGACGATAAAACATCGATCTACCTTAAAACTGCCTACTCATTGTAAATGTTCCAGCTTTTAGAAAAACCGTATCTTTCTTCTGTAAGAAAATACTTCAGTCAAACTTTTAGCCAAGAGGAACCTAAGGAGGCATGTTAACTAAATATAATGTATCCTAGATGGATCTAGAACAGCAACAAAAAAAGACACTGGGTAAAAGCTGAAGAAGTCAGAACAGAGTGTGAGCTTTGGTTAATAACAATAATGTTTCAGTACTGATTCACTGATTTTAACAAACATACTATACTCATGTAAAACATCAGTTACTGGGCAAACTGGTTGTGGGTATGTGGGAATTCTCTGTATTACCTTTACCATTTTTCTGTAAATCTATACGTTTTAAAAAATACAGTCTGTTAAAAAAAGTCATGATGAACTTTTTATTAAGGTCATTATCAATTATGTACTGCTTACTCCTCCCAAGCAGAAGTCCCAACATATTTGTCTTATCTAAGCGATATGAATATTAGCTGACTATAAATGAATATACATGTGTGTGTGTATATATATTTAAAAATAATTGAGAGTGTAGCCTTCTATCTAGCTAACAAGTGAGTGGGCTGTCTCTCTGCTCTTTTCCATTTCAGGTCACTGACTCTACTCCTGACTGAGGTGCTCTGATGTATTACTAAACTCAAGATGCTAGTTTTCCTCTCACTGCAGTTAACCCTGGATACATGCTTCTAGCATAGTGACTGCTGGCTCATCCTGGATATTCAGTCTTAGGACTCTATAACAATATATATATGGTCAAATAACTGTCCTGTTAAATTAAACTAACTCCCATTCTCTCACAAAGTTTCAGAAGATGAGCAAAACTGAAAGACTAGGGGAACAATTAAAAATTAAATTTCACAAAGAGTTAAACAATAAATTTAATATGACCCCAGTAAAAATGTCAACAAAATCTTGAAGGTAAAGGAGAACTTAGATAACCTTTATCCAAAGATCATATGGAAAAATAAAAATCAGAAAATATGCAGAAAATTCTAACAAAGTATAATTACAGACAAAACAAGCCCTATCAAACATTAAAATATGTAATAAATCTGAAGAAATAAAATAAATTTTTCCTACTTCATAGAAATCAAAAGAGAACTGGTCCCAGAAACAGATTCAATTACACAAAGAATTTCATATATGATAATGGCATTTCAAATGAAAGAGACTAGGTAATAAACAGTTCAAGGTCGACTGGCCAGTCACCTGGAAAACATAAAAATTGCTTCTTTTTTCTTTTTTTATGGTAAATCAAAAGAAACTATAAAAGTACAAAGAGTTAACAAGGGAAAAGAAAATGTAAAATGATAATTGACAAAACTGGAAAAAAAATTCACATCATGTAAAGTCAATAAAGGTCTAATAATCTTTAAAGTTTTTACTAATAAACAGGCAAACAACCCCAAAAGAAAAATCAGTAGTTCACAGAAAAAATTTATACAAATGTTTTTAAAATGTTAAACTTCATTCATAATTTGAAAAATTTAAATTAAAATTAGAGTTGCTTTTCACCAATCTGATTGGCCAAGATTAAAACTTAATAATATATAACACTGAAAATGGTATAAGGGAAACAGGCATTCTCCCACACTGTTGACTGTTGACCATTTTTCATATCAACCAAAAGGAAAACTCTAATTCTTCAAATGAAGGCCCCCTTTCGCACACACCACCACTGTTATTGTGTCACTGACTATCTGGTCTGAACTTCTCTCTCTCTAGGCTGGCTTAACTCACTGCTCAAACGAGGCTCTGTCCTGATTTACTGTTTTCTGGGTCAGCTCCTAAGGGGGGGCTTCTCCTATGCTCTGGAATGGGACTGGCCACCAGGGATGTGTTCTAGAAAAGCATGGCAAACAGTTTACAATTCTTAAAGAAAAATGTCATGTTAAAAATACTCTGTGAAGAGGATTAAGAGGTACAACCTTCCAGTCATTAAAAAAAAATGTCCCAGGGTGTGATGTACAGCATAAGAAATCTGGTCAGTATACTACAGTAACTTTGAATGAGGACAAATGGTTACTAGGTTTATTGCGATGATCCTTTCATAAAGTATTTAAATGTTGAATCACTGTGATACATTTGAAACTAACAGAACATTGCATGTCAACTACACTTCAATTAAAAATAAAAGTACTGTGTCAAAGACACTGTTTTGTCCAGTCACTCAGCTGTGTCCCATCTCTGCAACCCCACGGGCTACACCACGGCAGGCCTCCCTGTCCTCCCCTCCCTCCCTACGACACGTGCAGTCCACGGGGCTGCAAAGAGTGGGACACACTGAGCAACTAACACTTTCACTTTTCACATGGCAGAGAGTAACACAATACTGTAAAGCAATTATCCTCCAATTAAAAATGAATTGTTTAAAAATCCAAAGAAAAATATAAGCATGTGAAAAAGTATCTTTGTTCCTATGAAATTATTTTTGACAACCTCAACAAGAATACACTATTCTCGGGCCTTGATTTTAAGCTCTTCCTTCCTTTAGGTTTTTAAAACATTCAGAATGAAGGGACTTCTTTTAAAGCTGGAATATTTGATTACAGGTGGAAATTATAATACCAGTAAAAGTAGCAATAGAATAGACTCAACTTGCATTGGAAATACCAAAACTCAAAAAATCAATCACCAGAGCCAAGAATGGCTGAGAGGAAGAAAAGACAGAAAGAATGATGAAAGAGGGCAACTAATGAAAAAAGCCACAAGAAAAGGAGAAATCAGAACAAAACACTCCAGAGAACATGGGATATACTGAAGAAATACTAGTAAGCTGTGAAATCAACAAAACAGTTAACACTTAAGTGACTATTTATATGGTTGTGAAGTTACATGAAAATGTTATGAAAAAATTTACTACAAAAAAGAAACTGCACAGTATTAAAGAAAAAAACAGTAACCGGTAATAAAATTCCAGATTATCTTAACACAAAAGGTAAGGGGAGGGAAAGAAGGGGAGCAGAAAAGAGTACTTTAGCCTGCCAAAATTTGCAACATATCAACCACCATACTTTTCATTCTGAATAGAGATACACAAGTTCTTATATTAATATTAATATATTACATATAGAGGTAGGCACAGTAAGAGTAATGTTTAATTATGATGTCAAAGTCTCTTCAATTCACTAGAGAATAAAGGAACAAAGAAAACCTGATCAAAAAAAACGAAAGTAATGAAACAAAAGAAACAAAAAGGACACGTTATAAACAGTCAAGAGGAAAGAAGTAAAAAAAATTCATCAATAACTGTAAATAAGTAATGTTATACTACTAAAAAAGATTCAGATTAAGTCCAAAGAGGTAAATCTGACTATGTAAATTTCATACGGTTTTATTATATTCTTTGCAGCCAAAGAATATAATACAGTCAGCAAAAACAAGACCAGGAGCTGACTGTGGCTTGGATCATGAACTCCTTATTGCCAAATTCAGACTGAAATTGAAGAAAGCAGGGAAAACCACTAGACCATTCAGGTATGACCTAAATCAAATCCTTTATGATTATACAGTGGAAGTGAGAAATAGATTTAAGGGACTAGTTCTGATAAACTGAGTGCCTGATGAACTATGGACGGAAGTTCGTGACACTGTACAGGACACAGGGATTAAGATCATCCCCAAGAAAAAGAAATGCAAAAAGCAAAATGGCTGTCTGACGAGGCTTTACAGATAGCTGTGAAAAGAAGAGAAGCCAAAAGCAAAGGAGAAAAGGAAAAATATGCCCATTTGAATGCAGAGTTCCAAAGAATAGCAAGGAGAGATAAGAAAGCCTTCCTCAGCGATCAGTGCAAAGAAATAGAAGAAAACAATAGAATGGGGAGGACTAGAGATCTCTTCAAGAAAATCAGACATACCAAGCAAATATTTCATGCCAAGATGAGCTTGATAAAGGACAGAAATGGTATGGACCTAAGAGAAGCAGAAGATATTAAGAAGAGGTGGCAAGAATACACAGAAGAACTGTACAAAAAAGATCATGACCCAGACATGATTATACCCATGATGGTATAATCACTCACCTAGACCCAGACATCCTGGAATGTGAACTCAAGGGGGGCCTGAGAAAGCATCACTACCAACAAAGCTAGTAAAGGTGATGGAATTCCAGTTGAGCTACTTCAAATCCTAAAAGATGATGCTGTGAAAGTGTTGCACTCAATATGCCAGCAAATTTGGAAAACTCAGCAATGGCCACAGGACTGGAAAAGGTCAATTTTCATTCCAATCCCAAAGAAAGGCAATGCCAAAGAACACTCAAACTACCGCACAATTAACACTCATCTCACACGCTAGTAAAGTAATGCTCAAAATTCTCCAAGCCAGGCTTCAGCAATACATGAACCGTGAACTTTCAGATGTTCAAGCTGGTTTTAGAAAAGGCAGAGGAACCAGAGATCAAATTGCCAACATCCACTGGATCATTGAAAAAGCAAGAGAGTTCCAGAAAAACATCTACTTCTGCTTTATTGACTATGCCAAAGCTTTTGACTGTGTGGATCACAATAAACTCTGGAAAATTCTGAAAGAGATGGGAATACCAGACCATCTGACCTGTCTCTTGAGAAACCTGTATGCAGGTCAGGAAGCAACATTTAGAACTGGACATGGAACCACAGACTGGTTCCAAATAGGAAAAAGAGTACATCAAGGCTGTATATTGTCACCCTGCTTATTTAACTTATATGCAGAGTACATCATGAGAAACACTGGGCTGGAAGAAGCACAAGCTGGAATCAAGATTGCTGGGAGAATTATCAATAACCTCAGATATGCAGATGACACCACCCTTATGGCAGAAAGTGAAGAGGAACTAAAAAGCCTCTTGCTGAAAGTGAAAAGAGGAGAGTGAAAAAGTTGGCTTAAGGCTCAATATTCAGAAAACTAAGATCATGGCATCTGGTCCCATCACTTCATGGGAAATAGATGGGGAAACAGTGGAAAAAGTGGCAGATTTTATTTTTTTGGGCTCCAAAATCACTGCAGATGGTGATTGCAGCCATGAAATCAAAAGATGCCTACTCCTTGGAAGGAAAGTTACGGCCAATCTGGATAGCATATTGAAAAGAAGAGACATTACTTTGCCAACAAAGGTCCGTCTAGTCAAAGCTATGGTTTTTCCTGGAGTCATGTATGGATGTGAGAGTTGGACAGTGAAAGAGGCTGAGCGCAGAAGAATTGATGCTTTTGAAGTGTGGTGTTGGAGAAGACTCTTGGGAGTCCCTTGGACTGCAAGGAGATCCAACCAGTCCATCCTAAAGGAGATCAGTCCTGGGTGTTCATTGGAAGGACTGATGTTGAAGCTGAAACTTTGGCCACCTCATGGGAAGAGTTGATTCATTGGAAAAGACCCTGATGCTGGGAAGTATTGTGGGCAGGAGGAGAAGGGGACGACAGAGGATGAGATGGCTGGATGGCATCACCGACTTGATGGACATGGGCTTAGGTAGACTCTGGGAATTGGTGATGGACAGGAAGGCCTGGCATGCTGTGGTTCATGGGGTCACAAAGAGTTGGACACGACTGAGCGACTGAACTGAACTGTATGTTGAAAACTAAAAACCACTGATGAGAAACAGCGGAAGCTCTACATAAA
Organism: Antilocapra americana; assembly: GCA_007570785.1. NCBI lineage: Eukaryota > Metazoa > Chordata > Mammalia > Artiodactyla > Antilocapridae > Antilocapra > Antilocapra americana. The sequence goes on from ML663557.1 coordinate 1,782,749, forward strand.
TGGAGAGATGTGCCATGTTCACAGATCAGAAAACTCAATACTATTGAGATGTCAACTCTCTCCAAATTGATCTGTAGATGCAAATGCCAATCAGAATCCTAGCAGCCTTTTTGTAGAAACTGACAAATTGATTCAAGGCAAGGCAAGGAAAGGCAAAACTACCTACAACTCCCAAAACAAGGAAGAAATACAAAGGTTAGAGGACCCACAGCACCTGATTCTAGGACTTAAAGATTTCAAGCTACAGAAATCAGAATTGTGTGCTACTGGCTTAAGAACACATACATGAACCAAAGGAACAGACTGGAATTCAGAAATAGACCTACACAGATAAGGTCAACTGATTTTCAACAAAGATGCTGAGGTAACTCAAAGAGAAAGCACAGTCTTTTCAACAAACTGTGCTGGAACACACGGCTATCCAAACACATCTTGATTCCTACCTTGCACCATACATGATGAAAAGTGAAAGTGTTAGTCGCTCAAACTTTGCGACCCCATGGACTGTAGCTTGCCAGGCTCGTCTGTCCGTGGAATTCTTCAGGCAAGAATGCTGGAGAGGGTAGCCATTCCCTTCTCCAGGGGACCCAGGGGATATTCCCGACGCAGGGAACAAACCCAGTTCTGCTACACTGCACAGCAGTCAACTCAAACTGGATTACACAGAGCTAAAGATGAAACTTAAAACTAAAATTTCTAGAAGAGAATATATGCTAAAATCTTTGTGACTTTGGGTTAGGTAAAGACTTCCTAGATAAAACACAAAAATACAACCCCAAAAGGAATGAAAATGATAAATTAGATTTCATCCAAACAAAAATCTTCAAAAGATACTGATTGTATCAGAGATGCAGTTACAAAGGTGAAAACTTTAGGAGACAGATGATTGTGATAGTTGCACAAAAGTGTGAATGTACTTACTGCTTCAGAACTGTACAGTTAAATACAGTTAAAATCGTAGATTTTATATTATGTGACTTTTACAATAAAAAAAATCTAAAAGGCACTTCATTAAAGACACATACTGGCCGGAAATATTTGCAAAATATATATCTGATAAAGAATTTGTATCTAGAACACAGAGAGAACTCAGTAACAAGAAGAAAACCTAAAAAAAAAAAAAAAAAGCATAAAAGATTAGAATACGCACTTCACCAAAGAAGAGATCTGGGGATAACAAGCCTAAAAGGTTGAACATCACTTGTCACTAGGGAAATGCAAATTATAACCACAATGGGATACCACTACACAATTATTCAAAAGGCTACAACTACAGAACCATACAATACAAAGTGGAAGCAAGGATACAGAACCACAACTCATACACAGACTGTGACTACGTCAAACGTCACAGCCATTACAGGAAACAATCTGGAAGTTTCTTACAAAGTTAAACATACATTTACCACACAACCCAGAAATTCTCCTTCTAGGTATTTACTCAGATAATGTCCTTCAAAGGTTGGTACAACAGGAATTTTATTTGTAATAGAAAAAACAAACCTGGAAGCAATTTAAACGTCCATCAAGTTGTGAACAGATAACCTGCGGTTCGTATACTGGGACATTACTTGGCAGTAAAAAGGAATGAGCTAACTATTCACGTAACAACACGGATGAATGATGTTAAGCCTTATGCTAGGCCAAAGAAACCAAACCCAAAAGGCTACATATTACATAAATCCATTCAGATTTTGGAAAGGCAAACCCACAGGGGTAGAAATCCGTTCAGTGGTAGTCAGGAGTTCGGCCTGAAGAAACTTTCTGGAGCGATCTGGAAAATGTTCTGCGTCACAACTGTGGTGGTGGGTACACAACTGTATCAATTTATCCAAACTGTATCTAGAACTGTACACCTGGAAAAATTTCAGTGTGTAAATTATACCACAGGAAATCTGCCTTAAAAAGTGTACTTCAAATTAGTGGCAATGGGAACTCTAAAAGTTGGAATTTATGGGATGTGGCCAACCTGCACCAAGATGAAATTAATAGCCTTAAGTGCTTCCATTATTAAACAGAAGAATAAAAATAAATGTACCAAGAACTTGAAGCATAAGAAAGCCAAGCTGCTGACAAGTTCAGTAAAGAAAAGGGAAACATAAACACAATAGTAAGAATAAAATAAAGATAAAATTTGAAACACAGACAGACTACAAGTTATAAAGGTTCTCCTCATGTTGATACTAATGAATCTGCAAAAAAAATTAAACGAAAAAAATCAAGACTGATTCAAGAAGAACTAGAAAACTTCAACAGGGCAACAACCATGTAAGGAATAGGAAATATTCTCAATATGCTATCCCTGGAAGAAGGCCCAGGTTCAGACCGATTTATGGCCCTTATAAAGCTACACCCTCAGAAGACAGAAAATTTTTACGTCAACGCTCTTAACCGTTTCAGAGCATGGCAAGGGCAACTATTTACACTGCATTCAGATTTTATTACAACTACTTACCTAGTATTTACACTGTATTAGGTATTATAAGTAATCTAGAGATTAGAGTTAAGGTATATAGGAGGATATACATAGGTATACGCAAAAACTGCTTCATTTTATACAAAGAACTCAAGCATCTGAGGATTCTGGTATCCAGTAGGGAGTACTAGACCCAATCTGCCGATGCCATCAAGGGACACCGGAATAGCAATGAAAGGGAAAAAACATGCAGCCACATGGATGAGTCTCATCAGTACAATGTTGAGCAAACGCTGCAAACACAAATAAACAGTGTATTTTTAGGGAGGCATAGATGGTAAAACTATGAAGAGCAAAAAGTGACTATCACAAAAGTCAAGAGTGGTTTCCTTTGGGCGGTATTAAGGCTCTGATCAGGGAGAAGCATGGGGGAGGGGGAAGCGGGGTCTTGTGATTTTGTAGTGTTCTGTTTCTAGCTGATGGAGACCACATGGGCCCTGACTTACAATTATTATTTAAACTATTAAGCATACACTGTACAAGTGCATGTGCGATTTATTCACAATAAGGAAAGAAATGAGATGGAATGATACAGTGCTTTCACTGGGTCTGGTTCCCTAAAGTGGATGAGCACATTCTCTTCCTGTTTTGTAGGAAAAGAGCACCAAAGGACAGAGCTCTCTTAATTAATTTCTTAATTAAGCCCTCTTAAGAAGCTCTATTAAGCATATTAAGTCTCTCTGAATCCTAATTCACTCATCTATTAAGTGCAAATACTAATAACTATCCTCATCTCTTGGGATATTTGCAACTATCAATCATAATATACTAAACCATGTTTGGCTTAGATGCTCAGTCATGTCTGACTTTTTGCGGCCTCATAGAAGCCCTCCAGGCTCTTCTGTCCATGGGATTTTCCAGGCAAAAATACTAGAGTGGGTTGCCATTTCCTTCTTGGGGGGAATCTTCCCAACCCAGGGATCGAATCCAGGTCTCCTGCGTTGCAGGCACATTCTTTACCAGCTGAGCCACCAGGGAAACCCAAGAACACTGAAGTGGGTAGCCATCCCTTCTCCAGGGGATCTTCCTCACCCAGGGATTGAACCATAGTCTCTTATGTCTCCTGCACTGGCAGGCAGATTCTGTACCACAAGCGCCACCTGGGAAGCCCACTGAGACATGTTTAGAAAATTGCAAAAAACAAACAAAAAAAGAGCAGCGCAATTTTCATAATCTGAAATTTAGAGGGTTTTGTTACACTGTAGCTGTGATGATACCAAGAAATAATAAAATCCGTGAAAATATTGAATTTAACAATTTTCCATTTCACTTTAAGCAGGACTTTTAAAAAAGTGGTGCATTATCAGTAATGGGTAAAAAACAGGGTTCCACCTTGAGAAAAATATTAAACACTGTAATCTTAGAAATGCTAAAAATGATGTCACATTAAAAGTCTAAAGATTGAGATCTTTTCTTGTATTTACAAAAGAAAACTTAAGATTGTCTTTTCCTCTGTGTGAAAAGGAGAAATAAGCTTTACCAAGTTACCCATCCAGTACCTCTTCTCTAATAAATCATAGTCAGCACCCAAACCATTCTCCATCAGTTGAGTAAAGGAAACAGGAATAAAAAATAAGTTAACAGGGCTTCTCAGTTAGCCATGGTGCTGCTACGGGACAATTAAAAAAGAAACTAAGAGATAACTCTAATGAACTACAACGAATCTAAACATTAAAGGATATAAGCTTTTCAGTAACTAGGTAATATCTTTGTATGGTGACATATCATAACTAGACTTATCAGGCTGATCATTTTGAAATGTATAGAAAAAAAATGACTGCATTGCATAACAGTAACTAACAGTGTTATAGCTCAATTATACATCAAAAGCAAGAAAACAAACAAACATACAAACTCACTCAGAAAAAGAGATGAGATTTGTGGTTATCAGGGGCAGATGGTAGCTGGATGAAGGTGGTCAAAAGGCACAAACTACCATTTATAAGATAGGTAAGTACTAGGGATGCGATGTACAACATGGTTAATATAATTAACACCGCTATAAATTATATATTAAATTAGTTAAGAAAGTAAATCTAAAAATCTTTTTCTTTAATTTTGTGTCTATATGAGACAATGGATGTTCACTAAACTTACTGAGACACTCATTTTATGATGTTCTAAGTTAAATCACTATGCTGTATACCTTAAACTTACACAGTGCTGTGTGTCAATTATATTTCAATAAAACTGGGGGAAAAGTAAGGGAAAATAATAAAGAATTTTTATGTACTTACTTTACCAGTTTTAACTTCTGCCATAAATATCAACAATACTCTTAGAAATTTTCCATATTCAAAGACTTAGATGACAAAAATAACATAAAAATGTAAAGCGAAACAATTTGATCTATGACAACATCATATTATTTTTCTATATGAAATAATGATGCTTGAAGTTCTACATACCTGAATGTTTTCTCTACTCCAAGTATGTGGTGTTTTATTGGCAAGTAATTTCAGATCTTGAATAGCAAGTCTCTTTACTGCTTTCCTAGGGTCATTCTTCAAATACTGCAATAAAAGCTGAATCTGTAAAGGAAATGAGTCGCTCCATGAGTGACACCATCACTGAAGTTATCATTAGGGATGCAGTATAGTTTCGTGAAACTTTCAGATTTGAGATAGGGCTCATTTCAAATTACAGCCCTGTCATTTATTCGCTATGTACCCATGTTTGGGCCTTTCTCCTCTTGTATAAAAATGTATCTTCATTTAACTTGCAAGGTTCTAGCACAAGACCTGGCCTTAAATGCTCAACTCTTCCTTTTTCCACCCACTAACTCCATGCTCTGCCATGTACTCTCACCTCCGACTCATTTAATTTTTATAAGACTCCCAAGAATCAGCACTGAATACAATCAGTTGTATTCAGTTGAGAATACAACTCAAATCTTCCTCCCCACTGCACCAACTCCCTGCTCTGCTCTGTACCCTCATCCCCGATCTCTTTTTCTACAAGACTCCCGATAATCAACACTGAGAATACAAAGAGGGAAAAGAACAAGCAAAAGGAAATTAAACTTACTGTGATCTTTATCAGACAAAGGGATCTCAACACTATCAAAACGGATGGGTTACTTCCTTATTTTTTAGCATATTAATACTTAAAAGGCAAGTTTACTGAAGAAAAAGGAAGGTTAAAGAAAACTGAAATTACCTGCTTAGGCGTATCAACCAAAGACGAAGCTGCAAGCAGCGTGAACGTGTGCAAGGAAACAATCACCATTTTGGTGGACGGATAGGCGCTGACCAGCTGCTGTAAGAGCTGGCGCGCGCTGGACGCCAAGAAGGCGTCGTGGTGCATGTGCTGCAGGATGGGGATCAGCTTCAGCTTCAGGTCTACCGGCGTGGCGAGCCCTAGACACGGAGAGAACGCTGAGAGATTTCTGACCGCCGTCCTGATCATACCTCGCACCCAAAGGGCCTGACTCCATTAGCAGAATGAATAGTTAAAGGCAAACGGCACACTCGATGGTTAGTCGCTCAGTCATGTCTGAGTCTTTGCGATCCTAAGGACTGTGGCCCACCAGGCTCCTCTGTCTATTGGATTTCTCCTGGCAAGAATACCGGAGTGGGTTGCCATTCCCTTTTCCAGGGGACCTTCCTGACCCAGGGATCGAACCCGCTGGAGTGGGCCCTCCAGTACTGCCATGCCCTCTGCCAGGGGATCTTCCCCATCTAGGGACTGACCTCAGGTCTCCTGCACCGCAGGTGGATTCTCTACTGCCTGGGCCACCAGGGAAGCCCGCCCCCTTCCTACCCTGTGCTTTGCTCCCTTTCTCTCTGTACCTCCTGAGAGTGAAAGTGAAAGTAGCTTAGTGGCGTCCCAACTCTTTGCGACCCCATGGATATACAGTCCATGGAATTCTCCAGGCCAGAATACTGGAGTGGGTAGCCTTTCCATTCTCCCAACCCAGGGGATCTTCCCAACCCAGGGATCCAACCCAGGTCTCCCACACTGCAGGCGGACTCTTTACCAGCTGAGCCACAGGGGAGCCTAAGAATACTGGAGTCCGTAGCCTATCCCTTCTCTAGGGGATCTTCCTGACCCAGGAATTAAACCAGGGTCTCTTGCATTGCAGGTGGATTATTTACCAACTAAGCTATCAGGGAAGTCCTGTACCTCCTAATTCCTGTCTATATACTTTAAAGGAACAAAAAAACACTACATGTGAATTCTTTACCACCTGAGCCACAAGGTGGCCCAAACAGTACACTAGGATTACGTTTAAATTTATATTATGCTTATGTAATACTATATTAAAGGTAATCAAGTTCAGTAGTTTCTAAAGTATTTACCTTAATTTGGGTGTGATTATACAGGCTGATAGTAGAAAATATCCTTAAAAGGCACAGTAGAAGGCAGTCATATTTGCTGCCTCTTTCTTCCCATTGCATACCAAATCATACATATATCCATGAACATAAATACACAAGCATATACAGAAACTCAATGGCGATAACCTGTTACATTTACAATTTTAATTATTTCCTTCAACACTACGTCAAGATCAGGATGTGAACAGACTATGTAAGGAGCAGTTGCAAAGGTCTCTGAACTTTGTGTAGCACTGCCTTTTTTTTCAGCATACGCAGCTAGAATTTCATTGATTCCAGAGCATCTTTTCTTGTCAACCCTGGAGCTAAATAAACAGAAAGCCTTTGTTTCTACAATATGGCTTAACGGTGATAGTAAACAAAAAACTGTCAATCATAACGCCCTGCTTATATGCCAAAAGCTAATTTATTTCTGCTGATGAATGCTTTTTGTCACAGTGAGTAACTGTTGGTGAATACATGACACCAGTTCAACATCCAACAGTGGTTTACATCAACTGACTCCCTTACTAGTTGGCCTCTCTTCAAATTTAGCCAAAGCAGAGCACCCCAGGAGATGGGAGAGAGAAGAATGAGGTCAGAGTATTTACTCCCTGGTTTCCTCTGTGCAGGGTCCGATCAGACCTGAATGTTTTGATCCTTAAGTTACAGAAGCATTTGCAAAATCATTCTATCTTAGAACTCTTTCTCAATGGCTTTTGCTTTTTCACTCTTCCTGGTTTTTGTCCTTCCTCTGGCTGTCCTTACTCAATCTCTTTGTATTCTCCTCTTTTATCCACACTTTAATTTCTGGTCTTCCTTGGGGTTGCTAATAAATTATCTTCTTATCCTATGTACTTTCCCTGAGTGAGCTAATAATTGAATCCCATGGCTTCTGCAATCAGCTATTTGCTTTTAAAGACTGCCTCCCCCCTCATTCCTACCCCCTGAATTTCAGATGCATATGTCCCATTACCTTCTGGTCATCACCAACGGGGTATCTCAGAAGTACTTTATGCTTAACAGGGCCCAAAGAGAACCTCTGATCTTTACTATGAAACTGCCCGTGCAAAACTTTCCCCATTTCAAGATTATGACAACTCCATCATCACAGCTCCTCAGACCCTGGAGTCTTTCCTGATTCTCTTATTTCTCTCACATTCACATCCAAATTTATTAACAAATCTTGTTCATTTCTATCTTCAAAATATAAACCAACTCTGGCAGTCTTTCCACCTTCACTGCTGTCACACTGGTTCACTTCTTCCACTATCTCCTGACTGGATCATTGCAAAGTTTCCTAAGGATTGTCTCTACTTAAGAGCTTCCCCACGGCAGACTCCTCTCTCATATCCCTCCCTTCTCCTCTGCAGGCCTATTCTCAGTCCAGCGGTCAGAGCATTCTTTGTGCTTACAGACACCTTTACTGAAGGTTTTGTTGTTGTTTAGTTGCTAAGTCATGTTTAGGGAAACTCAAGATTTTACTTCCCAGAAACACAAGCAGCTTAAAATTTAAGGATATTTATCCCTCAAAAAAACCTGCCACTTCTGTATGTTGGGCTCCAGTCTTCTTCTACCTTGCCCCAATTTCTGTGCTGTGCTTATCTGCTCAGTCGTGTCTAACTCTTTGCGACCCCATGGACTTTAGCCTGCTAGGCTCCTCTGTCCAAGGAGATTCTCCAGGCAAGAACACTGGAGTGTGCCCTCCACTATTGCCATGCCCTCCACCAAGCGATCTTCCCAACCTAGGGACTGAACCCAGGTCTCTTACACTGCAGGTGGATTCTGTACCATCTGAGCCACCAGGGAAGCCCACCCCCATTCCTACCCCATTGCTTTTCTCCCTTTCTCTCTGTACCTCCTAATTCCTGTTTATTTACTTTAATTTAGTATAGATAAAACTAAAGGAACAAAAATGAATCTTAAATATGCACATTAATGGATTTCTACATATGACTGTATCTATATTCATATATACACACCACTCAAGTTACACAGAATCCTCCAGCATCCTAGGAGGCTCACCTGTATCGCTTTCATCAACTCCCTTGCTATCTACCCTGTCTGTGTGGAGAGCCGCAGCAGATGGGAAGTTCATGTCAGGTCAGCATATTTACGCCTTGGCTCCTCTACAGGGTCACATCCAGTCCCATTACCCTGAAGGTCAGTATTCCAAAGTGGCCTCCTTGATGTGAATCCAGGTTCTGATAAGCACTCCCTCCCCTGCACGTCAGACGGTGCAGGACAACATCATCCCCTCTGGTTTACTCTGCCCACACCTTTGTAAATGGCTTCTTCATTAAACCCTACTTGAATCACCACAGTTCAAGTGTGACATGTTTCCTGCTGAGATGCTGTCTGATACAGCAGGTGTTCAGCAAAAACCTGCTCAATGAGTAAGTGATGCTGCTTCTAATGAGAGCTTTCTGCCACGGCAGCCTTTTTCTGGGGGTAGCGGGGAAAGACAAACGAATAAAGGGAAACCGGACAAAGCTCAGTCACTGTATCTTGGTCTTCAACTAAGTGATCTTACTATCGCTCCATTTCCTTTTCCATAAAAGAAGAGTATTACCTATCCAAGTCTGCCAAATTACATAATACAAAGACACGCCATTAGAAAAATACAAAGGATGTCGTGTTCTCTAGAGTTGTGCAACGCTGTAACCCCAGAGCTTTCTTTTATGACTATTATGAGGGTAAATGGGGTAATACATGGGAAGCACAGTACGGAAGATGAGATTAGAATAAGGCTTTGTAGGCTACAGTAAGCAATTTGGATTTGAGTTTAGTTGCGATTGGAACATAGTGGAGGAGCATATTAGCAGAGTGAAGAGAGTCCCTGAGTTTCCCCCAGGTCAGAATGTTTTCCCCCTAAAAATATGCATTTCTTACTCAAGCATCACTTGATCAGAAGTCTTCCTTGATCAACAGATATAAAACAGAAACATCTTCCCTTCCATCCTGCCATCTACTCTAGGGACTATCCCTCTCACCTCACCCTTTTCCCACAGCACCTGGTATGTCATAAATTTACTCATCTATTGCTACCACCACTCCTTCCACCAAGAGAATGCAGGTTACACGAGGGCAAGGACTCTGTTTTGTGTAGTACTGCATCCTAAGCACCTAGAATAGTTCTGGCATTTAGAAGACACTTGATAAATATTATTTGGATGAATAAATGAATGAATAGTGACTAGCACATAGTAAGTACTTAATGAATGTTAGCAGCTATTATTAGTATGAATCTCATTAAGTCACTTCATAGCACCAAATGAAGAATACATACCTTGAATCATTTCACTGATTTTGTTACAGATTCCTACAGCAAAATCCCTTTGGAAAGAGAAAACAGTATAATCTTTAAAACCAAAAAAAATTAAATTTGCTTTAGTTTTCTAAGGACTTGTATAGAACACAGTAAGCAGGGGAGAAATGCAATATTCCAAATGATAACTAATATTCCTAAGGTCAGGTGTTGGGGATGGGGAAAGAAATGCAACCAAAACCAAAACCCCACACAGCAAGTGGGCTTTTGCCAACACTGTTCCCACATGATCTTCAAGGAGAGATGCTCTGATTTATGAATACTGCTGCAGTTCCATCACTGAATGCCGTTGTCTGAAATACTCAAGGTCACTATCTCAGTCTAGAGTGTTTGAGGACACACTTTTAATTAAGAAAAGCTTTTAACACACAAGCTAATCATTTACATAAGCAATAAAATATACACCAAATATTATGAATTTTAGAAAAACAGAGTAAGTGTGAAGTAGTAGAAATACAGTGGGAAATATGGTTAGAGCCAAATTATTTAAAAGTGGCCATTTTTAGATTAAAGACCTAAATGTAAGGCCAGATACCATAAAACTCCTAGAGGAAAGCAGGCAGAATGCTCTTTGACATAAATTGCAATAATCTCTTTCGGACCTGTCTCCCAGCAAGATGGAAGTAAAAACAGAAATAAACAACGAGACCTAATTAAACATAAAAGCCTTTGCATAGCAGAGGAGACCATAAGCAAAACACAAAGACAACCTACAGAACGGGAGGAAATACTTGCAAACCATGCAACAGACAACAAACAAACCTTCAAATTACACAAGCAGCTCATACAGCTTAGTATCGAAAAACAAAAAATTCAATAAAAAAAATTAACAGAACATCCAAACAGACATTTCTCCAAAGAAGAAAGAAGACATACAGATGGCCAAAAGGCACATGAAAAGATGCCCCCCATCACTAATTATTAGAAGTGCAAAGCAAAACTATAATGGAATGAGGTATCACCCCACACCAGTCAGAACAGCCCATTATCAAAAAGTCTACAAATAATAAATGCTGGAGAGGGTGTGCAGGAAAGGGAACCCACCAACACGGTTAGTGGGAAGGTAAACTGGTGCAGCTACTCTAGAAAACAGTATGGAGGTTCCCTAAAAAACTAAAAACAGAGCCACCATACGATCCTGCAATCCCACCACTGGGCATATACTCGGAGAAAAACATAACTTGAAAAGATACATGCACCTCAATGTTAACTGCAGCACTGTTCACAACAGCCAAGACATGGACGTGACCTCAGCGTCCATCAACAGATGCATGGATGAAGAAGACGTGCATATATAGACAAGGGACCATTGCTCAGCCACAAAAAGAAGAAATCATGCTATCTGCAGCAACATGGATGGACCTAGAGATGATCATACTGAGTGAAATAAGCCAGATTAAGAAAGACAAATATGATGTCACTTACACGGGGAATCAAAAAAAATGATAGAGATGAACTTATTTACAAAACAGAGATAGACCCACAGACATAGAAGACAGATTTGTAGTTACCAAGGGGAAGGGGGGAGGAGGGATAAATTAGAAGTCAGGGATTAACATACACACACCACTAAATATAAACTAGACAACCAAGAGGACCTACTATATACAGCACAGGGAACCATATTCAATATTTTATGATAATCTATACGGGAAAAGAATATTAAAAAGACATATATATATCGTTGAATCACTCTGCTGTATACCTAAAATTAATACATTGTTAATCAAGTATACTTCAATTAAAAAAAAATAAAAAATTTAAAAGTAGCCATTTTCAAAATACTGTATATCTGAAAAGTATTTTCTAAGGTGTTGCTTTTGAGTCTGTTGCGACTGAAATAACACTGAATGTTGCAAAAGTTCTCAGTAACATGAATGTTTGGGATAAAAGATTATATAATATGTAAGAAAAGACGATACAGATAATATGATCAAACCTGGTTCTTTCAGTCATGATTCATGACACATAAGGCATGAAATACTTTCACTCTGCAGTTCAGTGGGTGTCTATATAAGATATTTTCTGCCATTAAGATATTATTTTAACATTTTCTGACAAAATGAAAAGCACACGTAAAGTATACCATGGTTGTCTGCAGGGTAAGCACCATGTGGTCATTAGGGGTATGAGATGAACTAGCCATTTTTTTCATGAAACTCCATAACTATTCAGAGTTGGCTATTTGCAGGTATCTTCTAAAAAGAAGAATAAAGTAAGCCTGTAACTTTAACAAAAATAACTGGGTAAATTTTTTGCCAGTCCTAGCTTCTAAACAAAAACTAGCACTTCAGAAAACTTGCACCTGTCACCATGAGCCTGACAGCTTAATACTTAAAGCCTTTCCTGATGAGATCAGTGGTGATAACAACAAATATGATCCTTTGATATTTTATGATGGAAAGGGCCAACATTTGGTAGACCTGCATTAACAGAGTGAACCAGTATTTCCCCAAAGACCAATGTCTAAGTTATAAAAACATACACAGGTAAGGGATACCAACAGATTTCAATGTAACAGTACGTGTTCACTGAAACAATTTTAAAGTTCACACTGCAACTGACTTTTATGAACCAACAATCTTCTAGTTCTGCTGTAGGTCAAGGAAAAATATCCATAATTACCTACAAAGCCTTTAAAAATACTCCTCTCTTTTTCAACTATGTATCTGCGTGAGGCTGGAATTTTCTCATATACTTTAACCAAAACAACACACTACAAAAGAAATAGTGAATGCAGAGCCAGATGTGACAATCCAGCCCGACATTAAAGAGATTTGTCAAAATGTAAAAAAACAAAATCCCTCTTCCCACAGAAGTGATTTTTCTTTTGGAAAAATAATTATTTTCATAAAGATATTTTTGTGTCAACACATTAGGAATTTGTTATTCTTTAAGTGAATTAATAATATATTTTAAGTTTAGGCATTTTCATCTCTAATACAGTAAATACCAATCGATGTAATCTATATAAACAAAAAAGCTCTTTGAGGACTTCCATAATGCCAGAAAGTGTAAAGAGATTCTGACCCCAAATAGTTTGAAAATTACTGCTCTGATATCAGTCTTATAGTCAATAAGAAAAAGTAAGCTGTAAATGTCTTTTGAGTACAAGGCAAGAGGTGTATTAGGTATCTATAGACGACCCGTTCACATTTCAGAGCGCTCTTAAATTTGTTATTCCTTCTGCTTGGAATATCCTTCCTCCAGATGGCTGCCTCTTCTTCAGGACTGTTTCAGCTCAAATGCCACCTCTTCAGTGAGGCGATCCCAGATCACTCTACCTAAAGAGCATACTTAGGTCATCATCATAATGACAAAACTACTTTATTTTTATGTAACATTAATGAGTAGCTGAAACTACTGTGGGCTTACAAAGCAACAGAGCATTCTTCTTTTCCACTCCTATATTCCTGGTGCTTGGAATAGATTCTAGACATGACGGATATTCACTAAGTATTTCTTAACTAACTAGATAATAACTTTTTTAACAAATGTAAAGTTTAAAAATCTGTTATAGGCCTCTAGGGTCAATAAACTGCAAGTTTGAAGCCTGTAGTTTTCTTTTTTGTTGGTCTAATAATGTTTTTAAAAACTCTTAATGTCAGCATTTAAAATATGTTAAGAATATATAGTCTCATTTGCTGAGACTACAGAATGATCTGATTCCCCAGCTTCTTCCCACCCCAAATTCAGATCTGACAACACGGGTCATACGTTCCTACTCCATCACTGTCAGCTGGTACCCAGAAGCAGTTACCCTTTCAGAAGGCGTGCACATCCCAGTCCACCAGTCACCACTAGAGGTCACCACTCTGCTTGACAATGTCTCCCAGGCTGCTGAGGTCATTTGGGTTTGCAATTCCTCCTCTGGGGACCAGCTCTTAACAAAGAAAACCTTTTTGGTGGCACAGTGGTAAACAATCTGCCTGCCAATGCAGGAGATTCAAGAGAAACAGATTCAATTCCTGGGTCAGGAAGATCCCCTGGAGAAGGAAATGGCAACCTGCTCCAGTATTCTTGCCTGCAAAATTCCATGGACAGAGAAGTCTGGCGGGCTACAGTCCATGGGGTCACAAAGAGCTGGACGTGACTGAGCATGCTCAGAACATGTTCTGACCCTCAGAACAAGTTACCTGTGGCTACCGTAGCAGACAGGTAGAAATAGGATTAAATCAATTTTAAAGCCTTTTTTTGGTCAACTACTCTAATTTGTTTAAGATCCAAAACTGATATAGATACTAAGATAAAAATCTGATCTCAAACCAGCTCATCATTTTTGAAAGTACTCACACCATGACAGTGGTATCAGATGATAAATATTCACTAGATATAACTCTTAACCGGTAAAAGTAATTTTTTAAAAAGTTCTTGCAATATCCATGACTCTCAATAAGAAAAAAATGCCAATTTTCAAAAGCACAAATAGGGATTGTCTTTACTTAGATATTTATGTTTCTCTTTCTCAATTACTGCCACATCTACTACTTTGAATCAGTAAATAAAAGACTACACAGTTTATGTTCTCTAATCTCCTTTTCCAATGAGTAATCCTGGAATTCTGAAGGTTTGATAAATGCAGCTGAAGAGATGAATATGCACATAATTAAACTATAAAGAAAGATCGTTGGTGATTAACTATTTCAAGTCTTATCTAAATTTAGCAGAGGCTCTTAATATAAATGCTATTTTTACATAAAAAAACTCATTAATCATCTGATTATAAAACCATGTACTTGCTCCTAGCAGGATATACAGAAATTTATAAAAAAGAAAATAAAAATAAGATAATATCTTCACTCAGAGAAAGTATTTCGATATATATCCTAGTCTCTTTCTATTCCATAAATATTTGCTTTTCAAATAAATCTGTAATATCACATAACCTATTATGTAACCTGTTTTCAAATATATTTCTAAAATACATTAGTTATAAAAGCTGATATATTATTTCACTGTATGATACTATTTATCTTATTGGCACACTGATTGGAATTTGTTACTAAATTTTTTTGTTATTATAACCCTATAACTAGCATCCTTGAAGTATCAGTACACACTGCTGACTCCTTAGGATAAATTCTTATAGGTGGATTTTCTAGGTCCAAGGGATATACAAAATGCATATGACCAAAATGCCCTCCAGAAAGCAGTGTTACTTCACATCATCAGTCAGTAAAAGAAATAATATTATTTTTTAGAGAGGACAATCCAGTAAGTGAAACACACTAATAAAACTATGGCCAATATTTCATCAAAAAATAATATATATACGGAGAAAGAAATATTATTTTATAAGATAATAGCATATGATACCCCAAAGAACTTAAAATTGGTTTTAATTCCAGTTATTATCTCTGTCAAACTGTCCAGACTTGAGAAGATAGTAAGAAAGGAATAATTTAGTGTTAAGACAGTATAGGTTTGGGGAAGACACCTCAATGGACAAAGTTTCTGCTTCCCAATGAAGCCTTCCCCAACTATTCTAATCCCAGGCTGATCCTGTCCTTCTGGGAACTTTAATTTCATTTACAGTTAATGCCAACATTTGTACTTTTCTGTTTTATGGATTTAAGTTCTGTTTTCCCAACATGATAGAAACACCCTAGGAAAATACAACTTGCTGTTTACATTTTTCTATATCCCTTAGTGTTTATATATAAATGAGCTATTTTTTAAAAACCTCTTCTTGGGGAGCCAAACTATAAAAGGCCTAGGCTTACTTTGACTGTGCCGAGAAGTTAGCAGCAGCAAAAACAGCAGCTTCAACTTCTACATTATCGTGTGAATCCAGACTCTGACGAATACTATGATGAGCATTCTTCCTCTCAGGAATTATTGATGCCAGACTTCCCAACATCCTACACAAACAGAGAAGCCCAAAAAGAATGGAAATACAGTAAGTTCAAGGTCAGAGAAGGAAGAAACAGGCAAAGCTTAGCAAAACTAAAGTTTGTAGGTCGGTCCATAAATCTCGGGTTAATGAAGTATCAATTTTAGAAATCAGTGACTCAAATTTTGTAAACATTTTTCCATACTTCAACATGGGAGAAAAATTAACATGGTTAATTTACCACAAGCAAAAATTAAAAAGAAAAAAAAATCACCTTGAAGTACATGCCAAGTACCAAAGAGAGCCCAGGAAAAGAAACTTTTGAATTATTAAAGCATCAAAATGCCAATTTCCCAATGTTGTATAAAGAAGTCCATTTTAGCACAGCATTCAGAGTCCAATATTTTTGCAATTAAGCAGACCCACAAAGTAAAAAAGTAAGACTTCCCAGTCTTTTTCCCAAATTAGTAATTACTGGTATGATTTTCAAACCTCTCAACATTGAGGATGTCCCCTGGGGCTCATATCAGAACTGAGAAAGGTATAGTTTAGGAAAGTGAATTTCAAAAATCCAAAGCGTACACATATTAATTTCCTAGATGACAGACCTAAAGAGAGGATATGGTTCAAGCTGGTTTTAAAGCTTACAAAATGAAATTTTACCAAAAATTTTTAATGCCAAGAAAGAAAAGGAAATGGTGAAGTAACTAAGGTGGTTGCATCTGGCATTCACCAAGGAGTCTAGATATAAAATGAGCACATAACCAAGGATAAATACAGAAAACTGACACGAAACAGGAAGAACAAGGTCCAAAGTAAAAGTTCAAAAATAAGCTTGAGGCTAAACCATACTCACATTCGAGTTAACAGATCAGAACATCTACTCACAAAACGAGTGTTTCAAACACAAGTTACCAAAACAGTATCACGGACAGTTAGCTGTAAAGCATTTATAGATTGGGATGGTTACCATATTTTCTCATTGACTCCTACTAGATAAAGCAAAAATGAATTCTTAATATTCAGAATAACAGAAGTAAATGTACTGCCTTTTGGGGTACAGAAGTACAACTCAAACAATCTTGGGGTGACTCAGCGGTGTAACGAAGTATACCGGAGTGTGATGGCTCTCGCAACAGGGTCATTGCTGTGAATCACAGAGAAAATTCTCTTCACAAACTCATCCACATTTAGGATCTTCTCCAAATGCTTCTCACTTTGTTGGGTAACTTTAAGAACACAGAGCCTCAGGAAATTGTTTCTAGGAAGAACCACAGATAAAATAAATTAGACCACTTTAGAAAAGTAATATTTAATTAGGAATCAAAGGAACACAAATGATGCTAATAAATTTTAGCAACAGGCCAATTTTTTCAGTCTTAAACAGTCTGTGTTTTACCACAGAAAGAGTCAAAAGCCTGTATAGTCATCCAGTGATATCCGCAGTGCGGAGGGAAACTGATTCCAGGACTAACGCCCCACCAAACCCAAATCCTTGGAGACTGAACTCCCTTCTATAAAATGGCACAGCGCTTGGGCATCCTCTCACATAGTTTAAATCATCTCTAGATTACTTATAATACCTAATACAATGCAAATGCTACGTGAACAAGTGTAAGTACAACCTAACTAGTGGCCAGTGGGTGGCAAGTTCAAGTTTTGCTTTTTGGAATTTTCTGGAATTATCTTCCCAAATATTTTTGACCCGTGGTAGTAGAACCTGTGGACGCAGAGCCCTGAGATGAGCACTGAGCACAGGCAGTCAGCAGAGCCCAGTCCTGCAGGAAGGCACCCAGACAGCGGTAATGCAGAGAGGCCCGGAGCCAGACTCAATCTCCTCGGTCCTCATAGAACCAAGATGGTCTTCCTCCTCTCAAGCTAATTCTACAGCGTCTTTTCTGCAAGTCTGACTAGGTGTGTGTGTAAGCACACGAGTATATGGAGAATGATGGAAAGAAGTGGGAGAGAGAACGCTGTAGAGAAAGAACAGTATATGTTCAGGCCTTGCTTACCTGTTTCAGGCACTTCACAGTGGCCCATAATCTCATGTAACTTGTAATTCCATGTTATAAAAATAAATTGTTAAATCAGAAACTTCTCAAAACGAACTGCACAAAGCCACAGATATTTCCAAAACACACAATTACATATCAAGGTTGTCTTTAATTTTGAATTATCCTGTCCCCCAAAGAAATAAGTACTCTCTGACTTACATCTTTTACCCTTGGCTCAAAATGCCATTAAATTTCACATCAAAATTTGTTGTGAATTTCCACGTGTGTCCACTAAGACAATAAAAAAACAAAACCAAAAAACCACCATGTGGAAATCCTAAAAGTCAAAAAGAATACAGACTACAATGTAAAACAAAGAAATATGAACAAAGTGCTTTAGGACACCAAGGTCTTAAAAAAACTTACCCAACTCTGAAGACATCAGCTAACTTTAGGAATGCAGAATTGATGAGAATAGGGAATGGATACTTCTGAAAGAGCCTGGGAAAGCGGACAACTGCTTCACACTGTTCACCAAGTTTTCCAGATCTTAGACCTATGGAAACCATTAAAAGGGGAGAACAGATTAGAAGTTTTTGAGTACAGTGAGGCAAAAACAGCAAATACCAAAACAGCATTACAGACTAAAATCATTTACACAGTAAAATAGCAATCATTCTTAATTAGATAAAGTACAACAGCAACTCGTTATGTTTTCAAGAATAAAAATGACATATGAAATAGTAATTTTGGGAAGTGCCACCTTAAGATATACTGAAAGGGAAACTTTTCTTTTTTTAAAGGTTCAACTGATAGAATATTTGGGGCCACAAGTAAATCTCAACAAATATGAAAGGACTGAAATCATATTATGTATGTTCTTCAACATAATGGAATTAAATGAAAAAAACCAGTAAGAGAATATTTAAATTTTTTCAAATATATTGCCAATTAAGCAACACAGTTGTTTACAAAAACCAATAAAATGAATCAATTAAAGTATAAAAGAAGAAATCAGAAGAGAAATTTCACAAAAGAAAAAAACTCAATCCTTAATTTGCATCATATACAAAAATTAACTTGAACCACAGATCTAAGAGTAAGAGCTAAAATTATAAATCATATAGAAAAAAAAGAGGAAATCTTTGTACACTTGTATTATGCAACTAATTCTTAGATAAAACAACAAAGTGGGCTTTTTAGACTAAAAAATTAAAAAATGATAAGTTAAAACTCCATAAAAATTTAAAACTTATGCTCTTCAAAATATACTGCTCTGAGAATAAAAAAAAGCCACATACTGGAAGAAATATTTATAGAACATGTATCTGATAAAGGACTTCAACTATAGTTCTTAAATCTCTAGAAAACTCAGTTTTTTAAATGGGTAAGATGTGAAGAGAAATTTCACTAAAAAGGAAATACGGATGGCAAATATAAGCACATGAACAGATGATCATCAGTATTAGTCATCCAGGAACTATATATTAAGAACCACAGTAAGATACCATACAGTAAGATACTACACATCCACTGGAATGGCAAAAATTCCCAGTACATCAACTGATGAATGAATAAACAAACTGCGGTATCTCCACAAAATAGTCTCCTACTCAGTATTCAAGAAACTAACATCACAGCATCTGGTCCCATCACTTCAGGGCAAATAGATGGGGAGAAAATGGAAACAGTAGCAGATTTCCTTTTCTTGGGCTCCAAAATCTCTGCAGACAGTGACTGCAGCCATGAAATTGAAAGATGCTTGCTCCTTGGAAGAAAAACTGTGACAAACCTAGACGGCATATTAAAAAGCAGAGACACACCAAAAAAAAAAAATAAATAAATAAAAATAAAAAAAAAATAAAAAGCAGAGACATCACTTTGCCAACAAAGGTCCAGGTAATCAAAGCTATGGTTTTTCCAGTAGTTGTGTACAGATGTGAGAGTTGGACCATAAAGAAGGCTGAACACTCAAGAATTGATGCTTCTGAACTGTGGTGCTGGAGAAGACTCTTGAGAGTCCCTTGGACAGCAAGGAGCTCAAACCAGTCAATCCTAAAGGAAATCAACCCTGAATATTCATTGGAAGGACTGACACTGAAGCTGAAGCTCTAATGCTTTGGTCACCTGATGCAAAGAGCCGACTCACTGGAAAAGACCCTGATGCTGGGAAAGATTGAGGGCAGGAGGAGGAGGAGGCAACGGAGGATGAGAAGGTTGGATGGGATCACTGACTCAACGGAAACGGGTTTGAGCGAGCTCTGGGAGACAGTGAAGTCCAGGGAAGGCTGGGGTGCTACAGTCCATGGGGTTAGGAAGCATCAGTCACAACTTAGTGACCGAACAACTACAGCAGCAAAGAAAAGGAACCCATTACTGATGTGCCAACATGGCGGATCTCAAAATCAACATGCCAAATGAAAGAAGTCAGACCCAAAAGACTACTGTATGATGATATATTACATGACATTCTGGAAAAGGCAAAACTATCAATACAGAAAGCAGAAAGTGGTTGCCGAAAACTAAAGACTGACCACAAAGGGGCAAAAGGAAGTTCTGGGGGTGAAACATTCCAGGTAGCAGTTTCATGACTGTATACATCTGGTGAACTTCATTACACACAAAGTACGCCTCAATGAATGATTCCTTTTTTGGCGGGGGGGGGCTGTGCTGCTTATGAGATCTTAATTGCCAGATCAGAGATTGAATCCAGGCCCTCAACAGTGAAACTGTGGAACCCTAAATGCTAGACCACCAGGGAATTCCCTCAATAAATTTGATTTTTCAAAAATCTAACAAACAGTTAATGTTCAATCCTTAAAAAAATTCATTAAGAATGAATATCCTTCAAATAATTCTTTTATTATTTTGCCACTTGTAAAATGCTGATTATATCTGCACAAGAATAAGCACCCAAGAATACCTTTGTTCAGTAAAGTTTGTTCATTGTTTAAAAATGACAAAGGAAATATCTAGGGTTAAAACAAAGAATGTCGCTTGCCATTCAGTCCTACAAGGAATGAGTCACTGACCTACAGTACACCCTGAAAGGAATTTAGGATAAAGAGCTAGATGAGGCACTCTATGTTTTGAGGAAAACAGGTCAAACATGCCCTTAGGCAGTTATATTTCAGGGTGGAAAAATTTATGAACCTAGAGTCCTGCATTTTACCACATTTAGAAAAGCACTGAAGTCATTAACCGAGAAGTGTGCTCCTTGAGACTGTCAGTAACCTACCAAGATGTCTGCCAGCTTGCACATACTCCTTAGTCAAAATTGCATGATACACTGCCCCCTCCCCCTACCTTTTCAGAGAGATTTCTCAGAGCTTTCTGGAAAGCTGTCTCCAGGGCTACAGTCCTTAGTGAGACACTGACTAAAACTCAGCTCACAGCTCGTACCCTGGGTGGCTGATTCCCAGCAGACAGAAGGCTCTTTCCTGGGTGCCACTTTGTCTCAATGTGGAAGACATTCACAAAGTAAATGGGCACATGCAATTTCTAAAACTTACTAAGGAATTGAGTTCTGTACACACACTCAGGTTAGTTATCTGGTACTTGGAACATATTTCCTCATAGGAAAAAAAACAGCACCATCACTTACAGTATTCTGTAATCTAATGGCTGCTTATAATAAAAGTTCCTAAGGGAAAATTAACACGAAATCAATTTCTAATTGAAATATTCAGGACATATCCCTCTTTGCCTGCTCCCCTCTCCCTACGCAGCTCACTCACCAACTTCCATATACACAAAAGCTGTGACTAGGAGCTCTTGGAGTCTTCTTCCCATTAAATGTACCAAGTGCCAATAGAGACCTTCTAGGTGACTAGCAACGGCTCCTGAAACCTTGAAAAGGGGGTCAAGGGACACAAAACAGGGCAGTGAAGGACACGAGAGCAGGGGAGGAAAAGAAAGGCAAGCATGAGGACAGAGGCGAAGGCACAGAGAAGGGAGAGACGTGTGCTGTGTACATGTGCTGGGGATGGACTGCTGGGAGAACCCAGAGTAACTGGCTTTGTTTCCTTCTTTCTCTCTCTCAGTAGCTGAGTGAGGCACATGATAGCAAAGTTCTGTTTGTAATAAATTAACCTCGGTTGGGATGAAAAAAGTAAAGAAGGAAGTAGTGCACATACAAGAAGTCTCCGCAACAGAATACAATCTGCTTTCAGTTCAGTTCAGTTCAGTCACTCAGTCGTGTCTGACTCTTTGCGACCCCATGAACCGCAGCACGCCAGGCCGCCCTGTCCATCACTAACTCCCGGAGTCCACCCAAACCCACGTCCATTGAGTCGGTGATGCCATCCAACCATCTCATCCTCTGTCGTCCCCTTCTCCTCCTCCCCTCAATCTTTCCCAGCATCAGGGTCTTTTCCAATGAGTCAGCTCTTCTCATCAGGTGGCCAAAGTATTGGAGTTTCAGCTTCAGCATCAGTTCTTCCAATGAACACCCAGGACTGATCTCCTTTAGGATGGACTGATTGGATCTCTTTGCAGTCCAAGGGACTCTCAAGAGTCTTCTCCAACACCACACTTCAAAAGCATCAATTATCTGGCACTCAGCTTTCTTTATAGTCCAACTCTCACATCCAAACACGACCACCAGAAAAACCATGGCCTTGACTAGACGGACCTTTGTTGACAAAGTAACATCTCTGCTTTTCAATATGCTGTCTAGGTTGGTCATAACTTTCCTGCCAAGGAGCAAGCACCTTTTAATTCCATGGCTGCAGTCACCATCTGCAGTGATTTTGGAGCCCAAAAACATAAAGCCAGCCACTGTTTCCCCATCTATTTGCCATTTAGGGATGGGACCGGATACCATGATCTTAGTTTTCTGAATGTTGAGCTTTAAGCCAACTTTTTCACTCTCCTCTTTCACTTTCATCAAGAGGCTCTTTAGTTCTTCTTCACTTTCTGCCATAAGGGTGGTGTCGTCTGCATATCTGAGGTTAAGAAGTACATTAAGGCCTATGATATAGCAACATTCCTGTGGTAGGAGATAGATGAACCCCTGGGCCGGACAGATGGTGTTTGTTAAGTGGAATATAATTGAAGCTTTCTTCTCATCCAGACACCCCGAGGACAAAGCTAGTGGCAAAAGCTGAGCTCTGCTAGAGTAGAGAGATAAGGTCCCCATTCCTGAGACATGTACATATAGACATGTATCCCTGTCTATACATGCACAGGAAGGCTTCTTGGGGGTCAAAAAGGGAAGCCCTCCCTCCCACAGTAAGCGTGGACATGCACCCACAAGCCTGTGGGGTGGGATCCATCATAACAGAAAGTTGAGACCCATCTTGGGGAGGGTCCTAGGACCAGTCAGGCATAACGAAAGAAACAAGATAACTGGCCAAATGCAAACAAAGACCCAGAAGGACTGTCCTATTTAAGTGATTTAAACCACATTCTTTCTGCGCTCCTCATTCAGGATGCTTGCCCTCCTCTCCTTGTGTGTATCTCTGCCTAGTTTCTGGTTTACTGTGCTCTTCCTTGTTAGACAGGACACTCAAACCCTTTTGCTCAGGGTATGTAATTCTGCCTTGCTTCTGTCTTAAACTGTCTCTCTGTGCTCCTCCACATGTTATGCTGTGTCTCTAATAAAAGCTTTTACCTGTTTTCATGGGTTTTGCCTCCTGAAAACATTCTTGCTTTCAAACTGGGGAAAGAGCCAAGGCCATTTTATTTCTGGTCTCTAGTCTCTGGAGGTCTAGTGGTCAGGATTCCTGTTTTCCATCCAGGCTACCCAGATTCCAACCCTGAAGAGAGAGCAAAGACCTCTCTTCTGAGCCACTCACTGCTCTCCCTTGGAGATCATTCCTAGCCTGGGACAGTATGGTATCCAGCTTGCTTGCTCCAGGCCAATTTTAACTCCAGTATAAGCCAAGCACTGAAAAACAGGGGCTCAGTACAATCAGAG
The DNA here is from genome assembly GCA_007570785.1 of Antilocapra americana. Taxonomy (NCBI): domain Eukaryota; kingdom Metazoa; phylum Chordata; class Mammalia; order Artiodactyla; family Antilocapridae; genus Antilocapra; species Antilocapra americana. The sequence continues at coordinate 1,806,619 of ML663557.1, forward strand.
CTTACTCTTAAAGGGGTTTAAGGGAAGTTATTCACTTTACTTCTGATGGTAGCTACAACAAATCTGAGGGAAAATGCCCTGATGAAAAGACCTAAGTGTGATCATAAGAATGTTTCTGTGAAGACACTGTAGACAGGCGTGATTGCCTTTTACTGTATTTTACCTTTTATTCTCCCGCCAAAGAAACAGAGTTCTCTTCCCTTCCAGTGCCTGGAGATAAACAGTGCTTAACTTAGTCACAACACACAGAGAAACTAGGAAGAACTAAAGCAACTTGTCCGTAAACTGCCTAGTCAGTCAAATTTCACTCGGGAGCAGTGAATTTCTCCTATTTCTCACTTAAAATGTGCAGAACATTTTGCTAGGCCAGTGGTTTATCAGCTCTGGTTCTGTGAAAATTTTCAAAAATGTCTATGCTAGGGTTCCTCCCCAAACCTAGTAAATCTCCAGGGTCGGGGCCCAGGCATCCGTGAGGCTGCTTTGAGAAGACAGGCAAGTAGACCCTCAAGCTAGCCTTTGCCATTTATCTTACTTGACTTAAAACTATTAATAGTAGGCCCTGAATCTGGCCCTCAGAATAATTTTATGATACAGTGTCTTTTTAAAGGTTTTGAATGCACTGTCAAATCTTTTAAAATGAAATGAGATTTCATATAAAACCCAGGATTTGGGCTTTTTCTGAAAACTTAAAAGATCTGAAATGTCATTGAAGGAGGTGAGAGAGTAGTGACTAAAGGAACACTGTAGTATTGCAGGTCTGTGTTGAAGGCCAGTTAGGGTTTGTATCCTTTCTGACAACAACCACAAACATACCCAGTCCTGTGACTTTCTCCAGCAATTTCTGGCTGCCTTTGGGCACACGTGACTAGAATAGAACCTTGGATGAAAATCTGAAGTACTGGTAAGAAGTTAACAAAATGAATGACCAGGAAATCTAAGCTGGATAAAAATGCCAAGGGACTGAAATGTAAGGGAAGTAGAGAGATGAGTTTTCTGAGGTGTGCATGAAAAAAGAAAACAATTAAAACAGCAGTTAACCATGACGATGATGACGATGCACGTTAAGTGCTCACTCTGTGTCAGACACCCTAATCAACATTTTACATGTATTAAACTCTGACTATACTAACAGAAGTTAGATATTATTCAGTAATTCCCATTTTTAAAATACACAGGTAAAGAACAGGTAAGCAACTTGCTTAAGAAAAATAGCTAATATATGGTAGAGATAGAATTCAAATCCTAGCAATCTGGTCCTAATTATGTTAAAATGCATTTCCAGCAAGCAACTAGAGGATAAAGGTTAAAACTAAAGAAGAGATTCAAATGGGATTTCAGAATGGGATACTTCTGAAGGATGACAAATTCCAAAGAACTGAAGAGAAATAATATAAACTATGGTAAACTTGGGATTTATTAATTAATCAAGTTTTTAAAACAGCATACATTTCTAGGTAGCCTGTATCAGTCAGAGTCCTTAGCTGCAAGCAACAGAAGCTAACTCTGATTAGGCAGGAAGTGAGTTTTTACTGAGCGTTTATTAAAGTAATAGTTTCAAGGATGAACTCTCAAGAATACGTAACTCCACCCTGTCTCGCTGCTGGGAAGCACCAGGTGCTAGGATTAGCACTCCTGTCATCCAGGAGTGCTACAGCCATCGCTGCTGTGGGGCAGGAAACTGCCAGCATACTCTCAACTCTGCCCTCCTGGTCTCTAACTTAAACCACAGAGCCTGGAGGAAGTTTGACTGGCAAAGCCTAGTTCACATCCTGCGTTCCTAAAAGGGAAACTAGGAAAGCGAGCTTTTGCTTCCACCTCAAAGAGACAGGCTTGTGATGTGGGCCACTCCTCAAGCATAGGGGAATGTTCCTAAGATGCTAAGGGACCACCAACAAGACTAACATCCACGACAAAGAACACTGCCAATACGAACTACAATGCGAGGACATTTTATTGTACACATTTGCTTTAGCTAAGGTGTAAGGATGATTCAAAATGAAACCTAACATCTTAAACTCTAGTCCCTAAAAATGAACAAAGGAAGGGAGAAAAACAAACACAAGCATGCACCACATATAACACCGAGGCCATCTCACAACCTACAGGTTAATAAACCGATCATGGTAACATCTCAGTAAATTATATTTAAAAAGCAAGAATAAAAAACTGATATATATGATAGTCAATTCAACTGATGAAGCATTAATAACAAAGCATCCTTCCCCCAAACTTCAGGAACTGTCTATAAATATACATGGTGAGAAGGTATACAATACTGTGCAATATGCACAAAGAATACTGATTTAGAAGCATATACGAATTAATGTTATGAACACCAACTTTCAGGATACTCAACAACTTAGTTTAAGTTACAAGATAACAGCTCTTAGCCACACATAAAAATGAATCTGTGGATTTCAATAAGAACCAAAGAAAGGTCTTGAATTTTTGAACCAGTTCTCACAGCCGGCCAAGGGATCACAAGCTTTAAGAAATAGTCCATTATAATGCTTGTTTTTATGTGACTTTGAGTTAACAGCCTGACCTTCACCTCAATTCTATGATACATGATCTTAGATGTCCACAGGCTTCCCAGATGACTCAGTGGGAAAGAATTCACCTGTAATGCAGGAGATGGGTTCAATCCCTTGATTGGGAAGATCTCCCGGAGTAGGAAATGGCAACCCACTCCACTATTCTTGCTTGGAAAATTCCATGGACAGAGGAGGGTCACCAAGAGTCAGACACGACTGAGTACACATGTGCCAACGCCAACAGATCCACTTCTCAACACTATCAAACTAAGTTTGGTCTGCTAGTACAGATTCTTAAAGAGAAAGAAACTGACTCAGTGTGGATCACATGTCCAGCCATTTCTGAATCACTTATGGCATGGAATTAAGTCACTTGGTACAATCTTGGCTGCAGAGACCTCCCTCTTTGGAAGGGGATATGGGGATACTTGCAAGGCCTCGCATTTATTTAGCATGCCAACTACATCTGTGCCAATACGGACAGTGTAAAAGCAACCTGTGCTCTTCTTCAGTCTGAGAATTCAGACGATTGACAACACAGGTGACGTGATAGCATCTAAGGGGAAAATAAGGGAGACAAGATAGTTGTCTTGACTTACGGCATACTTCTATTTCATTTTTTTTTTTTTTAAAGAAAGGTTTAATCTCATATTATACATCTTTCACATGCGGCCCCATGGATTATACAGGCCAGACACTGGAGTGGGTAGCCTTTCCCTTCTCCAGGGGATCTTCCCAACCCAGGGATCAAACCCAGGTCTCCCGCATTGCGGGCAGATTCTTTACCAGTTGAGCCACCAGGGAAACCCTACTTCTATTTCATTATCAATCTTATCATTGAACATACCATCAAGTTTCCACACAGCATTAACTTTACCAACACCTTGGCTAGCAACTCCAACCCCTGCATGCCCTCCTTTCTCATTGTTCAGGCACAGGAAAGGGAAACTGCTCTCTTCTCCATTGCTCTTTGATCTCATCCCTCCCAAGAACAACCTCACAGAAAGCAGGTAGGCTGAGTGGAGTCTTCTAAGGTAGCTTCTCCTTTCCACCCAGGGTGGAGATCTTGCATAAGTTTTCCTAAATCATCGGGACACTTCCCATCAGCTGACTTAAAAAAATCTTTAGACTGACAATGCTTAGTGACAAAGTTACACTAACTGAATAAATTATGTGTGGTATGTCCTTTGTAATGCTTGTACTATAGAAATGATGGTCTGTATTATGAAATGTCCAATATATGTAAGTTGTACTAGATTTAACAATTAACTCTGTTTCCTTTGTCTTCACAGCTCAGGCAGCATGGTTATCAGCTTAAAACTTTAAAAAGGGGAAGGTAAAAAGACCTCTACATGGAAGCAAAAGTTGATCCTCAAAAATGTAAATCAATCCACGTCAGTCCTCTGCTTAAAAACTTTCGATGTCTTCTCAATGTAAAATCCAAACTTCTTGTCCTAACAAGGCCATTTTTGATCTAGTCCTATCTGACTCCTTAGGTGAGTTTTTTTCCCATAGGTAAGAAGTGGATTTATTAAAAGAGAAACACACTCCATAGATACAGCGTGGGCCACTACAGAGTGGGAATGCTATGATCTTAAAATGTGGCCAGGGTTAGTTTTTATGGGCTAGATAATTTTGTAGGCTAATGAGTGGAAGGATTAGTCCAACTATTTGGGGGAAAGGGAGGAGATTTCCAGAAATTGGGTCACTGCCCACTTTCTTCTTTTTTAAAAAACTTATTTATTTTTAATTGAAAGGTAATGGCTTTACAATACTGGTTTGATTTCTGCCATACATGAACACAAACTAGCCATAGGTATACATACGTCCCCTCCTTCTTAGACCTCCCTCCCACAGGTGAGGTTCTTAAAGCTGTTTTGTTCACTAATGCAGCTCCAAGTTTAAGTGCCTAACACAATGCAGGTGATTAGTAAAATTTATTAATATGAATGATTATTTTCCTGTTACTAAGTACACCCTAAACAAATGGACTTCAGTCAGCTTTAAAAGAGCATTCATTTATTCCTAGAGAGGTCAGAAATAAATACCTTACTGCCACGCTTGCTCAAAATGCTCAGAACAAAGTGCAACAGTCATTACCATGTAACAGGTTATAAAATGGCAGTATTTCCCAAGTGGGTTTCCTGACACTCAATGCTACAGACACTTCTTTATAACGGAGTCCAAGTATCACATCTGTATTTCTAAATGCCTACCCAACATCTCCATTTGTATGTCTATGAGACAGCTCCAATTCAGCAGTCCCGTAACGATCTGATTTTCATCTACTTGGTAAATGACAATACATACTTCCAATAGCTCTGACCAGAAAAACACCAAGAAAACTCTGAGTTTCTCCTGACCGCTTATTTTCACATCCTCAGCGAATTCATTAGCCAATCCTGCTGGCCCTACCTTCAAAATACATACATAATCTCAGCACTTCACACAGCTTCACTGCAACCACCCTGGCCCAAGCCACTATTCTCTTTCCTCTGGATTATTAGAATCACCTCCTCACTATAGCAGTAGCCCCGCTGGTGTCCGTGGAGCATCCATGCATTCCAAGTAACCTCAGACCAACTTCTACCTGTTAAATGCTGGGTTGGTCAAAAAGTTAATTTGTATTCTTCTCTAAGATGTTATGGAATGGAAAAACATCTCATCACCCAAGGCACCGCTGGGAGGATTAAACATGATCTAGGACTGATCCCTAGTTTAAACACCCAATAGCCATCTATACAGCCATCTATACACTTCTTAAAGGTCTAAAATATTCCTATTTCAACTTTTGGGAAGGAAAAATTGTGTTACATTTTTTTTCTTAACCACAACTGCAAGTTTTTAGGAATTAAACAATTCTAGATTTCTCACTTCTTCAGAGTCCCATTCCAATTCTGTTCTACACTACTGCTCTACTCTCATTATGCAATGAGTCCACCCAGACCATAGTGGCAGAAAATCTCTTTAGAATTAGTAGAAATATTGGATATGTAGACCTGCAACGCCTATTGGGGAATAAGGAAGGAATCAACAGAATGGGGAGGAAAAGGTTAAGCAGTGTTTAAAAAACTCATCTAATATTATGATTTTCTATTTCAGAAGGAAAAAGCCCTATAGGTTTCTTAAGAGAAAGCAAAGCTCAACATCATTTTCTTGGATGATGGACTTGCACTGCTGTGACTCAACCAAAGGAATATCTAATTGGAGTGCTATGACATTTTCATGTTGATCAAAAGAAGCTGAAAGTCTGTGGGGTTTTTTTAAGTCTGAGAAACTCTTATCTGGACCAACACACTTTAAATGTCTACAGGGTAAAAAAAAAATTTTTTTAAGTCCCAGAAAAGTTAACACAGTGTCCAAGTCAGAGGGCTGGGAAGTGGCTTCAAGTGGACTTAAAAATCCTTCTAACCTCTAGTCCAGTTCTTCATATATTACACACTGGCTACAGTTAATCAAAAACTAATATACCAGGTGACGTTTCCCCCATTCAATAAAAATAAGTACACTGAAACAAAAGATTCATTTTAATACCTGAGTTCTCTTACTAAGGAATACCTGCCCTTGCCTTCCAAATCTCTATCTAAAAAATTTTGTATTTAATAAAGACTTCTTTTGCATACCACTCTAGCACTTAATATTTACAAGAATCTTGCCATCTCAGTGGTATTTTACCCATTTTGCAGAGAAAAAAACCAAGATTAGGTTAAGTTAGGTGACATGTCCATGATCGTAAAATTAGCAGAATTAGAATTCAACTCAAATCCATCCAAAGCTGCTACTACCACACCAAGCCTGTCCCGTCCCGTCACTGCCTTAAGGAAATATAACTCGTGGAACCCGTCTGCAGAGAATGTGTGCTAAAGTCGCTTAGTCTTGTCCGACTCTTTGCAACCACGTGGACTTTTATAGCCAATGGAATTCTCCAGGCCAGAACTGTGGAATAGGTAGCCTTTCCCTTCGCCACGGGATTGAACCCAGGTCTCCAGCATTGCAGGCGGATTCTTTACCATCTGAGCCTCAAAGGAAGCCCAATTAAACAATAACTAAGGCTTTATTTTACCGGTTTTTAAGATGACTCTCAGTTTCAGAGATGTTAACATGTATCTTAATGGATGAAATATATGTCTCACTTATTGTGTTTTTAGAACTTAATTGTAGCTTCTAAGAAGTAACACTAATTTATCGATGGGCTTCAAATATTCCCTTTAAGACCACCAAATATAGGAAACAGAGTTAGAAAATCATCCATCATACACAAGTTCCCAAGTAAATCCGGATTCTCTAATCTTTCCATCGATCTGACCCTGCCCTTAAAGTACTCTGCTTTAACTACACTAAGCCCGAGCCACAAGCGAAGCCCAAGAATACTGGCGTGGGTTGCCTCTCCCTCCCCCATGGGATTCTCCCGAGCCAGGAATCGAACCAGGATCTCCAGCACTGGAGGTGGATTCTTTACCAGCCGAGCTACCAGAGACGCAGAGAATGAGCAGGAGCTATGCTTTTCGGTTGGCTTGGCCCTATTTCTGACCTGCCTAGTAACCGGCAGGTAAGAATTACAGAAATCAAAGGAATCGCTGTAAAGTCGGTGCAAGATGCAGCAGCAATCTTGGCGAAGACCTGGTCTCAACTGCACATACAGAAAAATAACTTCATAATTTCAGTACGGCACTCTTAGAAACTGCTTGGAAAATCGCGGGGCTGTGCCCTCAAGCGGTCCCAAGGAGCGCTTCGCGGGAGCGCTCTGCTTTTTCAGCTGCACAAGGCCCACCGCCCGCAGCCGCGAGGAGCCCCGGGCTCGCCGAAGGCAGAGGCGCCCGCCCCGCCCCCGCCCCGCCCAGGAAGCACCGCGCATGCGCCTCCCCAGCCTCCCGCGCGGCCACCGCCGCCTGGTGGCGCCACTCCCCCCACAGCCGTCTCACCCGCGCAGCCCGCTCTTTCGAAATACCTTTGTCCAACTCCATCAGGGCAGAGTTAGCATCCAGCTCCTGTTCGCCATAGCCGGCATCTGCCAGAAAGGACTTAGTTGAGTTTGACGCCATGACCCATACAGTTACTCGACGAGCCTATTCATAGCGATTGCAAAATCGGCCCCACCACCGCCATCTTCTTCCACCACCTTCTCGCGGATTTTTCCTCCGCGCTCAGGCGAGCCGTGTTACGCATGCGCCCTGGGCTCCCCGCCGTTCGCCAGCGCCCCTGCGGCCCCCCGCGCAGGCGCGCTGGGAGCTCTGGAACGCTAGGTTCCCGCGGCTGGGCGAGGAGGAGGCGGGGCTTCGGAGGGGGAAGTGACTCGGACGCTCCCGGACGCCGCGGCGAGAGCCAATCAGAGGGCGTGACGTCAGTTTGGCGGGGAGTTTGGTGACCGGGGCTTACAGTGGCGGGAGTTGGAGGCAATAACTAGTCGTGGTCTGAGGGGCGCAGGATACGGTTTCCGCTGAATCTGGAGGCATTTCCACGGCTTTTCCCTCAGTTGAGCGTTTCCCTCCGTCCCAGATGCTCTTCAATTCGGTGCTCCGCCAGCCCCAGTTTGGCGTCCCGAGAAATGGTGAGTAACGGCCCTAACCGCTGTCTCTTGCCGGCGGGATTCACCTCCCCCAGAGCAACTCCTCGGACCAGTGCCGATTTCAGCTCTGTTTCCCAGCCGCCGACTTCTCCCCTAGCCAGAATGAGTTGGTGCTAGCTAGGAATACTGAAGAAACCCGCACTTTCGTGACCTCGAGATACTTTTCGTCGTAATCGAGGTTTTTTTTTCAGTCGTTGTGTAGGCTGAGGGAGGGAGGGACGTTAACTGACCTCCATTACGGTTTATGTCTGTTTTTGCACGTTAACTGGAAAACGCGTGCATCTGAGTGTGTGTGGCTTTCTGAACGAAAAGCTGTGTGAGATCGTCAAGGCGCGTACTCACTGATTAATTCATTCATTTGTAGTGGAAACTTATTGAGCCCTACCGTTTGCTATATACACCAGAGAATAGGATCGGCTGTTAAAAAGAACTCAGTCAGGCAGAGAGAACAGAACATCTGCTTCTAGCATGGTCAGAATTTTTTCCTCCTGATTAATTCAAGGGCATAAAAATTCGTAGTGATACAGTGAAAAACGCCCTTAAGCGCATTTCCCACAAATGACTACTATTAATAGATTGAAGTATTTTATTCCAAAACGTTTTTCAATGCCAGAAGTAGGAGGTATTGTTATTTATAGAAATGGGACTAAAATGTTTTATCTCTTTACTTTTACGATAGAACTTGGAAATACTTACATGTTAGTATATAGGCTTCCAATTTATTCTTTCCAGTTCTTGAAGTTCCTTAGATTAAAACATTGGCAATGAGAATAAGGTTTAGGTTTGGGTGTCATCAACATGAAACTTTCTGGTAAGTTTTTGATAAGAGTTACCACCCAAACTAAGCTTGGCTGCAAATGAAATCTCATTCATTTAAAGATGAACAAGGTCTTCTTTCCCCTTGAAACCGTGTGGAAAACAAAAAGAAAATAATGTAAGATGTGAGCTTTTTATATTTAAGGCATAGGTCTTGGAAAAGGATATTGAGAAGACTGGGGAGTAGCTCCTCAACTTCCTTCCTCCAATCTAAAACTCTACCATCCTTATCTCTTAGACAGCCTTTTAAATTATTCTCTAAAAGCCTCTCCTTTCTGTCTATGCTGTGACCTTGCTTTACTAACTTCTGTATCCTTTGTGTCATGAATGTCAGTACAGCATGGTAGTTGAGAGCTCTGTCTTCCTAATTGCACCTCCACTCCTTACTTGTCTGTGTGACCTGGAGCAAGCTATGTAGTCTTTCTTTTGAAACAGATTCTTCTCTTAACTCTACATTGTGTCTGTCAACTTTCTTTTTATCTCTGATTCTTAAATATTTTCCCAGAAAGGGTAAATTTCCCCCTTACCCCGATTGAGTATGTATGGCTGGACTAATAACAAAATAGACAAGAGAGATTAGCAGGAGAAAAACAAATTTTAATTCATGTGCATGGAGATCTCATAGAAATGGTACCTAAGAAGTGGCCAAAGCAGACAGCTTTTATACTTTTCAGACAAAAAAAAGTCAATAAATCTGTGAGGAATTGACAGGACAAAGAAACTTAAGTTTGGGATACGTAATTAGTAAGGAATCTAAACAGTTTGGGCTGGAGGTAGAAATTAAAAGAAGTTACAAGGTTTGTTTACACAGGCTTCTTGGCTCTGAATTTCCTCTCTGTAGGATAAGGGTGACCTTCTACCTCCAGTTGCAAGAAGTGCACCTTTCATAGGAAAGATTTATTTCCTGCTTTTCAGGGAGACAGGAAGGTCAGGGTTTCCTTTTTGCATCAGCTTCTTCTCAAGCAACTTCAATTCAAGATAATCAATATGCTGTTATGGCATGTTTTGATACAGCCCACACTGAGCCCCCAAATACTCTATTCATTGTTTTGTGTTTAGGCACTGAAATTCATTCATTGTTATATATCATGCACCAAACTTTGTAGGACCATCTTTCTCCTTCCATGATTTATCATAGGTCCCTTTTCTGTTTCTACCAACTCCCATGGGTGATCATAGCTGTAACCAGAATTTCTTCCACTACCACCTGCAACCTTCTATTCTCTTTACATCTGTTTCTATAAGCATCTTCATCCAGGTGGTCAGTCTCAGAAACATCTCAAACTCATGTACCAAAGCCAAACTCACTTTTTTCCCTAACCTTCTATATTACCTACTTTAAGAAATGGTCTCATTATTTCAAACTGGTCTTCACAGTCAGAAACCTGAAAGTCAATCAAAATTCCTCCATTTTCCTCAAGATACCCTTTCAGAGAAGTTCCCTTAAAATCTCCTGAATCCTTCCTTCTCTGTGTCTTCTCTATTTTGCCTCTTCACATATTTTGGATCTATATTATGCTTACCATTCTGTTTCCCTAGGTTAGGCCTATATACCTTCTTGTCTGGACTATTACAAGTCTCCTGAATGGCCTCTTAGTTTCCCTCTTTCCAGTTTATTTTCCATATTGCTGCCAATGATCTTTCTAAAATGAAAGCTGATTACTCTTCTGTGTATTTTTAAATTGATATCTTGAAGTTTTCTTCAAAAGTTTAAACAGATGCAAAGGATATGTCATTTCTGACCATATTGTGTTTACCTTCTTAAGTGAAAATGCTGCATCAGTCTTTAAAATGTGTCTAATAGACTATAAATACTATGCTAATGATTTAATAATCACATCAACCACTAAGTATGAACTGCTAGATATTCTACATAGTTGCTTTTTTCCCTTGAATATATTTCCACTTTATTTCTCCCACAGATTTATCCTAATGTAGTTTGACTTTAAGCTTGAAAAGTCATTTTTTTGATCACCGTATCTTACTGTGTAAAAAACTGTGTTAATATCCTTTTGGAACAGAGCCTTATGAGGACTGTCTTTCTGTCTGTAGATGGATATTTGTGAACTCTGCAACGTAACTATTGTATTCATATTATTCTTTTAGTGGTCTTTAATGGCTTGTTTATAATGATATCTGGCTGTAACTATTGTATTCATATTATTCTTTTAGTGGTCTTTAATGGCTTGTTTATAATGATATCTGGCCGTAAGGTGATACCCCCAGGAGTAATGACTAAATCTGAGTTGAATTTCTTTGCCTCCTTTGTATTCCTTCAGGTTATTTCTGTGAACCTGCAGAACTAGATTCGTGTGAGATTATATCAGGCTAAGATGTCTTCTCCAAATGACATTTTTTGTATCACCAAAAATGAGAAATGAGAGTACTCTAAAATATGGATGAATTTCTTAATTAGACAGTTCTCTAGATTGTAACTTCATTGTTTCCTCCAATGCTTACTATATTTGGTTCTCAATAACTATATACTAAATGAATGTTTTATATATTTTAAATATGTTAACCTACATAGCAAAATGGTAAAACAAAACCTTGTAGATGGTTTACTATTTTAGGACCATGGTACACATCAGGTCTCTGACCCAAGCAGAGTAAGCTTTCCTTCCACCTGGAATTTCTTCCTCTATCATATATTCAGTGAACACTTACTCTCCTTTCAAAACTTGTGTTTGATTTCACCTTCTTTAAAGACTTCCAGACCCTACCTACTACTACTATTCAGGGCTTAAAATTGCTGTAATAAACTTTGAGATACTATTACTTGTTGCTGTTAACATTTTAGAATCCTAGAATTTCAGTGCTGGAAAGGAAAGAGAATATAAGAACTAATATTTACTTGTGAATATGTTAGTGGTATGACCCTAACAAGAGCAGAAGATATTAAGAGAGGTGGCAAGAATACACAGAAGAACTATACAAAGAATATCTTCATGACCCAGATAATGCTGATGGTGTGATCACTCACCTAGAGCCAGACATCCTGAAATGTGAAGTCAAGTGGGCCTTAGGGAAGCATCGCTATGAACAAAGCTAGTGGAGGTGATGGAATTCCAGTTGAGCTATTTCAAATCATAAAAGATGATGCTGTGAAAGTGCTGCACTTAATATGCCAGTAAAGTTGGAAAACTCAGTAGTGGCCACAGGACTGGAAAAGGTCAGTTGTCATTTCAATCCCAAAGGAAGGCAATGCCAAAGAATGCTCAAACTACCACACAGTTGCACCCATCTCACACACTAGCAAAGTAATGTTCAGAATTCTCCAAGCCAGGCTTCAACTTTCAGATGCTCAAGCTGGACTTGGAAAAGGCAGAGGAGCTAGAGATCAAATTGCCAACATCCATTGAGTCTTCGAAAAAGCAAAAAAATTCCAGAAAAACATCTCCTTCTGCTTTATTGACTATGCCAAAGCTTTTGACTGTGTGGATGACAGCAGACTGTGGAAAATTCTTAAAGAGGTGGGAATACCAGACCACCTGACCTGCCTCCTGAGAAATCTGTATGCAGGTCAAGAAGGAACAGTTAGAACTGGACTGGAACAACAGGCTGGTTCCAAATTGGGAAAGGAGTGCATCAAGGCTACATACTGTCACCCTGCTTATTTAACTTATAAACTTATATGCGGAGTATATCATGAGAAAGCTGGACTGGGTGAACCACAGGCTGGAATCAAGATTGCTGAGAGAAATATCAGTAACCTCAGATACGCAGATGACACCACCCTTGTGGAAGAAAGCAAAGAAGAACTGCAGAGCCTCTTGATGAAAGTGAAAGAGAAGAGTGAAAAAGCTGGCTTAAAGCTCAACATTCAGAAAACTAAGATCATGGCATCTGGTCCCATCATTTCATGGAAAATTGATGGGAAAACAGTGGAAACAGTGACAGACTTTATTTTTGGGGGCTCCAAAATCACTGCAGATGGTGACTGCAGCCATGAAATTAAAAGGTGTTTGCTCCTTGGAAGAAAAGTTATGACCAACCTAGACAGCATATTAAAAAGCAGAGATATTACTTTGTCAACAAAGGTCCGTCTAGTCAAGGCTATGGTTTTTCCAGTAGTCATGTATGGATGTGAAAGTTGGACTATAAAGAAAGCTGAGTACCGAAGAATTGATGCTTTTGAACTGTGTTGTTGGAGAAGACTCTTGTGAGTCCCTTGGACAGCAAGGAGATCCAACCAGTCCATCCTAAAGGAAGTCAGTCCTGAATATTCATTGGAAGGACTGATGCTAAAGCTGAAACACCGATACTTCGGCCACTTGATGTGAAGAACAGATTCCTTGGAAAAGACCCTGACGCTGGGAAAGATTGAAGGAGGGAGGAGAAGGGGACAACAGGATGAGATGGTTGGATGGCATCACCGACTCAATGGACATGCTGCTAAGTCGCTCAGTCGTGTCTGGCTCTGTGTGACCCCGTAGATGGCAGCCCACCAGGCTCCCCCATCCCTGGGATTCTCCAGGCAAGAACACTGGAGTGGGTTGCAATTTCCTTCTCCAGTGCATGAAAGTGAAAAGTGAAAGTGAAGTCACTCAGTTGTGTCTGACTCTTAGCAACCCCATGGACTGCAGCCTACCAGGCTCCTCCATCCACGGGATTTTCCAGGCGAGAGTGTTGGAGTGGGTTGCCATTGCCTTCTCCCCAATGGACATGAGTTTGAGTAAACTCTGGGAGATGGTGATGGATAGATAGGCTTGACGTGCTGCAGTCCTTGGGGTCACAAAGAGTCGGACACAACTGAGTAACTGAACTGATGTCAGTCGCTACAGTAGGTGCACTGACATTGTGGGTTGGCCAAAAAGTTCATTTGGATTTTTCCACACTGCCTTACCAGAGCCCCAAACGAACTTTTTGGCCAACCTAACATCATTTCCTTTGACTCTGACCATCGGATTATGTGTGAATGTTGCTAGTAACTTAAGTTTACAGTAATGATTTAGAACTCTAGAAACATAGAATTTTACTTGATGAGAATGGCTGTCTTAATGGGTGTGGTAATCTTTGTGGGTTTTTTTTTTTTCGTGATTGTCACCAAAGGATGGGGGAAGGGGTAACATACAAAGGCTACTGGGGTCTTAACATCTTAAATACGTTAGCAAGAGTCTTCATTTAAGATGGTAAGCCCAAAGCTGTATCTCATCAGCGGTTGAGAGTGCTCTTTCATTTTTTCTTTAGGATCACTTAAGAAAATACCTGAAACTGTATTCTAGAGGGCCATAGATAGTGAATAGATAAAGTATATGAAACTTTTAAAAATGACTTTTTGCCTCTGCATTTGTTAGAAGTACTGAAATGTGATGATATATTGGAATCTATAAGGAATTTTGTCTTCCTTTAGGATGGTCTTCACAGTACCCGCTACAGTCCCTGCTTACTGGCTATCAGTGCAACTATAATGATGAGCATACTTCTTATGGAGAAACAGGAACCCCAGTTCCTCCTTTTGGATGCACCTTCTCTTCTGGTAAGAGAGTTACTGAATAAGCGAGGCTTGGTCAGAAATGATCTAGTTCACTCTTTAGAGGGAATATATCCTAGCTGTCTCTCTTTTAACAAAAAGTAAATTAGATGGTAGAGTTTAATATCTCCTCTCCTCATTTATAAAATATGCTTTTCTTACTCTGTGCATAATTATATATTTTTGCTAAAGCATAAAATTCATATAGCACCATTTTTAGTTTGTTCTTATCTGATACCAGGAAAAGGTTACAAAGGTTCAGCCATTATGTTGTCATTGACTCTATCTCTTCTGCAGTGCATTGAGGAACATACTCACAGATGTAGAGGAACTTGTCCCTGCTGTTAAAAGTGTAAAAGAGGAAAAGTAAAAAGTTGAGGAAAAGGGATATTAAATTAATAGAGTCAGCCTGCTGGAGGCCTATGTCGTATGCCTCCCCTCCTTTTTTTTTTTTTTCCATTGGCCAGTACCACTCTTGTTTTGTTGAGGTATCACTCTTGATTCAACTCTCCTTTAATAAAAGATTATCTGAAGATTGGTGTTATTTAGTTACTTACTAAATTAGATATGGCAAATTTTAAGCCATATTTAACTCAGAAAAACCTTTACCATACCAGATGCTGTATGGGTAGAATTGTCTTGCCTCTTTCCAGACAGGTTCTTTGTGTTTACCTTGTAGTTTTCAATTAGTCTATATTATGTTGTTTATATATATATATATATATATATATAGCTTTAAACTCAGCTTTAACATTTTTTCTTACTTTTTATTTTATTTTTTATTTCTTATGTAGCTCCCAGTATGGAGCATATACTAGCAGTTGCCAATGAAGAAGGCTTTGTTAGGTTATATAACACAGAATCACAAACCAGTAGAAAGAAGTGCATCAAAGGTAAGTCAAGATCTGAAATACTTGTTTTAATATTTTTAATTCATGAAGCTTCAAAGAAATTAGGCTTCCCGCTTAGCTCAGTCAGTAAAGAATTTGCCTGAAATGCAGGAGATCTGGGTTAGAAAGATCCTCTGGAGAAGGAAGTGGCAACCCACTCCAGTATTCTTGCCTGGAGAATCCCATGGACAGAGGATCCTGGTGGGCTACATTCCAAGGGGTCGCAAGAGTCGGACACCACCACAAGGAAATTACTATTTGGATAAATTCTCAGTGATACTCACTTCTGATGAAGTTTGTTTAGGGACTACACTGAAAGTAAATGATGGACTGCCTTTCTGTCAATAACTGTTAACTACAGCAAAATCTTTACTGAGAGTTAAGAGAAGTACATTTTAAGATTAAAAACAATTTTTCTTTTAAAAAGTTAAATTTTTTTATACTTAATGTGGGGAAACATTGCTTTAAAATATTTGTATTGAACAAGCATCTTTTATGCATAAGGCAAAGTTCTGCTGACCTTAAAGAGGAGAAGACTAAAGATCTCTTCAAGAAAATTGGAGATATCAGGAGAACATCTCATGCAAGGATGGACTTGATAAAGGACAGACATGGTAAGGACCTAACAGAAGCAGGAGAGATTAAGAAGAGGTGGCAAGAATGCACAGAACTATACAAAAAAGGTCTTAATAACCCAGATAATCACAGTGGTGTGGTCATTCACCTCAAGCTGGACATCCTGGAGTGTGAAGTCAAGTGGACCTTAGGAAGCATTACTGTGAATAAAGCTAGTGGAGGTGACAGAATTCCAGCAGAGCTATTTCAGATCCTAAAAGATGATGCTGTTAAAGTGCTGCACTCAATGTGTCAGCACATTTGGAAAACTCAACAGTGGCCACAGGACTGGAAACTGGTCACTTTCCATTCCAATCCCTAAGAAGGTCAGTGCTAAGAATGTTCAAATTACCATACAACTGTGCTCATTTCACATGCTAGCAAGGTTATATTCAAAATCCTTTCCGGTAGGCTTCAGTAGTACATGAACTGAAAACTTCCAGAGGTACTAGCTATGTTCAAAAAAGTCAAAGGAACCAGAGATCAAACTGCCAACACTGGTTGGATCATGGAAAAAGCAAGGAAGTTCCAGTAAAACATCTACTTCTGCTTCATTGACTGTGTTAAAGCTGTTGACTTGTGGATCACAACAAACTGGAAAATTCTAAGAGACAGGAGTACCAGACCACTCACCAGACCAGGAGGTAAGACCTGACTGGGGCAGGAGTATAACAAGGCTATATATTGTTACCCTGCTTATTTTACTTATATGTGGAGTACATCGTGTGAATGCCATGCTAGATAAATCACAAGCTGGAATCAAGATTGCCAGGAGAATAGCAACAACCTCAGAGATGCAGATGATACCACTCTGATGGCAGAAAGTGAAGAGGAACTAAAGAGCCTCTTGATAAGGGTGAAAGAGGAGAGTGACAAAGCTGGCTTAAAACTCAACATTCTAAAAACTAAGATCATGGCATCCAATCCTACTACTTCATGGCAATTAGAAGGAGAAAAAGTAGAAGGAGTGATAGATTTTCTTTCCTTGGATTCCAAAATCACTGCAGACAGTGACTGCAGCCATGAAATTAAAAGATGCTTGTTCCTTGGAAGGATAGCTGTGACCAACCTAGACAGCATATTAAAAAGCAAAGACATCACTTTGCTGACAAAGGTCCTTATAATCAAAGCTCTGGTTTTACCAGTAATCATGTATGGATGTGAGAGTTGGACCATAAAGAAAACTGAGCCAAAGAACTGATGCCTTCAGATTGTGGTGCTAGAGAAGACTCTTTGAGAGTCCCTTGGACTGCAGGGAGATGAAACCAGTCTATCCTAAAGAAAATCAACCCTGAATATTCATTGGAAAGACTGTTGCTGAAACTGAAACTTCAGCCCTTTGGCCGATGATGCAAAGAGCCAACTCATTGGAAAAGCCCTGATGCTAGGAAAGATTGAGGGCAAGAGGAGAAGAGGGTGCTAGAGGAGGAAATGGTTAGATGGCATCACTGACTGAATGGACATGAATTTGAGCATGGGAACTCTGGGAAATAGTGGAAAACAGAGGAGCCTGGCATGCTACAGTCCATGGGGTTGCAGAGTCAGACACGACTCAGTAACCGAAGAGCAGCAAAGTCAGGTGTTGAAAAACAACTCGAAAAAAGGCTTTGGGTGATGTAGATGAAATACAAAGAAAACACTGCAGGGGTCACAGAGAGCTCTCCTCTAGTAAAGAAGGTGAGGGAAGCTTTTCATGAAGGATGGGACATTTAAGGTGGACTGTGGTATTTTAGACCAGCGGAGGTGGAATTGGACATTCCAGGTAGAGGGAAAAGCATTCTGAAAGGCCTCAAGAGAGGAAAGCGTCAGAAGTAATGTGGATATAGAGAATGATCCAGTTTGATTGGAATAGGTACGTAGAGAACAGTGAGAGATGCGGCCAATGTGAGCAGAACTTTGAATGTCAAACTAAAGTACTTTAGACTCCTTTCGGAGAGCATGATGAAGATTTTTTAGAATGTTTCACAAATACTCTGTTTTAGAGAATATATCCCCTCATGGAAATCAATTTGATATCAAATGGTAGTTTTATAAGGTAGTGAAGGGAATTCGTAATGTGTGTGAATCCACAAATTCTCTTATACCCACGGACCATATGTACTGACCACTGATCTTTTTACTAAAGTTTTCAAGCCATTTAAATTTTGTTGATATGGCTACTACAGAACTTAGTTAAACATTTACATTCAACATTTTCTTCGTTTAGAGTGGATGGCTCACTGGAATGCTGTCTTTGACCTGGCCTGGGTCCCTGGTGAATTTAAGCTTGTAAGTGACTTTCATTTGGGGGGAATCTGGGTAAACACTGGTAAAGGGTTGTTTATTAAACTATGATACCTTATTTTTGAAAGGTTACAGCAGCAGGTGATCAAACAGCCAAATTTTGGGACGTAAACGCTGGTGAGCTGATTGGAACGTGCAAAGGCCATCAGTGTAGCCTCAAATCAGTTGCCTTTTCTAAGTTTGAGAAAGGTTAGTATGTGCTTATCCTCTTTCATGTCCTTACCTCTTACATGGTGGAGTAATAGCTCCAGTTGTGTGTACTTGTCGTATTTGCACCTTTCCATACGTAGATGACAGAGATTCTTAAAATGACCTGGAAACCTCAATGAGATCAAGTTGGGTTTTAGTCCTATTCTAATGGATATTGCCTCTAACTTGCCCCTGAAAGTCAAGCATCTTCAGATAATTTTTTCTATAATCTTACAGATGAGATAAAAATTCACAAATAGCCACAATACCTGTGTTTTCAGCTATTACTCAAAATTAATCTTTCTACATTTATTATTATAATGGGGAAGAAAGGTTTAAGGAGGGCTGTAATACAGGATAGTACTATAGTAGCTAGGGAAAAACTTTCTTAGCAGAGGTGTCTGAATTAGCTCTTAATTTCTGTTTTTTTGTTTTTTCTCCTTCTATTTGTTTCTCACTAAATGAGAGTGAGGCAACAAACATCCACCTCAAAGAAGTGGCTGATCCATCTGACTTTAATCTCATGATAACAGAAATAAACATTATAGTCTTCTTTATCATTAACAAATATTCTGTTTTTTAAAGGAATATTTTCCTTTATTTACCTGAGCACTCAGGAGTACTAAACTGAGTGGTGGAACTGGTTTGAACTTTAAAAAAAGTTGGTTGCTATTGAGACTAGAACCATGAAGAGGAAATACATGACATAGTTTTTATATCTGCATAACTTTTCCATAGCACATCTATTTTGTAAAGTTAGATATGCTTGTGTTCTAGTTTACTATACTTGTGTCAGAGTTCATTCTGATTTTATAAAAATAAGGTCATGAAAATGTATTAATTCTTAAGGTAAAGTTGTTTCAGTTCAGTTTAGTCGTTCAATCGTGTCCGACTCTTTACGACCCCATGAACCACAACACGCCAGCCCTCCTTGTCCATCAGCAACCCCCGGAGTCTACCCAAACTCATGTCCATTGAGTCGGTGATGCCATCCAGCCATCTCATCCTCTGTCGTCCCCTTCTCCTCCTGCCTTCAGTCTTTCCCAACATCAGGGTCTTTTCAAATGAGTCAGCTCTTTGTATCAGGTGGCAAAAGTATTGGAGTTTCAGCTTCAACATCAGTCCTTCCAATGAACACCCAGGACTGATTTCCTTTAGGAGGGACTGGTTGGATCTCCTTGCTGTCCAAGGGACTCTCAAGAGTCTTCTCCAACACCACAGTTCAAAAGCATCAATTCTTTGGCACTCAGCTTTCTTCATAGTCCAACTCTCACATCCGAACATGAGTACTGGAAAAACCATAGCCTTGACTAGACAGACCTTTGTTGACAAAGTAATGTCTCTGCTTTTTAATATGCTGTCTAGGTTGGTCGTAACTTTCCTTCCAAGGAGTAAGCGTCTTTTAATTTCATGGCTGCAGTCACCATCTGCAGTGATTTTGGAGCCCCCCAGAAAATAAAGCCAGCCACTATTTCCCCATCTATTTGCCATGAAGTGATAGGACCGGATACCATGATTTTAAGTTACAAACAAATAGAGAAGGAAAACACCATTATCATTCAGTCCCTTTGCTTAATTTTGAAAACTCTGTGCATTGAATCTATGGCAGTGAGGTCTAGTAGAGAAAGCACAAACTTTATCTTGACTCCCAGTAGTCCACAGGTGCCCTAGTATGAATTAGTCTGGTGGGACACTGCCCCCAAGGCCATCTAGTTTGATTGGTAAGACACAGATTTTAACCCCTCCTCCTTCAGCCAAGTGTTCTTGTGCAGGGCGTACTTTTATCACCATACATAGAAGACCCCATGTTTTCTGATTTCTGCCTCTAAATTCTTAGACAAAGTCATTTTTATCTCCCTGAAGTTTCATTTAATGAGATAAATATCCTGTTTAACTCACAAAACCATTTTTGTTGTTGTTCAGTCGCTCAGTCGTGTCTGACTCTTTGCGACCCCCTGGACTGCAGCATGCCAAGCTTCCTTGTCCTTCACTATCTTCTGGAGTTTGCTCAAACTCGTGTGCATTGAGTCAGTGATGCCATCTAACCATCTCATCCCATCACCCCCTTCTCTTGCCCTCAATCTTTCCCGACATCAGGGTTTTTTCCAATGAGTTGGCTCTTCACATCAGGTGGCCAAAGTATTACTTTCAGCATCGGTCCTTCCGCTGAATATTCAAGGTTAATTTCCTTTAGGATTGAATGGTTTGATCTCCTCATGAGCATAAAAATGAGGTGTAATGTATGTGCATAAAACAACAGCAACAAATGGAAAAAGCAAAACTGAAGAGCATATAAATGCTTGGTGGTTTTCTGGTTTTTGAGGGGTTGTAATCAACATGGTAGAAAAGATCATGATCAAGTTCTTTCAACCCTCCATGAGCACGATACAAATAACCCTGTTAGGACATAGTTATATTAATACTAGTGTAATGTGCCTTCCCTAAATATCTACCACCTTAAAACCCAGAAAATATTTTCATTTCTAATTGTCAGTTACTCCCAGATGTGTTTTTTGTGTGGTCCAAGGGGTGCTACAACTACTAGTGGATAATTAAAAGTAATTATAAATATATTTCTATTTCTCCTCCTACATTATCTTTGAATTTGTACCTTCTTTCTTGTTCTTCATTCTCCAATTTAAGACCAGTCTTTCTTCCTAAGGTACTGGGTCTCAACACCTGGAAAGGTTTTTGGTTTGTTTTCTTATTGAAGTTTACAATATTGTGTTAATTTCTGCTGTATAGTAATGTGACTCAGTTACACACATTAGGGGGCTTTTTTAAAATACCAGTTAAGTGTGAATCTCTGGGAGGTGGACCAGGCATCTATTTTGTTAAAATTCCTCAAGGGATATCAGCATGCCACTAATGTTGAGAAGTATTCTTGATCCTCCCCCAAGACCTTATGCCATCACTTATGTCTCCACGGCTTTCCCTTTCTTGGCTGTTCATAGGAAAAATGCGAGCATATCCGTGGCCTGTCCCTAAAAGAACATCTTAACCTTGTATTCTCCTTTAGCTATCACCCTTTCTTATTTCCTTGTCTCTTCTAAGTTTCTTAAGAGTAATCAAAATCAGGTTAAATGTCCTCATCTCAGTTTAGTTCAGTTGGATTCTGTTTTCCATTCCCAGCTCTCTTCCTGAAATCAGCCTGCTTTCTACTTGGGTCAGTATTTGGTACTTTTGCCCTTTTATTTTAAACCTCATGAAAATTTTTTTCTTCCTTGGAATCTGTGATATCACTCACTCCCTCTGGTTTTCAGTATTTCTGTGTATCCCATCATAATTACTTTTGTGAACTCTTGCTTCTTTACCTAACTTGAAGTGTTGGCATGGCCCAAGATTTGGTATTTGCCCATGTTTTCCTTTCAGTATGTACCTTCTCCCTGGACAGTCTCGTCTATTCCAGTTTTGTTTTTTGCCCTACTTACATTGAAACAGATTATATTTCTAACTTTAACTTTTCTGCTAGGACTTCAAGTTCATCATATCTGAAACTGAACTCATGAGTTCCCCCAACTGGGGAAGTTTTTTGCCATTATCTTTTGAAATATTTTTTCTGCCTTGTTTTCTCTCCTAGAAGTCCACAATTACTCATGTACTAGACTTTTTGAAATTGTCCCATGAATTCTTGAAGCTTTATTCATCTTTTTCAATTTTGTTAAATGAGATACAATTAACACACCATAAAATTCACCCATTTAATAATGTGTATGTTTCAGTGATTTTTAATTTTTTTGTAGAGTTCAGTCATCACCATAGTCCAAGTTTAGAACGGTTTCATCAACCCAAAAAAGAAACAGGACCCTAAACAGTGCTTTCCATCTTCCCCAGCCTTACACGGCCTACTCTCTTTCTGTCTCTAGAGATTTGCCTGTTATGCCTTCATGTAAATAGAACCATATAATATGTAGTTGGCTTCCCTCACTTAGCATAATGTTCAATCTTAGTTTTCTCTCTTCCTCAGATGGAATGATTTCTGTTGATTTGTCTTCAGACTTTTTCCTCTGTTCCCTCCATTCTGCTCTTAGGCCTATCCAATACATTTTATCATTTCAGAAGTTTGGGTGGTGGTTCTAAAATCTCCATTTGTTTTTGGTAAGTTCTGTTTGTTTCTCTGCTGAGATTTCTCATCTTTTTCATTGATTGTCTCTTTATTTCACTTGACATAGTTATATTTTACAACCAGACCTGATAAATCATTATCTGGGTTGTTTCTCTGTTGATTTCTTTTCTCTTGAGAATGACTAATTTTCTGGCTCTTTATATGGCAAATAATTTTAAGACTGTACCCTGGGCATTGGGGATGGTATATTGGACTCTGGATTCTGTTATGTTGCTCAGAAAAGAACTGGTGTTTTCAAACTGCATGGGCAAACCTGTAGGAAAGCAGTCAGTTCAGAAGATCAGATCTCAGTTCACTTCTTACTGCTCGTACATACACGGTTCAGGAGTCAGCCAGAGACTTGCACTAAGCATAAGCACAGTATTACGGATGCCCATTCTCTGCCCTCTCCAGGGTTCCCTGCCTCTTCTTACAGTTCGTGTTGCCCCACTCTCCTTTTCCTCATTCCTCTAGCTTGAGAGGTGGTCTTCTATTGGCACTTCAGCTGCCTGGTCTTGATGGTACAACTCTGGCTGGCCTCAAGGTAAAAGTTCAAAAAACCAGTAGCTTACCCTAGGCCAGTCACTTGCTTCAGCAGTTGACTTCCTTCCAAAAATTGCGTGTTTTTGTTCAGTGTCTATGGGGCCCTCAAGTAGTTGTTTTTGTATTTTGACCTGAGCACTTAACCAAATTAATCCATCTACATTAGCTGCAGATTAATGCATGTGGATTGACTTGGTAAGCGCTCGCTCATACAGAAAGCATATTTTTTTGGGTTTAATTTTAAAGAGGAAAGTATGACAGGTAAATTGGAATTCCTTCTGTGTTTCTTCCTCCAATGTCACTGCCCTCCTTCCATCCCCAGAGGCAACTCCTTTCACAAATTTTATATTGATCTAGTTTATAATTTTATACTGAGAATACAGCTTGGAAATTCAGAGTATGCGCTGCAGATACATACTACCAAAAATAATCTTTGCAAGTTACTTATCCTCCCTATGCTTTAGTTTGCTCATCTGTAAAATGGGGGCAATAATTCTCACCTAATTGGGTTGATAACAAGGACTGAGGTGTTCTATAAAAAAGGTCATCTATAAAAAAGGATAGTGTCTAGAACTTAGTAAAGATTCAGTATATTTTGATTATTGCTTATTTATCATTATTCTTACTACAATTTTATAACGTAGTATTTCATGTGGTTTTAGGAAAACTCACAGAAGTTTATTCTGTCAAGTTTTTGCTCAATGTAAGCATTTTGAGTTCTAATACTTTCCCTTCACAGCTTTCTCTTATTTGTGTTGAGCTATATATTTTATCATTTTTAGTCTCCAGTGCCAATTACAGTACTTAGCATATAATAGATACCCTTGGAGCCTTATTAATAAATTGAAATATATGTGTCATTGACTGGTTTTGTTAACTTCTTGATAAACTGTTTATGTGTCTACAGCTGTCTTCTGTACAGGGGGTAGAGATGGCAACATTATGGTCTGGGACACCAGGTGCAACAAAAAAGGTAATCTAGTTCCATTTTAATTTTGACAAATGTAGCATTGCCCCATAATAATTTTGAATGAAAGAATTGATGATTTCACCTGTTTACCACCAGGGGGCACAGGTTCATAATCCCTAATTTTTCTCTGGTTCTCAGGTTCTTGGTGATTTCTTCAAGTGTTACCCTCCATATTTACTTTATGACCTATAATGCCATTTATCTAAATTATTAATGGAATTGAAATTATTGGTACATGATCTTTCTTTTTAATTTTAAAATTTTGAGGACTTTAAAGAATTGGATGAAATTAAATTTAATTATACTCACATTGCCCCCTGGTGCCATTAAGCAGAAAGCAGTGATCATATCAGAGAAAGAAATGGCAACCCACTCCATTATTTTGTCTGGAAAATCCCATGGACAGAGAAACCTGATGGGCTAGAGTACAAGGGGTCGCAAAAGAGTCAGATATGACTTAGCAACTGAACATCAACAAATGATTGTCTTCCTGCTTACATCATTTAAAAAAAAAATTATTTGTAATAGACTGTTTTTTAGAGCAGCTTCAGATACACAGCGAAATTGAGCAGAATGTACAGAGTTCTCTGTATGGATATACCCCCTGTCCTCACAGTCTCTCCCACTGTCAAAGTCCTGTACCAGAGTTGGACATTTGTTACAAATGGTGAACCCACGCAGATACACCATTATCCCCCAGTGTCTGTCTGTACTTACTAACATTATGGTTCACTGTTGGTATTGTACCTGCTCTTGGTTTTGACAAATGTATAACTGGCATGTATCTGCCATTACAGTATCATACAGAGTAGTTTCTCTGCCCTAAAAATCCTCTGTGCTCCCCCTAGTCTTCATACCCTCCCTCCTAAACCCTGGCTATCACTGATCTATTACACTATCTCCATGGTGTTGCCTTTATCAGAATGTCATATAATTGGAGCCCTAGAGTATATATAGCCTTTTCAGATCGCCTTCTCTCACCTAGTAATATGTACTTAAGGTCTGTTCATGACTTGGTAGCTCATTTTCTTTTTTGCAGTATGGAATGATACATCATTGTCTACTTATACCACACTTTTATTCATACATTTGCCTACTGAAGAACATCTTGATTGCTTCCAGAATTGGGCAATTAAGAATAAAGCTGCTATAAATATCCATGTGCTTATTTCTTTTTTATATATTATAATCTCACACAAGAGATCATAGTATAGTCACCCTGTTGGCTTCTAATTTTACTAATTTAAAACAATATAATTTTGAAATCTTATATATAAATGTTATATTCAGCATGGGAATAAATTTCTGAAACCTAAACCAATTATGTTCTGAAAAAAATATTTTTCAGATGGATTTTACAGGCAAGTGAACCAGATCAGTGGAGCTCATAATACCTTAGACAAGCAAACCCCTTCAAAACCCAAGAAGAAACAGAATTCCAAAGGGCTTGCTCCTTCTGTGGTAAGGTTTTATAGCTGTGTACATGTTCGCAGATCTGGACAGCATCATAGTCTCATTTTGGGGAATTTGTTGGGCATAAAATGAGAGTGATTCAGTTAGTGAATGAGAGTCTTTATTTCCTTTAGATATTAGTGGTTTATTGTTTAATACTCATTCAGTACCTACAGAACTGATTCTCAAACTCTAGGGTGCAACGGAGTCACTTGGGGGAAATATGTTAAAAATTCAGTTTCCTTATAAGCAAGGTGAAAAGATAGCAAACGAAGCAACTGACAAAGAATTAATCTCAAAAATATACAAGCAACTCCTGCAGCTCAATTCCAGAAAAATAAATGACCCAGTCAAAAACTGGGCCAAAGAACTAAACAGACATTTCTCCAAAGAAGACATACAGATGGCTAACAAACACATGAAAAGATGCTCAACATCACTCATTATCAGAGAAATGCAAATCAAAACCACAATGAGGTGCCATCTCACACCAGTCAGAATGGCTGCCATCCAAAAGTCTACAAGCAATAAATGCTGGAGAGGGTGTGGAGAAAAGGGAACCCTCTTACATTGTTGGTGGGAATGCAAACTAGTACAGCCACTATGGAGAACAGTGTGGAGATTCCTTAAAAAACTGGAAATAGAACTGCCGTAGGACCCAGCAATCTCACTGCTGGGCATACACATCATGGAAACCAGAATTGAAAGAGACACGTGTACCCCAATATTGGTTCATCACAGCACTGTTTACAATAGCCAGGACCTGGAAGCAACCTAGATGTCCATCAGCAGACAATGGATAAGAAAGCTGTGGTACATATACACATGGAATATTACTCAGCCATTAAAAAGAATAGATTTGAAACACTTCTAATGAGGTGGGTGAAACTGGAGCCTATTATACAGAGTGAAGTAAGCCAGAAAAAAACACCAATACAGTATACTAACGCATATATATGGAATTTAGAAAGATGGTAACGATAAGCCTCTATATGAGACAGCAAAAGAGACGCTGATGTAAAGAACAGTCTTTTATACTTTGTGGGAGAGGGCTAGGGTGGGATGATTTGGGAGAATGGCATTGAAACATGTATATTATATGTGAAACTTATCGCCAGTCCAGGTTCGATGCGTGAGACAGGGTGCTTGGTACACTGGGATGACCCAGAGGGCTGGGATGGGGAGGGAGGTGGTGGGGGGTTCAGGATGAGGACACATGTATACCCACGGCTGATTCATGTCAATGTATGGCAAAGCCACTACGATATTGTAAAGTAATTAGTCTCCAATTAAATAAATTTTTAAAAAATCAGTTTCCTGGAACTCATCCCTAGAGATCTCCATCCATGCACATCATCTATAGTAGAATACCTCATTAGGAGAGGGAGGTGTGGTATGAGTACCTCTTTAGCACTTTACAGGCAGAGTTCAAACAGTGCCCATAATATAGCTTTTTTCTTAAAAAAAATTATCCGTGTTTCTTAATTTATTTTTCTAGTATTCCTGGTCTATAGGGTCTAAGTCAATATTTTGGGGATGTGTGGTTGCTAAAACATTAGGACTTAAGTTACACTGGCATGAATGGAAACTGACAGGGTTAGCATGTAGTCTTTGGAGGCCAGATAAAGTTAAAATGAGTAACTTTTCAGACATTTCATCAGATTCTGGGGCCAAGAAAACTTAACATCGATCAGGAGGTAATTAGGAGGTAAAACTCAACTAGCTTCTTTAGATTTTTCAGAGCATGTAACCATCTTTCATCTATAATTCTTAAGACACTCCTATATGGTAATCTGGAAAGATAGTAACATTTTATACATGAAACATGCACAGGTTAAATGAGGTTCCTAAAGATACAAAGTAGGAATGATTTTAAGTATGGCCAGAAGACTTAGACAGGTCCTAAAATACTGTGTTAGTCACCAGTTGTTTTCTTGATTGCAAGTCAAAATGTTCATAGTATGATATAAATTGATGTTTAGGTCATTTTCTTGCTAAAATTACTTCTTGGTCTGCAGTATATGTTTGACTGGGATTGAAGGGGAAGGATTTAGTCTAGCTCAATTTGGGGGATAAAGGCATCATTTTAGTGCCTTGGTCTCTTAATAATGAATGAAGATTGTTACACCCCAAATAGGATTTCCTTTTTTTTTTTTTCCTTCCTTGCGCTATTAGGATTTCCAGCAGAGTGTTACTGTGGTCCTCTTTCAAGATGAGAACACATTAGTCTCAGCAGGAGCCGTGGATGGGTAAGAAGAGTCTTTATTTCTTGGTTGTTTTGATGAGCTTTCTTTCATGAGCTGTGATGGAGAAGTCACCTAGTTTCATTGTAATTTAATGTGTGTGCTTTTAACTTTCAACATAGTACCCAGCTGAGAAGAAGAACTCTAGATCACACTGGAGAATAACCTAGTTATTAGGACTCTTACTCAAATAATTAAATGAGATAATTGTCACAGTTAGCACATCACCTAGCCCTTAGGAGCAGCAGTGGCGCCTGCTGCTGCTGCTGTTAGAGAGAAGCTTGACTGGTAACTTGCTTGTCTGTGCTGCATAGTATAATCAATGGTTTCCCATTATACATAAAAGATATGTTTGTATTATACTGTAGTCTGTTGTGTGTAAGGTAGTATTGTGTCTAAAAAAGTCAACGTACAGATCTTAATTTTAAAATATTGCTGGAAAATGCCAAAACAGTTACAATGGTAACATGAAAGATCGCTGATCACAGATCACTATAGCAAAAATAATAATGGTGAAAAATTGAAGCATTAGGAGAACTACCAAAATGTGACAAAGAGATGTGAAATGAGAAGATGCTGTTGGACAAAGGGCACCTATAGACTTGCCACAACCTTCATTTGTGAAAAAAAAAAATGGAATCTCAGCAAAGCACAGTGAAACGAGATAAGCCTATATTTTGGGCTTTATCTTCTCTAGTTTAGTAGTATCCTAAAAGATGGAACCTGATTCTGGGTATGTAATTGGCATTTCAGGGAGTACTCTAACTACATTGATGTTAAGGCCAATGACTTTCACATACTTTCCGTCCATGATTAGTCTGAATTTTTGGCTTCCATATAAGTTTGTGATACTTCTTGATTTTTTACTTTGTTGGAATTTAAGTTCGTTGAGTATAGATAGGGGCTCTTTCTTTTTAAAATATTCTTTGCCCCCCCTTTTGCCCATTACATCTCCCAAGATATCCCTCCCTTCAAAAAATTTAATTTAAAAATGTGATGGCTTAATAAACTAAGGTTTCTGTTGTGTCCTCTAAACACTAAAACTCTTCTGTGGACCAAATTCTCAGACACAAATGATTATCTAAAGGTTATTAGTTATATTTGTAAATGACTTTCTTTGTTAAAGCTTTCTTTCCAAGGAATACTGCCCTTTTATAACCAAGCTTGTGTTTTCAAGTTGTCTACAAAGTCGATCTCGAAAATTAGGAAAATTATCCCAATAGCTGAAATGTAAAAATACTCTATTTCACAGGAAAAGTTGTTTAGACTAGATTTCTTAAAGAGTTAATGTATAGAGATACAACCATAGGGACACAGTTTTGTACTTAATGATGTCAGAGGTTACATGCCGAATGTTAAAGGCTTAGGAAGTATTTCTTTTTTTTTTTTTTTCTGAAAACAATGAAACAATGACTATCAGCACTCAACCTTCATCTTCCTTTTCCGCTCTCTTGAAGTAAACTCAGGGCAACCCATCTGTGGGTCAGAACACATCTGTTTCCGTTCTGCTAGAATTGTTAGCCTGACATTGGAGACAAGAGTATGATAGTTCAATCTGTTTCCCAATGAAATATCCTCACTGTAGCTGGTTAATGTGCCAGAGGAATGAGATTAAAGGCACTTCGCATTCAAATGTAGGTGAAACTGATTGGTGTTGAAAAAGGACTACAAAGTAACTATTTCTTCACCTTGGTTTTTAGCATAATCAAAATATGGGATTTACGTAAGAACTATACTGCTTATCGACAGGAACCCATAGCATCCAGGTCTTTCCTGTACCCAGGTAGCAGCACTCGAAAACTAGGTAAGCCTTTGTATTCTGTAGGACTGTCGTAGGGCTTTTTTGGATATGTAAGTTTTGTCAAAATTTTAAAATAAATATCAAGCTAGTTTTCAGCAACTATTATTCTCAGTTGACTTGAGAAACTAGTATATGAAAGTATGTTTTTGAAGTTACAGAAACTCAAGAATAATTTTAGTTTGTAGAAATTTGGGGAAATAGGAGTTCTGATGATACTTCTTAGGAAATGTTCTAAAAAGATCATTTTCACCTCTGATACTCTGTCATCAGCACTTGCTAACTCAAATTCCTTTTTCAAGGATACTCAAGTCTGATTTTGGATTCTACTGGCTCCACTTTATTTGCTAACTGCACAGATGACAACATCTACATGTTCAATATGACTGGATTAAAGTCTTCTCCAGGTAGGATCTTAGTCATTCAGATTCTTTCCTGGAAAATAATTGGATTTTTTTTCATTAATGATAATTTAATGTTGTTTGGTTTTTTTGTACTGAATTTATGAAGACATATAGGGCCTTTGGGGTCTTTGATTAGCTCCAGTGATGTTTTAATTCATAGATGTACTTACCTTGTGATGATTTCACAAGTGAACAGAACCCTGCTCCATGCGGTAGCTTAATTTTAATAGTAAGTCTTTACCGAAATTATGCCCCTTTAGTTATACTTAAGATTATTTCAATATTTGTGGGATACAGAAGGCTGTTCTGTTCAGCTTTTGTCCTGTGTATGGGTTATTTGTTAAAATTAGGGGGCATAGTTTTAAGCCCTCAAAATAGTTCCTACCTACCTCAGTCTTCTCCTTAATGTTGGACAGAGGCTATTTTATCTCTGGATGTTTTCCCTAATCTCACTTTTTTTTTCTTTAAGAAAATGATAGGTGGAATATATAATTTATAAGTAGACTATAAAAAGCTTATATATTTTATATTTATATACATTACATATATTTATAAGTGGAATATATAAAGCTAATAAATCACACTAACACTCTCCAGAGGGTTAGAGTTACATCATTTTAAGGACATTATCAATTATCTAAGCAAGCTACATACTTGTAACCTACCTACTTATTTCTTATGTATAACTGTCAGAAAAAGACTGAATTCTATCACCAATCCCTAGAATTACCCAGTTCCCACTAAAGTAAGATGCATTGATAAAAAAGAAGTCTTGAAATAGTGCAGAGTTTAGCTGGGCATTTACAGAAGTTTCCTAAGACTGACCCTAAAGCATTATTAGGACTTCAGTACCCATGACAGTATCATACGTGGCATTTTTAATACCCTGTGTTAGGTCTGATGTTGTCTAAACAAGAGTAAGACTGTTTGAAAAGGAAAGAGGTTTTATAACTTTGCTTGCTGTCTCCTTGATTGAAATTAGAACTTGAACAACTCCTAAGTTATTTAGTCATATAAAACGAACTCTTCAAAATTTTCCCTAGAAGAGGAAAGCCTAATTATATTATCAGATGTCCAAGAGCTTTTTCTATATCGTTTTTTTCTGTGTGACACCAAAAGAGGCCTCAGATTTAGTTGTTCTGCCATCAAACAAATATGCCCAAGGCCACTTAACTAATAATTAAGTAACCTTTTCTCTGTGCCCCTGAAATTTTTTGATTGGCTCTCATATATAGATAGGTAGGTAGGTAGGTAGGCAGATAGGTATGTTCCTTAGAAATTGACAGATGTGTGTGTGAGAGAGAAAGAGAGATCTAGTAATTGCTTGTTTTTTTCAAAACCTAAGGTCCTGAACTCAAGACGGTACTTGATCTTCTATACCTTGAATTCACGGCATTTTGTTATACTAAGTGATGTTTATAAGGACGATTATGAAGCATCTTAATGAAGCATTTTAAGAGCCCAAATTGTCAACAATTAAACTAATTAAAGTCAATATAGGCTTAGAAGGATTTTTTTCTATGAACTTTATGTTGGCTTTCTTAGACCAGCAGAGGGCAATAAATACTTAAAAGAGTTTAGTGGAAAATTTGGTCTGTAGTTTTCCATTCATAGCTAAGAGCTGAGAAAGATGAACAATTATAGTTTTGGAATTGTATTCAGAATAAAGGATTCTATTTATTTTGTGAGGATTTATCTGTCATAGTAACTCTATAATACGTGTATCTGAATTGATTCATGTCTTGCTTAACTTTAACAGTTGCAATATTTGATGTGGCAGTGTATTTGACATGCAGGGTTTTTCATGAAGAGCTTTAAATACAAAGTTTGTTTTTTTATTCTAGCAAAAGGAAGAGATTTTTGTGAGTACTTATGGAAAGCTGTTAGTTCAGTTCAGTTGCTCAGTCGTGTCTGACTCTTTGCGACCCCATGAATCACAGCACGCCAGGTCTCCCTGTCCGTCACCAACCCCTGGAGCTTACCCAAACTCGTCCATTGAGTCGGTGATGCCATCTAACCATCTCATCCTCTGTCGTCCCCTTCTCCTCCTGCCTTCAATCTTTCCCAACATCAGGGTCTTTTCAAATGAGTCAGCTCTTCGCATCAGGTGGCCAAAATACTGGCGTTTCAGCTTCAACGTCAGTCCTTCCAATAATAATTCTTTTTCCCCCTCCATTAGAAGATTAGCGTGAAGTATTTTTTCCTTCCTGAATGTATCCTTAAATTTTCCAATGACTGAGATATCTTTTTCTTTTATTTCCTAGTAGAGCTCTGATGCCTGAAGGTTTTGGTCTCCTTGGAATGAAATTAACATAACAAGCACATTATGCTAAATTGGACAGTAAGAAGTATAAACCTAACCTAGTTGGAGTATCTTACATATGAATATATAGTTTACCTCATTGGCCACTTCTACTCTTCAGCCTGCTTAAAGTCGAATTTAAAGGTTACCGCATCTCAGATAGACTATCCATAAATCTTAACTCTGCTTTCACTGATTTTTACCTATTCATACAACAAATATTTGAAGATTTCCTCTGTTCAAAGCATTATAAAGTCTGAAGTCTAGTGAGGAAAGAAAGATATTTGTGAAATATATCCTTAAGAGATTTGAAGTTTAAGAGGAAGAAAGACCAGTGTTTAATGCAATGGAAAAAATCTAGCCTCGGGTGGAAAGGCATTTTTACTAAAGGATTGGACACTGGCTCTGTTCTTCCTTTAAGAATATTTTTTGTCACTTTCTTCTCTATAGCTAAATCCATACCAAGTATTTGGGCTTAGATCATGAGATTGGATCTAATATAAAGCCTTTTCCTAGGATTTCCTTTCCTTTTCTGCCAGTGTCCAGTTCTTTTATTTGCTGACTTGCTTGACCGTCTGCTTCATTAGTCAATACATTAATAAAACTTATTAGGATATGTATACCGTCTGCGTTTATTTGAAAACTGGAAATAAAAAGAACCAAGTAATTTGATTTTTTTCCTTCTGGCAGTGGCTGTCTTCAATGGACATCAGAACTCTACCTTTTATGTTAAATCCAGTATTAGTCCAGATGACCAGTTTTTAGTCAGTGGCTCAAGTGATGAAGCTGCCTACATCTGGAAGGTAAGTTACCAAACTAATCTATATCAGATGTTTAGTAAAAATTGCTTTTTGCCTCTTAATACAGCCGAAACTTCACCCTGACTGTGACAAAATATATCACACTTTCACGGTATGCTTCTCAGAAATCGAAATCCATATCCTCCAGCAAATTTACAGATTATGAGGAAGTTGAGAATTCAGAAGACTGGAAAGACTCTTAAATACTTTGTCCTGCTTCCTGGAAAAACATGCTGTACTGCCTTACTGCCCTGTGTTTTCAGACTCTCATAAAATTTTGTATTAATTTGGTACAGTAATAGAGTACAGTATTTGGATCCTAGAATCGTACACTCCGATCACCCATAGAACCTTGCACAAAACACTCATTCAAAAATATTCATGTAATAATTGTATTTTTTACTCTCCTCTAAGTGGCTACTTGTCAGGTTATTAAAATAGATGTGGCTGCTTTGTCAGTTTTGTATTTCTTTAATAGCATTATTTATTCATTTATTTATTTTACAGATTCCCTGTTTCTATTACACAAATTTATAATTTTTTGTTTTTACATTTTAAATAGTGGTTCTAAAGCAGCTACTATAGGCTAAGAAATTTAAAGCTATTCATTTGAAGTCAAGCAGAGAAAATTGAAATACAAGTAGCACTTGCTAACCATTGGAAAATGGCTCTTGTAGAGTAATTAATTATAGAAATGTCTGAGTTCAAAGAAAAAGAGCATTAAGGTGTTTTCCTAGGGCTAGAAATCAGTATCTTCTGGATTGCCCTATAATTTGATAAATGTCATAGACATTGGTGAAATAAATGATCAAAGTTTATTGATTTTAGATTTCAGAATCATAGTGACTGAAACTTTATAGACCTATAGGTTCAATATTATTAAACCCCTTTTCAGGAGATAATTGTATCATCTTTAGTCCTGCCAAGTTCTAGGAAGTCATATCTTTAATGCAGGACAGGGGTAGATCCTATCAGATATGAGGCATAATTCTTCTGCTTAATTTCAACTAGTCCTGAGGGAGGTACTAAAAAATGATTAAATGTAACACTACCTTCTCAAAAGCTTTAATAACAATAACCTTGATGATCACAGGGTGGAGATATTGTTCTATCCAAGATGTTTTTTTGTTGACCTTGCCTCTTTTTCTTCACACACACCTACAGTATTTTTAAATGGAAAATTTCTTATAAAATAGATACTTGAGACCTTCATCTTATGATAAGAGTTTTACATAACTTCTTGTCTATAAAATTCTTCTTACTTGAGCTTTAAACTTTATGCAACTAGCACTAATGTTTCTGTTTCATAATCTGGTCTTATGCTGCATATTTATTATCTTTTGGTTTTTCCTTCCCTCACTATCTTACCTACATTCCTTTTTCTGCTTTGGTTCCCAACTTAGCTAGAGGATTTTATTCCTACCAAGGTCAGTATCTTTTAAATTTTTTTTTCTTAAAAATAAAATTTCAAACATACCAAAACGCATAATAAAAGATTATGCAAAAAACAACTTAGGCACTGATCATATTTTAAAATCAGTTTTTTCATTTTATATATATAGTTATATATTTGTGTATGTATGTATATGTATAGTTTATTGCCAATACTTTTGTTTGTTTTCTGGCTTTGTTTCTTTTTATTTATTGCCAATTTCTAAAGTTAAATTTCTAGAGTTTCTTAGCTCTAGTACAAAGGATTGCTTTTTTTTTTTTTGGTTCCAGGAAATCTGGGTTGAGGGATGCTTCTTCTCCTTAAAGACAAGCCGTACAGATACTTGGCTGTTCATTAGTAACTCATTTTCAAATACCCAGTCAGTGGGTATCACACACATGGGTGACCCTTTCTGAATTCTAGGCTGGGTCACATGTCGATGCTGAGTGATGTGGTTCAGACATGATGTTCTCCTGCCTGTCCACACATAACTCAGTGTGCAGGTTCTGATATTTGAGATCTTGGCAAACTTACTGCTCCTAAAATTGAATTTGCCTGGTGAGGTGGCTCAATTTCTCTTTTCCATGGTAAGAAAAGGGGGGTGGGATATAGTGTCTAATTTAAAAACAGTTGCACACAAGCTGAGTAGTCAGGCCATTAGGTCAGAATTCTGTCCGGTGTAAGGGTTTTCCTATGCCAAAAAAGCCCATGGGCGCAAGAAAATAGAGTGAATGAATGGAGTTTTAGATGTCAGGGCATCTAAAGAGAATGAATGGCCTTCCAGTCCTAACCACTGCCCCAGTAAAGAGGAGATGTAATTTAGTTAGGCTTTCTGACACTGAGGCCCAAGAATAAAAAGATTTAATATTATGTTTTTTTGTTACTTAATTTCCTACCCCTTGTCCTACCCTAACCCCTGCCCCCCCTCACCTGGTCCATTTCTGATAGAGCCACTGAATAGTATTGAAGTGGTTATAAATAAACTGATTTGGCACCGTTATTCTACCGCTGACTGGCGAAACGTTGAGCCTGACACTTTAGGAAGTGTAAATGATCTCATGGCAGAAATGAAGATTAGGTTTAGTCTCTAACTGGGCAGAGTAAGGAGGGTTTTTGAGGAAAGGTGCTGATCTTTTTTGCCTGTTCAAGACCTCAAAATGTTTTATGAGGTCTGTAGGTTAGGGCCAGTTGGTTCTAAAGGTACTTTCATTGTTCTGAGAGTTTTAACTTAGGAATTTCTCCTGCCTTGAGTTAAGCCCTTTATTCTGTAACAACTAAAATTTGTAAGAAAAGATAATTTTTGTGTTTTGACCTTTCCCAGAATGCATAGATGTAAATGTCTCTTGGACTTAATAGTCTCCTCTTCCTATTTAAAAGTAGAGGGAGGTTTTCAAAAGTGAAATCATGTCATTATGATAATATTTTTATTATAATTATTATAATGAATATTATAATGAAGTGACAATAAATAAAAATATTTAAGAATGAAAAATTTAAGTCACCTGAATTTCATTAGAAGAAATTAATCTTCTTTGGAGTAGTCACCAAATATACTTTACCATACTAGGATAGTCCTCACCTGTGAAAACATTTGTTACTAATGTTCATAAAAACTTGTTGGACATAAGCTCTCATTCCAGCCTACAACATGCCC
Source organism: Antilocapra americana (assembly GCA_007570785.1). NCBI lineage: Eukaryota > Metazoa > Chordata > Mammalia > Artiodactyla > Antilocapridae > Antilocapra > Antilocapra americana. The sequence continues at coordinate 1,842,688 of ML663557.1, forward strand.
TTCCCTCCACTTTTTCTTTTAAATTGAGATAGAATTTGAATACTGTAAAATTCACCATTGTAGTCATTTTAAAGTGTACGGTTCGGTGATTTTGTTTTTTTGCCTAGTTACAGTATTGTGCAACCATCCCATCTTATTCCCAGACATTTTTATCACTCCCAAAAGAAACCCCATAACCTTTAGAAGTCATGCCATTCCTCCCTTCCCCCAGCTTCTGGCAACTGCTGACCTGCATTCTGTCTCTGTAGATCTGCCTATTCTGAACATTTCCTATAAATGGGATTATATAGAGACATGATCTTTTATGTCTGGCTTTGCTTTCATAAAACTTAGCCATTTTGTTATATATATCAGTACTTCATTTCTCTTTTTTTTTTTTTTTTTTTTTTTTTTTTTTTAGCAGATTTTTTTTTTAATTGTTTTTGCCATACATTGTCATGATATCACCATGGGTTTACATATGCTTCCCCTCCGTACTTCATTTCTCTTTATGGAGGAATATTCCGTTGTATATTGAGACCTTGTGTGTCTGTTTATCAGTTGATGGACATTTAAACTTTTCCACTTTTTGGCTTTTTTAAAAAAATTATTTATTCATATATTTGGCTGCATCCGGGCTTAGTTGCAGCATGTGTGACTGTTGCATCTCACAGACTTCTCTCCAGTGTGTTGTGTGGACTTGGTTGTCCTTCAGCATGTGGGATCTTAGTTCTCCGCCCAGGGAGGAAACCGAAGTCCCCTGCATTGGAAGGTGGATTCTTAACCACTGGGCCACCAGAGAAGTCCCCACTGTTGTGGCTTTATGAACAGAACTACTATGAACATTCATGTACAAATTTTTGTTTGAATATGTCTTCAATTTTCCTGGGAGTGTATACCCAAGAGTAGAATTGCTGGGTCATATGGTAACTAATTCTATGTTTTAACCTTTTAGACCCCTCCCCTCGCTTTTAATGCTATGTAAGGTGCCTGGTTCATGGCAGGCATTCAGTAAATGCTGGCTTCTATCGTTACTATTTTTATTCCTACCTTATTATCAAATTATAAAAAATTTTTCCAACAAGTCTATCTTTTGGGGTTTTTTTCCCCCTCTTAAATACTATAGATAAATGCAGAAATGTACATACATTCTACTGGTGGACACTTTTTTTCTTGACATTTATTTTAATATTGGATGTAGACACTCAGGTTCTCCTAGGTATATGTAATGCCTAGGAAACTGAGGAAGGGGCAGTACCATGACATGATAAGCTAGAAGCAACAAGCAAGTAAATGCATGGAGTAAAATAATACATTTTTACCCAGGAGGGTCAGGAGGACATAAGGATTTCCTCTTTTAATTTGACCCATCCTCCTTGAGTCTTGGCTAAAGAGAAACTTTACAGGCTGGGACCATTGAGAATTTTTGTGACTGTTGAGATTATTAGAGTCTATCTTGAAAATCTTTCCTAAAATCTGCCACCTTTTGAGAGAATGTGTTCTGTGGGATTCTAGGAGTAGGCAGCCAGTGAGATCCTTTTAGAGCTCAAAGAAAAGCCTCCTTTTCTGTTAAACTTTAATTAATCCAGCAAGGCAATTCAGATTCTGCTCTGTCTTCTTTGGCTTCTTGAATCTTTATATAAGTACCATTTAACCCAGGAGAGAAGTAGTAATAATTGAGTTGGATACCTTATGAATCAGTGTGTTCAATCTTTTAACTATAGTCTGAGGAGTCCATTAAGTTACTTAGTCATTCTTCCAAATATTCTTCCCAGAGTGCCGCCTCCTTCTTCATACGAAGGAGCAATGATTAAGAGTCTCAGGTAAATGAGAAGAGAATAATTTCTCTTTTTCAAACACATATGCTAATAATAGCTATGTGAGTCTGTACTCTTTGTGTTGTGCTGATTAATGCCCATGGCCTCTGACAGAGATTGACAGCTCTTGAATGAGTCAGCTGTCAAATGCATATCACTAATAGCATCCAGTAAGGGGAAAAAATCATTCTTAGTCACCTGTGTAGCACTGCACAATATGACCCTTTTTTGTACATTAAAATGTGACAATACTTAACTTGAAAATTCAGTTTCTTTAAGCAAATGAACTGAAAATAAAATTTCAAAGAAATTTCTTTTCCAAAAATAAATACCAAAGTGCCATGCAGAATATAGCTTTTCCCTCTTCAGAATGAAGGAGCATAACTTGGGGCTTTCATAGAAGCCAATGAGTACTTTTGGAAGAAAGACTATCCCCTTGTCCCAAGAGATCTGCTGCCATTTCTCAAGTACCTTCAGGATTTAGTAAGTGCAGTGTTCCTGGAAGTAGCTGACTAGAGAAGATCTAAAATTTAGTCTAGGTTCCACTCGAAGTGTTACACCTAGCCTCTGAAACTCACCCTTTCAGTCTTGAATATTAATCAAAATGTGTATAACTAAGTAGTCCAGATTTGAAATAAGACCTGTCCTGGTATCTTACCTCATACTGTTTACTTATGTTGGTTGTTTTCCTTCTGTTTTCTCAGATTAATGACAGAAATACTTTCATTGCCCATTGGGCCTCTTTTTCTGAGCTATAACTAGACATGTCTAGGGATTTTTGGTAACAACTCTGAAGCTGTCTAAGGTACAATTATGGATAAATTTGAAGCCCCTGTCCCGGAGACCTGACACTGCCCTGCTGACTTGTTTGTTTTTGATGATGTGCTAGGTCTCCATGCCCTGGTATCCTCCTACTGTGCTCCTGGGTCATTCTCAAGAGGTCACATCTGTGTGCTGGTGTCCATCAGACTTCACAAAGGTTTGTAAGCGAATCCCTGAAGCTGGTTTAAAAGGTCACAGGTTTGTAGATTCTCCCAATACAGACTTTATGTTTAGTAAGCATTTAAAGACCTAGAGGCCACCCAGGGTCTATATCATCAGTAATCACATTCTGCTTTTTTCTACCAAGTGGATTTCTTGGTTCTCTAGTCATTCCTTTCCTTAAGTTTTTAACGTTAGTAAAATTTCATCTTAAAATTAAGATGAAAAGAAAATCTAAAATGAAGAAAACTAGTGTTTCTGACTTTGTATGTATTATTAACGTGTGTTAAAAGGAACACCTTGACCGTTCTTCACAGACCAGTTTGGGTTCTCACATGCCTGAAAAATGCTTACTGTGAAGTCTTAAGATGTTTGGCTATCTGTGACTCAACTATGGAAGAAGTAACTATAGACACTGTAAAGAAGAAAATATACTCACTTTAAAATATTACAGTGATACTTTAAACAGATTTTAAAAACCTGAAAGGCAGAAATCCCAGAAACAATAAATTCCACATATATATAAGGATTTCATATAATAGTGACCCCAGTTCCATTCACTCTCCCAGCCCCCCACCTTTGGTCTCTGGGTTATTTTGGATTTACCGGAAATGTTCCTCCTGTGGAGAGCTCCATTTCATCTATTGTGTTTTGAAGGTTTGTTGCCTATTGTGCCTATCTGTTTTTCTATCTTCTAGAATCTTCTCATGGTCTGATCTAATCAGGACATCCCTGCTGGCTTTCAAGTACTACTATGGATTTGCTTTTATTTCTGTATCCCTGTTTAGCCATTTCTGTGATGAGCTCATGATAGACGTTTTTTTTTGAATCACTGCTTTAATCACCAATAATTACATCCCAGTGACATTTTCCCTCTAAGTTTCCATGTGATGCCCAGTGAAATATCTGCTTTTAATGAGGAATTTTATATCTTCATAGACCTTCAAGATGAATTTTTTCAAATTACTCAGTTAATCATATCATTTTTCTCCATCCATTGTATATTATCCTTATCTCTATGCACAGAGTAAACTTAAAGGAAGTAGCAGGGCTGTTTTCCCATATTCGTTTAACAACTGCCTTTTCAAAAGGGTCTTTAAAATAATTTTGTCCCTACCCTAGGATTAGGAATGTAAAATACCCACTTTAAAGAAAATAGGCTTAGGCTTTAAAATTGAAAAAACTTGGATTTAAATTCTAGCTCTGAGCTGGGAGAAAGGGATAGTTAGGCAGTTGGGGAAGATCATGTACACACTGCTGTATTCAAAATGGATAACCAGCAAGGACCTACTGTATAGCACATGGAACTCTGTTCATTGTTCCCTGGATGGGAAGGGAGTTTGGGGGAGAATGGATACATGTATACGCATGACTGAGTCCCTTCACCATTCACCTGACACTGTCACAACATTGTTAATCAGCTATACCCCAGTATAAGATAAAAAGTTTAAAGTTTGAAAAATAAATTCTAGTTCTGCCACTGAATTGTAGTGGCCTTGGGCAAATAACTTCATTCTTGTTTTGTAGATGAGGTTATTTGAGTGTCAGACTTTTATATTATGAGAATTAAATAAGATAATGTTAATTTTCGGACACTCAGACTTAGTAGTTGCTCTGTAAGTAACAACTAGATAATAGACTATAGAACAACTCGGGATTCCAGGCATCCCTCTGAGCGGTTAAAGATGTGTGTCTTCTTTTGGCCTCCCAGTAAAGAAAGGAAAAAGCTGCCAGCCTCTTGGGGGCCAAGACTTAAGAGAACGTGTGTTCTTTTTTTCTCTCTCCCTTTAGTTACTGAAATAGAGAAATTATATAAACAAATGCTAGGGAACAGCTCTGGTACCAGTGGCCATTTGCCACAAGCTCTTCAAGCTGGACTTTCTCTGCCATAAAAGGCTTGGGACCAAGATCGGAACGGTCAGATATTTTTAAAGGGGCAAAGGTTATTTTTAACTTCTTTCAGGCTAGTGAACTTGTTGTTTTCCCAGATTGCTCCTTTACCTATCTGAAAAAGAATCTTAGGGAATGGTTTCATTCTACTTGTCACAGCATACTAGAGTCATGGGCTAAGTCAGATCTTGGGAGTGATCCCATTACCTGCAATAAGCCAGGACTTGAAGAATTCTGAAGAAAGTCGTATAAATTGAATGTCAGTGATCATGTAAGAGAAAAACAACGTCTTAATTATATATGTTCTGTAGTTACACAGAAGGTGATAAAGATAACAATTTGCCCAACTTCTTGAAAATAAAATGAAATGAACCTGGTTTTATAGTAAGGCTTTAGGTTAGCTAAGAAATCACTGGTTACAAAAGTCATACCTGCAGAATGTATATAAAGAAGAAACTAAAGGGTCCACTTCTTTGGAAATGTGGAATGATTTCTGAAAGCAAGGAATGAAAGTATCTGACCTTTTAGGTAGCATTTTCTATATCAGACAGAATAACTCTATAGTCATGAGCCCTTAAAGACATTTCTACTTTTTACTTTGTTGTGAATCTTTGATTCAAACTTACTAACTCCCTTCTGGTTCTCTGTAGATTGCTACTTGCTCTGATGACAATACACTGAAAGTCTGGCGCTTGAATAGAGATTTAGAGGAGAAATCAGGAGGAGATAAACTCTCCATAGTGGGATGGGCCTCTCAGAAGAAGAGAGAGGTGAAAGCCGACCCTGGTAAGGATCCCATGCATTTTCCTAAGTTTTTTTTGTTTGCATTGGTTTAGTTCTGCAGTACAGAATGATGAGCTAGATTTGACCTTATTTTAGTATGTTTTTGAAGGAAAGCACCATCTTATTGACATTCTTTTTAATATATATCTTCTGAACACCATGTTTATTATCTGCACAAGGCACTGGAATACACTGGTAGATTTAGTTGTTTAAATACTTGTTGAACATCTACTGTGTGCTAAGCACTATTCTGATTTGCTGTGGATTCTGCAGTAATCGAATCAAGAATCAGAATTGAAGCTTACATATTAATGTGAGTCGGTAAACAAGTTAAATAAACTTTGCTTGTTAGATAGTAATACATGGATTAGGGAAGAAGGAAAGAAGGGATGGGAAAATAACAGCATGCTGTTAAAGTTTAAATTAGGTGCCCACGGAAACCTCAATGCAGAGATGGTGCTTGAATACAGAAAGGGAATTAGTAAAGTAGTAAGTCACGTGGGTATTTTTGAAAATATTTTTGGCAGACAAAACAGCAAATGCAAACCCCCTGAAGCAGGAGCAGACCTAGCATGTTTTGTGTTCCTCAAAGAGGCTGATTTAGCTGTAATCCCTGTGGCTAAAGCGGGCAGAAGAGACGACAGGAAATAGTAGTGGAAATTAAGTCTTCAAGTTCCATATATATTTACATGATGTAGACAACAGAAGGTTCTATGGGATCAGATGGGGGATATGAGGAAGAGTTATCAAGGATAACATCAGAGTTCTTGGTTTGAGAAGCTAGGATGGACTAACCATCTACCTATATAGGAATCATTGCAGGAGGAGCAGTTTGAGGGAGGGAACCGCTGGATATGTTGTTTGATGTGATTATTAGATGTCTAAATGGGGATGTCAAAGAGGCGGTTAGATGTTTGATTCTGCAATTCGGGGCTAGAGTTGTAAATTTGGGATTTATTATCATATAGGTAAAAGGTAGCTATATATGGAAAAGAGAATAAGTCTGGAGTCTGATCCTTGGAGCATCCTAATGTTTATAAGGTGGAGAGGTGGAACAGCAGGTACAACCCAAGAAGTAAGAGCAAAACAGAATATTGTATAAAGGAAATAAAGGGAAGAGGGATGAATTTGGTTGAATTTTTTTTTGTCATGCCAAGTAAGATGAGGGCTAAAAACTGACCTTTGGATTTGGTGGTACAGGGGTTATTTAGCAACCTTGGTGAGAGCAGTTTTTGGTGGCGTGTCAGTGGCCTGGTTAGTATTGCTCAGGAGGATGGGAAGAGAGGAGGCTCTTTCAGGGAATCTTGTTAGAAAGCAAAGGAAAATGACATGGTAGTTAGAGGACGGAGCAGTTGACATGGTAGTTAGGGGACGGGGCAATGTTGAAGTTTGTCTAGTGAAAATATAGCATTTTGCATGTGATTAGAAGGATCCTCTAGTCCAGGAGAAAACAGATGCAGGGAAATTTGCTGGAGCAGTTGCCTTGAATGAGGAGATGATCTTGAATATACAAGATGAAGAGTAGGCCTATGTCAGAGGTGTGAATTGTTCATCCCTTGTGATCAGAAGGCAGAAATACAGGCATGGTGAAGGTAGACGGGCTGGAGGAAGCACAAGCTGGAATCAAGACTGCCAGGAGAAATATCAATAACCTCAGATAGGCAGATGACACCACTCTTATGGCAGAAAGTGAAGAAGAACTAGAGAGCCTCTTGATGAAGTGAAAGAGGAGAGTGAAAAAGTTGGCTTAAAGCTCAACATTCAGAAAACAAAGATGATAGCATTTGGTCCCATCACTTCATGGGAAATAGATGGGGAAACAGTGGCTCACTTTATTTTACTGGGCTCCAAGATCACTGCAGATGGTGATTGCAGCCATGAAATTAAAAGACGCTTAATCCTTGGAAGGAAAGTTATGGCCAACCTGAATAGCATATTGAAAAGCATAGGCATTACTTTGTCAACAAAGGTTCATCTAGTCAAGGCTTTGGTTTTTCCAGTGGTCATGTATGGATGTGAGAGTTGGACTATAAAGAAAGCTGAGCGCCAAAGAATTGATGCTTTTGAACTGTGGTGTTGGAGAAGACCCTTGAGAGTCCCTTGAACTGCAAGGAGATGCAACCAATCCATCCTAAGAGAGATGAGTCCTGAATATCCTTTAGAAGGACTGATGTTGAAGCTGAAACTCCAGTACTTTGGCCACCTGATGCGAGGAGCTGACTCATTGGAAAAGACCCTGATGCTGGGAATGATTGAGGGCAGGAGGAGAAGGGGACAACAGAGGATGAGATGAGATGGTTGGATGGCATCACCGACTCAATGGACATGGGTTTGAGTGGACTCCGGGAGTTGGTGAAGGACAGGGAGACCTGACGTGCTGTGGTTCATCGGGTTGCAAAGAGTCAGACATGATTGAGTGACTGAACTGAACTGAACTGAAGGTAGACGGATAAGTGGGATGGTCAGAATTTGTGGAAGTTTTTGTTTTCTTAGTGACATTGGAATCAGGATCATCAACTGAGAATAAGGATTAGAGGAAGAGGTGATACAGATTTGAGGAGAGAAAAGAAAGTCTGAAATAGTCATATAGAGAATAGAAGAGCAAATGGACAGGGAAATATGATTGTTGAGCAAAGAATCACCTGAGGCTAGCACTCATTGATGGAAAATGAGCAGTCAGTATGGTTGTGTATCTGCTGCACAGATAAACAGGCAGACTATAGGTGGAAAAGTTGGTTTTAATCAGGGATGTGGTTTAAATCCACAATTATGAAGTGAGTGGAGGGCCAAGGGAGTTGAGGATAGATACACTATCGGAGTTACACTGGGTAAGGAGGGAAGTGAGGATATAATAGGGCTGAGGGTAGAAGTGGTAGAATCAATGAACTGGGTGTCCCCTGGGGATGAAGGATTGTTGGCACTGGAGTGCTAAAGAGAACTGGGAAAATAGGTGGTGGTTGAAATTGAGGTAGTGGAGGATTTTATTAATTATGGAGGTTCTGTTAATAATAAGGCCAAGGAATGAGTGAGTGAAAGGACAAGGCTATTGCAGAAGAAGGTCAAGAAAATGAGAAACCAGGATATTGAAAAGATCGTGAATGTGGGTTTTGTAATAACTGAACTGACAGGTAGAATTAAAGAGAGTGACAGGGAATCAAGAATAAAAATTGAAGCACTGAGCCAGCCAAAGGGAATCCAAATGTTATTGACAGATAGTCATAAGCTCGAAATTCAAGCTTAAAACGTCATATTATGTTAGCCATCAAGGCCTAAGGTAATGAGGATTTGAGGGTGAGAATATATGCTCATTTTTCTAATGACTTGTTTAGTCTCTTACAAGATATCTCAAGTGTAACTGAACTCCAGAGGAGTCTTTAACTCTTAAGTCTACTTCTATAAAGTGTTTGATGCATTTAATTTTGGTTTCTGCTTTCTTGAAAAAAAGAAGTGTTTAAGTGTTGATACTGCTAAATAAGGTAAACAGCATTCTCCAGATACCCTATCATAGTTCCTCTTTCCCAGGGGTGACAACTTCAAATCCTTCAGCTAACACTTTGATACTTATTCCTATATCTCTATTTCCTATACATTTTTTTCCCCTTGAGACTTAAAAAATAAACTGTCAAGATATATTCACATACCACAAATTCACCTGTTTGTACAGTCCAGTGTTCTTCAGTATATTCAGAGTTGGGCAGTCATCAACATAATCTAATTCTAGTCTATTCTAGACTATCTAATTCTGTTTTCAAAACCCAAAATAAGGGTTCCAGTGTCTCTATATCCTTGCCAACATTTGTTATTATTCCTTTTTTTTTAATTATAGCCATCTTACTGAGTATGAAGTGGTATCCTACTATGGTTTTGATTTGTACTGATATTTTCATGATGCTTATGGTGTTGAATATCTTTTCATGTGCTTATTGGCCATTTGTAAATTTTCTTTGGCAAAGCGCCTATGCAAATAAATCCTTTACCCATATTTTAATTGGGTTATTTGTCTATTGTTGTTTTTATTGTTGAGTTTTAAATATTCTGGATCTAAGTACCTTGTCATATCAGTTCAGTTCAGTTCAGTTCAGTTGCTCAGTCGTGTCCGACTCTTTGTGATTCCATGAACTGCAGTACTCCCTGTCCATCACCAGCTCCTGGAGTCTACCCAAACCCATGGCCATCCAGCCATCTCATCCTCTGTCTTCCCCTTCTCCTCCTGCCCCCAATCCTTCTCAGCATCAGAGCCTTTTCCAATGAGTCAACTCTTTGCATGAGGTGGCCAAAGTATTGGAGTTTCAGCTTCAACATCAGTCCTTCCAGTGAACATCCAGGACTGGTCTCCTTTAGGATGGACTTGTTGGATCTCCTTGAAGTCCAAGGGACTCTCAAGAGTCTTCTCCAACACCACAGTTCAAAAGCATCAGTTCTTCGGCGCTCAGCCTTTTTCACTGCCCAACTCTCACATCCATACATGACCACTGGAAAAACCAAAGCCTTGACTAGACGGACCTTTGTTGGCAAAGTAATGTCTCTGCTTTTCAATATGCTGTCTAGATTGGCCGTAACTTTCCTTCCAAGGAGTAAGGGTCTTTTGCTTTCATGGCTGCAGTCACCATCTACAGTGATTTTGGAGCCCCCCAAAATAAAGTCTGACACTGTTTCCACTATTTCCCCATCTATTTCTGATGAAGCGATGGGACCAGATGCCATGATCTTGTCATATAATGATTTATAAATATTTTCTCTTATTCTATAAGTTTTTTCATTTTCTTGATAATGTCCTTTGAAACACAAAATGTTCTAATTTTGATGAAGACCTGTTTATCTGTTTTTTCTTTTTGTAATTTAAGATTGTTTGTACTATTCTGGGTCTTACATTTCTATAAAAATTTTAGGACCAGCTTGTCAATTTTTGTAGGAATAATCAGCTGGAATTCTGTTAGGGACTGCATAGAATCTATAGATTAGTTTTGGGAGTATTGTTATCTTAACAATGTTTTCTCCTGAGTCGAACATGGGATGTCTTTCTGCTGCCTTGTCTTTAATTTTGCTTCCTAATTTTGAAAAAAATTAAAGAATTACATAAGGAAAAAGTCATAAGCCTCTCCATCACTCTTACACAATTTTAGTTAACATTTTGACTTATTTTTTAGATTTTACCCCTTTGTCCATAGAGATTTCCTTATTAACAGAGTCATGCTATGTATACATTGGGATTTCTTGAAGATTTTTTCACTAAACATGATATTCTAAGCACATTCCTTGTTATCTTTTTAGCAAAACATTTAAATGTTCCATAGTTTACCTAGCTGTTCTCTTGTAGTTGAACATTTTATTTCCAGTGTTTTGTGGGAGAGGGGGGTGTTTCTTTCTAAATTTAGGGTCTTCATTTCCTATTAAAATAGATTTCCAGAGGTGAAATCTCTTTTGTTAATAACTAAACATTTTTGAAGAAAAATATGTTCTCTTTTAACTAGGTATTTCTTGTGTGTCATTAATTATTCTTTGTTTTGGAAACTAAGTCACAAAAAAGTTACATATGTTGATCACATTTGTACCATATTGATAACATTTAGCCATTGTTGAGTATTAGCATAGTTGTTCTAAAGACCTACTTGTATTATCTCATTTACTAGTAATTCCCCAAACAACCAAACCTGAAGCTCAAGGAACTTAGATTTGCCTAAAATCAACATGTGTGAACTCTGAGTAGAACCAGTTCAGACCCTTGCCGTCTGATTCTAAGGCTCATGCCTGTGGTACTGCCTCCTTTAGAACCCAGCACACGAAAGTTTTGATGAAGACTGGTCTAGGAGTTAGACCTAGATTTCTCCATTTCTGGGTGACGCTAGAGTCACTCTGAAGAGCACCAGAGAGCAACAGCTTGGCACAGGGACCAAAGGCTGCTGCCCTGGCCATTCAGCCCTTTAAGCCAATTCCCAGCGACAGAGTGGCTGTTGCTTATCACACTGCCATTTTGAAAATTACGTCCCTCTGCTTGCCTGAGCTTCTAATTGCCACCGCAGTCCTTCGCTGCTGTCCTGGATTGCCTGTCTTCTCTTTTGGCCCTTTTAACTTACTGACTGGCAGGCTTTAAATCCCAACACCGCCCTATTCCCTTCCGTCCTACTTTCCCCAGTCAGCACCTGCTCCATTCCTCGCTGTTCTTTCACTGTTCCAGCCAACGATCTCAGCGCTGTCAGGCCAAGGGGTTCGCTATCCTGTCTGGGCATCAGAACCACTTGTGGAGTTTTTAAGCAATTTGTATGCCTCCAGAAATTGTTGAGTAGGCCTAGGGTAAGACCAAGTACCTGTATTATCATAAAGCTCCAAATAAGTCCAGTACGCAGCCAGATTGAGAACCTCTGGTCTAGGTATCACTGAGTGGAAAGATGATTATCTTAAAAAGAAGGAAATGTTAGCTGTTCTATAGCAAGTGCCTGCTGTAGACTTATAAGTCAAATACAGTACTTACAGAATCTGTTCTTTGATGCCTGGAACTTGACCCTCCCCCGTCAGCAGTAATGAAATTTAACAAACATTGTTTAATAATTCCTTGCTAGGAACTACAGTGGCACTAGACCTAAAAATGAGTAAATCATTATCACTTACCCTCTGGATGCTCATAGTCTAATCCAGGAGGCAGCTACAAAAGCTATAGTATATTATAAACATTTTGCCCAGCTCTGTAAACAAAAGGCTTTGAGAACTTGCTTCCTCTGGGAGAGGAGGAAAGAAGTTTGTGAAATCTTCACAAAGGAGTTAGTAACACTGTCATCAGAGCCTGGAAACATGAGAGTTTTTGCCTGGAAAAGAAGGGGTAAACTTGGCAAGAAAACCACGTGAACAGAGAGATGCGACAGTGCACGCAGCTTGTTCAGGAAGCTGCACGTCACCTCCGGTAACAGGGTCCTCGGGGCAGAGCCCATGATCAGCCTGAGAAGGTAGGGGAGGCCAGGTGGCAGACACTTCTCAAGAGAGGAGCTGCAAGTGGACTGACGGTTAGTAGTCCCCAAAATTACTAACTGATGGTTAGTAATTCCCCAAAGGAACCTGCTTTCATGAAGCTTTCAGGGCAGTAGCGCAGCCTGTGCCACCATGTCATCAGATGCCATGCAGCACATGCAGCACTCGGGCCACAGGAGTTGGGGATGCACTCAGTAGATGAAGTACTAACCAAAGGCATGCCGTGGTCTAAGTCTAAAGTTCAATGTAGTGGCTCCTATACAGCTGTTAAAAAGATTGTATTGCATCGAAGTGTACTTCGGTGAAGAGGTGTAAAGAGAAAAAGATAGGATGTTCAGAGAAAAGAGGAAATTGCGAATATGTGTGTGTGTGTAGTCTCTTTTTTAAGTATGATATGCATATACCTTTGTGAGTGCTAATGGGTACATAGAAAATTGTGGAATACACAGGAGCATAAGAGTGAAATGAGATGGGTGAAAAGAGGACCTTTTACTTTTTATCTTATTCCCCTCTGTAGCTGTTCAGAGGAGGAAAGAGAGAAAAAGAGAAGAAAATTGGACGATAACATCCTGAAGAGGATACAGCTTTTCACATATCAGATTTTCCATTGGCCTTTAGTAGACACTTCAGATTTCTGCCACTGAAGTGTCAGAAACATCCATTTGGTTTGTCTCTGGCCCAGCTTTTCCTTCTCCCTGAATCCTGCTTTAGAGTCTGCATGTTGCAAGACCCATGGTATTTTAGGACTCTCTGCCCTAAACCTACTCTTGAGCTCAATTTAGTGGAACGGATAACTGTAGGGGCTGTGCATTGACTATGGACCTGCGCTGAGGAGGGAAGCAAAAGAAAGTTTCTTTTCTCCAGAAATAGTAACAGTACCCAGGCTCTAGGACATGAGTGTGAGAGCCATCCCCAAACGCTGCACGGACAGGTCCTAAGCACTGACAGCCCCCTATAGCTTGTTAGGGTGCCATGGGCTTTCCTGTATCTTTGCTGAAGAGGCAGTGTCGCTTTGTCTCTAAACATGCTGTTGATGAGAAAAGTTTAGACAGAAGTCAGTTTGTGGAACTTCTCTGTCTCAAGGCTAGGCTGTTTGAGAAAAGCAGAAGGTAAAATGTACAGGAAAACTAACTGACCAAAGTTGGGACTTGCTTTATTTGCATATAAATACAACTAAATAGTTAAACTGAATTAAACATCAAAGTTATAATTCAAAGACTGGGTAACTGAGAAATAAATGCCCTTTCCTTGTTACTTGAAGACAGGAACCCTGTTTTAGAAATCTGGAAAGCTCGGGAGAGTGAGAAAATATAATCTCTGTGTTGGGCCCTCAGGAGGAAGAAACATGAAGGTTATGAGAATCTGCTTGAGGTCCTAGTCAGGGCCCAGACACACGGGGCAGAACAGGTGGAGAGAGTTCTACCCACAGCTTGATTTGCTTTGCATCACCTTTTGGAAACGTTCTTTGGCTTGTGGAAAATCATAAATTGTATATTAAGGTGAAGGCACACGAGGCCTGGTAACCTTAACAAGTAATTGATGGGATTACTTTTTGTGGAGATTCAGAGCTATCTCCATTTAATAGAAGTGGAAAATGAGGCCAAAAGGAGGTGAACAGTTGTCCCCAAGTGATATAGTAAGTGGTTGTGCTGGATTGGAGACCTGTGCACACCTGCCGCGCGGTGCTCTCTGGCCAGCATTGCTTAGAAGCATCACAGAAATACTAAGAGCAGCGCTGCTTACGGAAAATAAAGTGTCCTTAACAACTCTGATGTCTTACTGTTACCTTAGAATACTTTGTAGCTGTTAAAAATGGTGCAGATAGTGTTACTGTGGGAAAAGTTCATGATACATTAAGAAGCAGGTTACTGAATATCTTGTACATCATGGTCCCATTTTTGTATCGAAAAGCTTGAGAGATACCGTATGCATAAGTATAGAAAATGGTTCACCTGGATGCTTTTAAATCTTTCTTTTTCTGTATTTTCTAGACTTTTATAAGTATATGTTTTACAACAGGGTGTTTTGGAGGCTGGCAGTTAGGAAATGGGAAGAAAAATGCTAAAAAGGGTCTGAGAAGAATCAAATGATTTATGTGATCTACTCAGTGGGAAGTGAACCCCTGGATGACTAAGTTAGCTATCAATATAGTTTTCCTTGAGAACCCTGGGATATCCTGTAGCCTTCACCTCTGATTTTTGTGACCTCTTTGGTTTCTCAGTGACAGTGCCCAGCAGCCAGAGCACTCCGGCCAAAGCACCCAGAGTAAGGAGCAGTCCATGCACCTCCTCCCCGTCATCCGCAGCCTGTGCTCCGAGCTGCGCCGGGGACCTCCCTCTCCCTTCAAATACTCCCACCTTCTCTCTTAAGACCCCTCCTGCCAAGGCCCGGTCTCCTGTCAGCAGAAGGGGCTCTGTGTCCTCCATCTCTCCCAAGCCCCCCTCGTCCTTCAAGATGTCCATTAGAAACTGGATGACCCGAACAGCTTCCTTATCACCGCCCGTCACTCCGCCTGCTTCCGAAGCCAAGATCACGTCTCCCAGGAAAGCCCTCATACCCGTGAGTCTGAAATCGTCCCAGGCAGTGGCTTGCTCTGAGTCAAGAAATAGAGTGAAGAGGAGGCTAGACTCCAGTTGTCTGGAGAATGTGAAACAAAAGTGTGTAAAGAGTTGCAGCTGTGTGACTGAACTTGATGACCCTGTTGAAAAACTTCATTTGGATCTGTGCTGCCTTGCTGGTACCCAGGAAGACCTTGGTAAGGACTCGCTAGGTCCTACCAAACCAAACAAGATCGAAGGAGCTAGCATGAGTGTCTCTGAGCCTCCTTCTCCTGCCAGTCCTTATGCTTCAGAAGGCTGTGGAACGCTACCTCTTTCTTTGGGATCCTGTGGAGAAGGCTCTGAAGTGGTAGGCAAAGAGAATAGCTCCCCAGAGAATAAAAACTGGTTATTGGCCATGGCCGCCAAGCGGAAGGCCGAGAATTCATCTCCACGAAGCCCATCGTCCCAGACCCCCAATCCCAGGAGACAGAGTGGAAAGACTTCTCCAGGCCCGGTAAGTTGGCAGCGATAGAAAGTGCGTTTCCTAAGTTGGCCAGGGCAGGCACAGAGGGAAGTCAGAATGCTTTTTGTTTTAAGTAAATCTCTTTATTCCTAGATCACTAGGTTTAGTACATAAAAATATAGGACAAATATTGCATGGGACGTGTTTGTACTAAAAACTTTTCATACTGCAATGTTATTGGTTGTTTGAAATTCAAATGTAACTGCATGTGTCCTGTATTTTCTCTGGCAATCCTATTTACTCCAATTAAAATCCCTTCTGTCGAAGTCCATACCCCTCAGTCCCTTTGCCCAGTTCTTCAAAGCCTTCTTCATCCTCTAGGATATCAATTTAAAAATAAATTCCTTCTTTGTTTGACATTATTCCCTCCCACAACCCCTTGCTTTTTAAAAATTTCCCTCACCACCCCCCAGCTCCTGCAACCTCTTTTTATAGATTTCCCTCCCCTTTTATAGAGAAAGCTGTAATTCATGGACAAGTTGCCAATATCAATAAATAGTTTCAATTTGTAATTACAGCTTATGATTATTTAAAATAAAGCAAAATTAAGATACTCACAAAGCAGTTTAAGTGCAGAATCCTTCTAGACTTATATGATTTTTTCTTTTATGATATGATATTCTTGCTCACACTGGTATTTTTGGCAACTCACCTGTATCTGCCTTTTTTAAAACATTCATCTTAATTTTACCTATCTTCTCATTTAACTTAGATAATTTCAAAAACAGATATTGCTGGCAGAAATAGCTTTGTGAACCCTAAAAAGCAAGTGATTCATAATGATGGGGGCAGAAGTAGCTGTGAGCACTGGGCGAGCTGTGGGCACAAGTCAAAGTCAAAAGAAAGCTTCTGCTACTCAGGCTGCAAGTTAAGGACGGAGGCAGGTTAAGGAGGTTTCTCCCATAGCTCTTTCTGTGTTTAGGGAGAAGGTGGAAGAATGAGACCTGATTGAGGTTATCATGATGGGTAAGATCTGCCCTTGTAAAGGGCAGAGGTTGGGTAACCTTAGGCCAGTACTAATTTAATAAATGTTCATAACCCTCTCTTACTGTCAATACACTTACCCCCTAATTTTAGGAAAGGTAAACTAGAAATATTTTAAAGATTACTTCAAACACAAACTCCAAGGCCTTGCTATAGAGTATGAAGGGGAAAAAAAGCCTATAAGGAGTCTTCTCTCAAAATTAGCACTGTAGGTAATCTTTCCCCCTAGCCAGAATTCCTGTTTTTTTCTTTTTTTTTTCCTCCAAGGGATCTGGTCTGGGTTATGTGTTAGCAGAAAAACAATTTCAATAAAAAATTATTTTCATGAATGTGTACATCTTAAGGGCATTTTAAAAAATTGTCTGCTCATCTGAGATATTTCTGGCTTTATAATGTCAATCTTTTGAAGCTAAACTTTCTTTAAAACATTTTTTTTCTTTATGTACATGTTGATAAAGACTTGAGAAAGGGGTAATTTACTCATTTATTTCAAAGAGGATGGTAATTGTAACCTCTTCAGCTCCTGTTATGAGGCCTAACTGGTAAATATTTTCCATTCACATGAAAAATCTGTTTTCCTTTCATGCATGCTGCCTTCAGTTTTTCTATATTTGGTACAAATCAACCAAAAGAGACATTGCCATCAAGTAATTGAGACTGAAATCTGGCTACATAAGCAAATTTCCAGACATCCTAACTTAAAATACCCGTAGTGATAACTTGCTGAAGTAATAGCTGAACTTGATCTTAGAAAAATCTCTAAAATCTGAACTTTCTTCTTCTAGGTCACCATTACTCCCAGCTCCATGCGGAAAATCTGTACATATTTCCATAGAAAATCCCAAGATGACTTCTGTAGTCCAGAACAGTCAACAGAATTATAGATTCTCATCTGAGTGAGTTAACTGAACCTTGACTCATTAAAACAAGACAAAAATTCAAGAGTGATTCTGTAACTCTGGTTTTAAGAAAGCTACCATTTTTTCATTTTTAGAGAGAATCATTTCGACTCCGAAGTTTACCTAGTCTGGTTCTCCTACCATAGTGTATGCGCAGCTTCCTCAGCGTGAACGCTTTGTTTAAATTTCATAAAGTAAGTTTGGCACTCTGTAACATTTTGAATGAGTAGTCTTTTTAAATTATGCATCTTTTGTACAATAATGACATCCCAAGTTTGTAGAGGCAAAAAAAAAACAGGTCTTGCCTCATCCTACTCCTAGACCTTCTGTGCACAGCTGAAAGCCTCTGCAGGCCACAGCAGGAGGCCTGTCTGTGAAGGTCCACTGCGGAAGGGGACCCCGGGTCTCTGCTGCCTCTAACACGTATTAATACGATTTCATATAAAATATGTAACCTTTTCACTACGTTTTTGTGGATTTTTTAAGTATGTGGTTAAATGTGATTTTTAGATAAGTACGTTTATGTTGATTCAGTGTTAAAATACAATCTCGTAAGTTAAAATTGTCTTTATTTTAAAAACAGCGATAAATGTCAACTTGTTGACGAAACTAAAACACTAGCAACATTTGTCTTTTCTCCCCTCAAATACATATCCCATATATGATCTGAGGTTTTCAAATTTTTTTACTAAGCAGTCTACTGCGTTTCCAACCTAACTTCACATTACGATTTTTGCCATTTCCTGGCGAAAGATGTTTATAAATTCAGTAGTCATACACTGAAGCTGGGGTTTGAATTTAGTCTTCGGTTTTTCAGGGGCTGCTACTTAAAAAAAAAGCTATCTAATTTTAAGAAAAAGTAATGATTTCTTATTGGTATTTTTATAAAAGTATAGGTAGTTCTATACTGAAAATCCAGAACTTTCTCTTCATATACTAAAATGCAGTGATTGTCTAGAAGAGCCCTGAGCCAAAAAGTCGTGGAATTTTCTCTAGATATTTAACATAGAGAGTATATAGACAGCTGTCAGTTAATAATGTGCCAAGTGTCTTGACTATATCTTACCTTAACAGTTATGTATCATTAAGCTTGAAATGAACCATTGTTTTCTATTTTAGTCCTTTGTAACCTCATAGAAACAAGCTCCATGTATTTTCTATGTACTGTGTCCTTAGCAGGGAGTCCTCTTCCACTCATGAAATTTGATTCATTTTATCTATTTTCCTAAGGACTGTGTAGACTTTATTCATATTTTGTCATTTTAAAATGTATTCTTAATTATAACTCTATAATTCCTTTGATTCTTGTAAATTAAGCTATAACTGCGAAAACTACACAGGTCAGTTAAGCATGGGTTCTCCTGGTTTTATCCAAGGAGAAAGGTAAATAAAAGGCCACAGAAATGCTGTTTTTGAAACAAAGTATGGCATAGCATTAACTGAATATTTAAGAACTCTAGTTATATTTGATGTTTGATTTTTGAGTGTTCGACTATGGGAAGGTGTTATTTATGACCAATACCTGCCGATAATGCTGTCTGTCTCTCTTGATTTGAAAGCCTGTGACCTGTGAAGAAGAGAACTAAAGTAGATGATTTTCTTCTTTGTATCTCTGCTCATCTCCTGACAGCTCTACTGAGTGAAATTGGGGATAAATATGGCTGTCAGAAACTGCTGAGAGTCTAGTGGGTGTAACATTCCCACTTGGGAAACTAGTACTTCAAATAGGTGCTGAAGGTCAATGAGCTAAGGTAATGAGCTAATAATTATCCCTACTTGTATCCCTGTCAGAGTTTGAGCTGCTTCGAATAAAAAGCTTTTTACATGATCTGATGTTCTTCCCTGAGCTTTTGCATTAACCTAGAAGCAGTCTGTCTACACAAAAGAATTATAGTAGTAATCAAGAATCCCTTCTACTTGTTCATTGAATAAAATTTGTTTATTCCCAAGGACATGATGTAGCTCAGGCTGCAAGAAGTTTTAATACCTCTTGCTTGATCAGACCTTGAGCATTTAAGATGGCTTGGATTACTTGATAAAAGAGGGTGGAGTGATGTAGTTCCTTTTCTAAACAAGTATTTCCAGCCTGAGATATTCTATTTGAATACACTCCAAGCACTGTTGCTGCAAAGCTGTGTTAAGAGTTTCCTTTTGGCTGTTTAAACTGGGGCCCTTAATTTACTTTTGCGAGGGTGGACTAATTAGTCCTTTAAAATACCTCTTAATCTAGGCTGCACTTTTAATTGGTGATAAAACCATGTGTAGCTACAGAAGGCAGATTCAGCCCACCACTCTTATCCCCAGCCTTAATGACTTAAAACTGCTTTTTTGGGGACACCCTCAATAGGAGGCATTTTTTAAAACCTAAACTGTCCAGTATGGATGTCTAGAGATAACTTTAAGAGAGAGAGGAATAGGGCTTCCCCGATGGCTCAGGGGGTAAAGAATCTGCCTGCAGTGCAGGAGACACAGGAGATGTAGATTCAATCCCAGTCGGGAAGGAAGATCCCCTAGAGAAGGAAATAGCAATCTGCTCCAGTATTCTTTCCTGGAAAACCCCATGGACAGAGGAGCCTGGCAGGCTGCAGTCCAAAGGGTCTCAAAGAGTCGGACAGGGCTAAGCACGCAGGCAGCTTGTACTCCTGTATAGGTTACACATATCAGTTTAACATGTCTTTTGAGAACCTGTTATAGCAGACACACTGTTGCCCTTAGGTCTGTTTTTCTGCTACTCCTAGTCCCTACAGGGACTGGACTTCCTCTCACACTGTTCTTAAAGCAAAGACCCAGCAGCCTCCCAGAGAGAATCGGTTTCACAGCTAGATGGTGGGGGCACCATCTTACAGAGGTGCTTTGTAAGAGAACGTGGGAGAGGGTGTCAACTGAATTCCGTCCTCCTTGTGGCCATGAAGCACAGGCAGTTTCTGCTTCGTCACTCTATGAAGGGCCGCGTCCTGACCCAGATGAGCATCACGCTGCTTCCCACACAGGTCTTCAGAGGAGATTCTCTGCCTGCCCTTGGTTTGGGTCATGCCACATCACAGATTAACCGGTTACTCATTAAATTCCTAGGAATTGTGGGGGAACCGGTATTATGCATAAGTTCTTCAGAGGTTGCTTAGAAGTTACAGGCAGGCCAAACAGCGTTTTGTTGGATGTGAAATGAGTCAAATACTTCATTAGATCCAGTGCCAAGAATACATGCCCAGCTTGTTATATGGGACCCACTTTAATGTTTAAAGTGGTAGAAAAACCTGTTTTTATTTCTGAGCTACGTTTGAGGGCATGCTCAAAAGTGTGAGGGTCATTAAAGAATGATGTAAGGTGAAGTCAGCCTTTAAGAAATTACTGGGCGGTGTGTTGGGATCAGTATGCCTGCAGCAGATAGGCGCAACGCAAATGAGAGCTGTTAGATTTCTGAAGCGCAGGCTGCTTCCATCCCCAAAGCTCCTCCCTCCCACTTCCCTGCTTGGCCAGGGAAGAGGACTTTAAGGATATATATATAACCAGGTTCTTTATTTTGAATTTCAAAGGTTTAGTACTCCATTTATACCCAATTTCTCTTTAATTTCCTGAACTTGCTACATGCCCTTTCCTGTTTTGATATCAATTCTAAGTAGTTCAAGCCATTTTGTAGAATATGAATAGCACATTTCAAATGCCTTTGATTGGAAGGTATTCAATTCAGCCAACACTTACTTATTCATCACCTAGGTGCCAATCCCTGTGTGAGTTGGGACTGGGCTGCAGAGTTCTTGCCTTTAAGTTGTCACAGGAGTCACTTTATCTGTGGTGCTTTGATAGGCCACAGCCAGCATTTGAGGGACACAGGCAGAGATCAGATTTTCAAGTCCTTTGAATGAAGTGAGCAGCTACGATGTAGCGAGTGCTGGCTAGATGCTGGCTTCCCTGTAGGGACTTCATTCACCAGCCACTTAAAGCATTTTTAAATTTTTAGTGAAATGCTCTCCTCATGAATGTTTTTGTTTCTTAAGTGTTTTGTTTTTATCTGATGACATTTTTTAAATATTTATTTGGCTGCACCAGGTCTTAGTTATAGCATGTGGGATCTCGTTCCCTGACCAGGGTCGAACTCAGGCCTCCTGCATTCTGAATGTGGAGTCTTAACCACTGGACTATCAGGGAAGTCCCCTCATGCATGTTTCATATGTTCTTTACAACCTTGTTAAATAACAGTTAAAAACATGATCTCTAGGCCAAGCTGCCAAGCTTTGGATTCCAACCCTAGCTGTGTGACCTTGGACAAGTTCCTTAACCTCTCTGAATCAGTTTCCATAGGCTATGTGGTTATTACAAGTGCAGCTCCTAGGACAGTGCCTAATAGCACATAATAGCTTACATTTGTTGAATGATTACTGTTAGCTGTTCCCATAAGGTAGAGAGGGCAGGGGTTAACAATTCTTGATAAACAGTCAGACAGGTTTAAGTAACTTCAGTTCTGACTCATTCCTATTCCACTACAGTTGTAATTCTCAAAGTTAAGGGAACTAAATCAGAATCCGCCTGGGAAGCTTTGAAAAAAAAATGTGGCCTGGGTCTCTTAGTCTTACCATTTTTCAAAAGGAGCAAAGAGGACTCTGGGGAAAAAATTTCCATTTCCCCACATATTTGAGATTCATGACTCTCACAGGTATACATGAAAAGTATAAGGTTATTTCCTATACTGGCTCAGCCACAGTTTAAAGAGGCTATCATTTGCAGATGTATATCCTGAACTTAGCCAAAGACATTGCTCGCAGGGCCCACTCTCCCATTTCCTGAAGGCTGCCCTCATTTTTGCTACATTGTTTAAGATGTGTTCACCTTTAGGGAGGAAGCTACAGCTGCTCCACCCTTAGAGCCAAGTCTTAATCGCTGGTTCCCCTATTGTGTTCCCTGGCCAGTGAGAGAGGAGGTGAAGCTCAAAATAGGCTGTTCTGCTCTGTCAGTTGCTCTGATTTTGTAAGGAAGGTAGTCACTTAACATCTGGCTGAGGAGTATCCTATAACTCAAGATTCTTTTCCCTCGTTTAAATGAGATTCTTCCCTGGGTTCTTTTTCGAAGCCAGTGGTACTTAACTGCTATTATCACATCAGTGCCAAAATGCCAGCTACGAAGGGTTGACCTTTCTGTGGACAAACTCAACGCAGGTTTAGTTGGCACCCGAGTACCAGACTGTGCTGCCGCTGTTGCTGTTCAAGACCCTGGTTTCCAGTTGACGAGAACTTTCTCTTAGTAGGAGCTGGCATCTCGCTCTCTGTAAACAGTCCTCCACTCCAGACCCCTTCATGGGTTTGTGCCAGAGTTAGCAATTTGGATGAAGATGTTAAGAGTTTTAAAGTTAGAGTCTAAAAGTAATTATATGAATGGACCATTTCTTAATATATCACCAGATAATACATGTTACTGAAACAGCAAACCATAAATAAACCCTCTGGCCTTGCTATATTGATATGAAGTTAGCAAATACTGTCATACATCACTCAATAATCATTCAACACCAGTCTTTCCCTCTTTTTAGTTTCTCTTCCACCTTTTTCCCTGTCACCTACAGTGTACTCAAACACAACTTTCCAAGAGTTATTTGAAAAGAGGCAGCATAGGATTTATTAAGTGTAACAAATAAAAAAGGTACAGGAACTTAACAATTAAAGGCCAGTAGGCATCGTTGCCCCTTACAAGAGGTCAGCATTTGGCCCAGCACTTAATGTCAAGTCGGAAGTGCCACTACCATAAAAACCTTATTGAATTTGTCTGGCTTTACATGGGAGTAAGATTTTGAGTCCAGAAACCAATGTCTTCAGAAAGGGGTTGACTAGCGGACAAGTCGAAATGAATATTAGTAACTTTCAGTGGAGAAGAGGGTGGTCATAATAAACACTTCTCAGCTCCTTAATTAGGCAATGAGGTATTGGCCTTTAAGTGTTGCAACTATTTGGTTTTGGAAAACTACCTCCTAAAACCAAAAAATGTCAGTGACAAGGTGTAGAATTCTGCATGGAATGCCTGCAGGACTAGGAGAACTAGAACGTGGTTTTTTGATGATGAGGAATGGTTTCTAGTCCAGCCAACTCTTCTGTCCAATAAATTAGAGAGAGGATGCTGTTCAGAGCAGCTTGTTGACTTGCATTGTCCTGTGGTGTCCTCGTGCCTTCTTGTTTACCTTGACAGCATTTCACTTTTTCGTGTTATTTTGGCCAGCTGAATAGTAGATGAAGCCAGGGTTGTGAGCTTGATTCCCAGCTGGGCCTATCCACTTCACTCTGTTCTGCAGCCGCAGGCAGCGAGCGGGTCACAGGCTTCCCCTAGCCAGCCACCCCACAGAGAGGGCCCGATAGTGTCGAGGCTCAGGATTCACAGACTCAGAGACTGTATCCTCAGTGCACACGTCCTGAAGCCGTTTTGAATTCTGGTCTTTCCTCAGTTCTCCCTATCTGAAGACCAAGTTTATAAACCTCCTTTAATCAAACTTATAGGTTACTTCATGCTGTGCACACTTAAGCGCACCATAATTATTATCCACATTTTGACAGATCTACATTTAGGCAGAAACTAAAGCACAAAAGAAGATCAGTAACTCGCCCAAGGACACACAGCCAGCAAGTGACAGATTGTAGTCGGGGCTGACTCAAACACCCACAGGACTGATTCCCGTATTATAATGCCTCACAGAAAAAAGCCTGACCCTGGCCCCTCTATTCATCAAATATATGCTTTCCATTTTGTGCACATTTGAAAGAGAACTCTCCAAACACTCCAAGGACATTTCCTACTTGAGTAATTAAAAAATGACTCCTTGAGAGAGGAAACCATTGTTAACTACAGGAGGAAGGTGATACTCGAGTCGAGAAGCTTGAACCACTACTGATAATGTTATAAGAACACAAGAAGCCTGACAAACAGGATCAAAAGCTGGAAAAACAGGAACAAAGGCACAGAAGTTAAAATTCTCTAGGAAAGGAAAAGTAGGAGTACAACTTGCCCACCCATATAAGGGGGGGAGAATGGAGGAGGATCTACATAGCCCACGAACTAACAGTTCCACCCCTGGATCCACGGGAAGCACGTGCACTGAGCACGTATACAGCGGTGTTCATAGCAGCATTGTTTATACTGGAAGCAGCCCAAATGTCCATCCACAGTTGAAGGGATAAACTAGAATACGCGTAACGGAAGACTGTGTAACTATAAAATTACAAGCATGAACTAGCTATACATCACATTGTGAATGAATGTTAGAATGTTGAACAAAAGAAGCAAGAACAAAGGAATGCATACAGTATGATTCCTTTCAAATCAAGTGTTAAAAAACAGGCGTTAGTGAACTAGTATTTGAGGGATATACATAAGGAAGATTAAATGGCAAAACAAAAATATGACTATTACAGTAAGTTAAGACAGCGGTTCCCTCTGGAGGGCTGTGCTTGGTAAGTAATACGGCGGGGAGGGGCAGCTTCCTTGGTTACGGCAAAGATTCTATCTTTTGCTCTTGATGGTGACATGCGTGTTTGCTCTAGGATTATACATTGCATTCATGTTTTATGTACTCTTCAGTGTTTAAAGGAATGAAATGAGATAGTTCTCTAGAGAAGACAGGCGAGAGGTGGGGAGGAGGAAGTTCTAGATAGACTGGAAAATAACAGTTACACAAAGGGAATGAGCCTGTGAGACCTCGATACTTTCTAAGGAAAAAGGAAAATCTGTTCCCCCAAGGCAGAAGGATGAAAAGAGTTGCTTCTATAGGTGCTGTCAGTATTCAGTATGTCCGTTCACCTTAATAGAAAAGAACTGAGACTTCAGTGAACGGTGCAGTGGCTCAAACATGGGGCTGGAGTTTTCGTAACTGGGACTGAGCCAAGAGTTAAGAGACTCCAGCAGCAAGCAGCCTTTAGCTGCCTGAAAACTCCATGCTATATACATTTCTTCCTTCTTCTTCAGTCTTCTTCCTCAATCTTTTGTTTTCTTACTTTTCCCAAGGTCAGTTATCAAATTAAGACAGAAATGGGTCATAGAAGTCAAATTCTCATTCTAAAGATGTGGAAACTGGCCTGGGAAAGTGAACCAATTTGACCGGCATCACAAAACTGGATAGTGGCAGAATCCATTCTGGTACCCCACTTTCTTTGCATCCGAGTCCTACTCATCTATTAGCCAGTCCCCTAAATATTTAACTGTCCCGCCTCTCTTCAAGGTGTTTATTCTGACTGGAATAGTTTTCACCCCTTTATGCCTGCCTTTAATATCCTCTCTTTTAAGGTCCAGTTCAAACACTGTTCTCTATACTTCTATGGGAAGCATTTATAGATTTTCATAATCAAGTCTGCCTCCACTGAACCCCCTAGTGCCTTGTTTTAAACACCAGTGCTTATCACATTTACCTTAGGATTATATTTCACTAGATTATGCCCTCCTAGATGTCAAACTGGTCTCACTCATTCCTGTCTACCCCGTGGTGTGCTAGAGCTTAGAGCTGCTCCTGAAAGCCAAGTATTAAATATTCAAGAATTTTGTGAACTGGTTGTTAAAATGGTAGCCTGAGTCACTCTGGTGAGAGTATTTACACCATGGAGAGACAAAAGCTACAAACCAGGGCCCCTTTGTTCCCCAGAGAGACAGCACGTCAAAGCATATTTCCCACCACCACTACCACCAACCCTCGTATTTGCTATAGTGCCCGGCAGAGCAGTTGCAAAAAGCATGAGGAAGAAAGGGAACCAGTGAAAACATAGACCAAAACGTAAAGAGAATTCCAAAAGTGTCAGCTCAGGAGCCAGAAGAGACCTCTTTGAGAACTGGGTCATTGACTACTGCAGAGAAGTTGATCATAAGGCCAGCAGGTCTTTCTCCAGAGCTATTCCAGTAGTGTCATAGGGATGAAAGGTGGCTGAGATGGGAAAAACCAGTGGTTAGAAAAGAAGCAGTCAAGGTAGGTTCTCAAGAGAACCCAGTCTTTCTCCAAGTAAATAGCTATTTGCTGAACACCTAGGGCTTCCCAGGTGACGCTTTTGGTAAAGAACCTGCCCGCCAGTGCAGGAGACACAAGAGATGTGGGTTTGATCCTTAGGTCGGGAAGATCCCCTAGAGGAGGGCATGGCAACCCATTCCAGTAAAACTGCCTGGAGAATCCCATGGAGAGAGGAGCCTGGCGGGCTGCAGTCCATGGGGTTGCAAAGAGTTGGACACGACTGAAGCAGCTTAGCACATACTACGCGTCAGGCATTGCACTAAACAGAAGTGACAAAGGCCTGTCCTCAAGTTGCTCCCAGTCTCCTAGGGCAGACAAGAGAACAGACACCATGTGCTAAGGACTTTGCTGAAGGCATGATGGGTGGGGGCGCTGGGGCACATCCAGCTGAGCCTGGACATCCAGGGAATGTTTTATACGGAAGCTGATGCTGATCCCTGGAGAAGAAAAAGTTTCCAGATGGTAAATGAAAAAAAGAGCGCTCCTCAAAAACTGAAGTAGCAAAATGGCATGAACAACGGTTTGAAGGTGTGAGGAAGAGTGCCTGTTGGAACTCTTAAGTAATTCCAGTTTCTTAGGGCTGGAGCAGAGGGAATGTGTCAAGAACAGCAGGAGATGAGGCTGTGGGGGCAGGCAGGGGCCAGGGCGTGACGGCCCCTACTGTGCCACTAGCTTGGACTCAGGCACTGGACAGCCACCGAGAGACTAGGCAGGAGACAAGCACAAGCTGGTTTTTCTTTTAGAAAGATGATTCTGGTAGCAGCTAGTAAAGAGTCCGCCTACAATGCGGCAGACCTGGGTGCGATCCCTGGGTTGGGAAGATCCCCTGGAGAAGGGAAAGGCTACCCGCTCCAGTATTCCAGCCTGGAGAATTCCACGGACTGTGTAATAAGTCCATGGGGTCGCAAAGAGTCGGACATGACAGCGACTTTCCCTTTTCTGGTAGCAGAGTGGAAGGTAGATTGGGAAGACGACCCTGTTAGGAGGTGATGCAGTAATCTCAGCAGTAGGAGGACTGGGCGTGAAGGAAGCAATGGCAGTGCGAGTGAGAGGAGAGTGCCAATTTGAGAGACTCCCGGAACAGCAGACTGGTGGTTTTCTAAGTGGATAAACGAGAGAAGGAGTCAAATGAATCCCAAGATCTGACACTGGCAACTGGTGGATGGTATATCATTTGCGGGGAAGGGATACAGTAGAAAGGACAGGATTATGGGGTAAAACGTAAACCCCTGATGAATACTATCAAGTAGAGATGCCCTATAAGAGTTCCAGAGAGCAGTCTGGGCTGGAAAGAATTGCTTCCCTGGTGGTTCAGATGGTAAAAGCATCTGTCTACACTGCAGGAGACCCAGGTTCTATCCCTGGGCTGGGAAGATCCCTGGAGAAGGCAATGGCAACCCACTCCAGTTCTCTTGCCTGGAAAGTCCCATGGATGGAGGAACCTGGTAGGCTACAGTCCATGGGGTTGCAAAGAGTTGGACATGACTGAGCAACTTCACTACTATCCCTGTCACTAGGTGTGAAAAGAATAGTTCAAGTGGAGCTTAGAGAGGAGAGGGCTTCCCAGGTGTCGCTAGTGGTAAAGAACTCTCCTGCCAGTGCAGGAGACATGAGACGTGGGTCAGGAAGATCCCCTGGAGGAGTTCTCTTGCCTGGAGAGTCCCATGGACAAAGAAGCCTGGCGGGCCACAGTCCATGGGGTCGCAGAGTCAGACAGTGCCGAAGCGACTTAGCACTAGCAGCAGAGGAGTTGGGCAGGGAGAATGTGTCGTGCAGTGGTTCTCAAGCCTGGGTGAACACCACCAGTTTTTAATTCGGGGATCTGAAGTGGGGCCTGAAAGGTTGCACCTCGAACAAGTTCCCAGGCCAGGTTGATGGTGCTGGTCTGAGAACTATGCTTTGAGGACCATGCTTATTTTTGTGGAAAGAAGCCCCCATTTCAGGATGAGTAGAGAAAGAAGCAAGCTTCCCTGGTGGCTCAGATGGTAAAGAATCTGCCTGCAATGTGGGAGACCCTGGTTGGATCCCTGGGTTGGGAAGATGCCCTGGAGGAGGAGGGCATGGCAACCCACTCCAGTATTCTTGCCTGGAAAATTCCATGGACAGAGGAGCCTGACAGGCTACAGTCCATAGGCTCACAGAATCGGACACAGCTGAGCAACTAACACACGGAGAAAGAAGAGCTGACAGGAGAGACTGAGAGGGAGCCATTTTAGGAAGAGATGATTCAAGATAGAGTTTCAAGGAGTAAAACTGAACAATGCTGGGCAAGATGAAGAACAAATAATGCCAATTGCATTTGACAGTTTAGATTGAATACTAGTCGGGTGGCCGTGTCGGGGAGCAGATGGGAGGTAGCAAACACAGTTTCCTTTTCCAAGGTGTTTGGCTAAGAAGGGAAGAGAGAAGTTCCAGACCCTGGGCGCAGGGGGAGGGTCGTGGTCAGGGCGCGATCTGTTGAAGGGAAAGACTGAGTGCGTGTGTGGGCCAGGGAACAGAGGCAGGAAAGAGGGAGAGTTTAAAGACTGGAGTGGGGAGAACTGCTGGAGGCAGGAAGGAAGAGGATCCAGAACACAGGGAGCTTTGCCTTGAGGAGGAAGAGCCCCCCCTGGGAGGCCAGAGGGGCCTTCGGGATGCCAGCAAAGGCCAGAAGAATCAAGGGGGGGAGTTTTGAAGGCTAGATATTCCTGGAGGAGGTTTGTAATGTTTGTAAGCCAACAGCAAGGGGCCTGCCCAGAGACAAGGGGCCATGCTCTGGCTCAGGGTCCTGGAAATGGAGTCAGGAGGGACGGCATCAGGAACAGAGACAGACAAGAATGTCGTTTAGGAAGCACCCAGAGATGCCGCTGCAGTCACCACAGTGCTATGTATAATCTTGAAATAATAAAAACAATTTAATCTGAAAAAAGTAAAACTAACTCAGAAAGTTATGTGCACCCCAGTGTTCACAGCAGTGTTATTTACGATGGCCAAGATATGAAATCTCCATTGACAGATGAACGGATAAAGGAGATGTGACATGTATGTGTGTGTGTATATATACATATATATATGTATATAATGGAATATACCTATATAATACAATATGAGTCATAAAAAAGAATTTTGCCATTTGCAACAACATGGATGGATTTGGAGGGTATTATGCAAAGTGAAAGAAGTCAGAGAAAGACATATACAGGATGATATCGCTTATATGTGGAATCTGAAAAATGAAACAAACTGGCATATATAACAAAAAAGAAATAGTCTCATAGAGCTAGTGGTTACCAGTGGGAAGAGGAAAGGGGGCAGAGCAAAAGAGGCAAAGAGAATTAAGAGGTATAAAATACTATATATAAATTAGCTACAAAGATATATTGAAAAAATAAAGATATATTGAATAACAGGATAATAGCCAATATTTCATAATAACTATAGACAGTGTAACTTTCAAAATTGTTAATCACTATGTTATAAACCTGAAAAATACAATATTGTACATCAACTTTACCTCAACCTTTTAAAAGTTAAAAAAAAAAAAATATTTTCCAGCAATCATAGGATGTTGGTTAGATAAATTAAGATATGAAAAGTGAAAGTGAAGTCACTCAGTAGTGTCCAGCTCTTTGCGACCCCATGGACTGTAGCCTACCAGGCTCCTCCGTCCATGGATTTTCCAGGCAAGAGTACTGGAATGGGTTGCCATTGCCTTCTCCAGGGCAGCTTTCCGACCCAGGGATCGAACCCGGTTCTCCTGCATTGTAGGCAGACTCTTTACCATCTGAGCCACCAGGAAAGTCTCAAAATATGAAAGGAAAGATGCTATTGTAATACCAGAAAAAGGATAGGAAATAATATAAATTACCAAATAGTAGATGTAGTATCTAATTTTGCTTTTAAGGGTGTGCGTGAATTTGAATGTTTGTAAGGGTGCTGTAATAGTAGTCAGCACTGGAAGTGGACTCATAGTGACTGACTTATTTTCCAGTTCTTTCTATAAGCATTCGAAATTTTTTAATCTTTTAATTTTAAAAATTATTTAATTTTTAAATGTTTAAAGTTATTTTGCAATATACTTTTTAGTTGAATCTATGGGGGAAAAGAGTTACTTGTTTCTCAGAAGCAAAAGGAAAAGAAGAAATAATTGGCAAAAATGCAGAGAAGATTCGTATTTTTTTTCTAGGATAAGTAATTATACAACAAACATCTTTGCATGTGTGCAAAAACATAGGATATAGAATCTTTTATATAAAATATTTTAAAATATATCAGGACTTCCCTGGCAGTCCAGTGGTTAAGACTTCACTTTCTAACACAAGGGGTGAGGATTCAGTCCCTGGCCAGGGACCTAAACTCTCCCAGGCCTCATGGCCAAAAAAATCAAAACATAAAACAGAAGCAAGATTGTAACAAAGTCAATAAAGACTTTAAAAATGATCCACATCAAAAAATAGATAAAATATTTGTAGTATAATTATGTTATAGAATTTATATGTAGGATACATATACACATTTGCACTCCTTCTTTATTCCTAGAGACGGAATTACTGTGCCAAGGGGACTGGAAAACAATAAGATCCCTGCCTTAAAAGTGCCAACTTAGTTTTGAGAATGTGGTGCTATAAATGAGTTTTGATAGAGATATAGGACGTTGAAGAAGTTCACCCAAAAGGAAAGTTTCAGTCATCTGCAGAGACTGGAGAAACAAAGTGGGGGTGGAAAGAGAGGAAAAGGAGCTGGCCTCTTTGTGACCCAGTCCACACTAGGCTCTTGAACAAATACAGCCCGACAAGGGGATTGTTAGTATTCCCATTTGACAGATTGACTGAACCTCTGAGTTTAAACCATTTGCCCATGAAAGCTAGTGAGTAATGAGGAGGGTTCAAAGTGCTGACCTCCGGAAGCTCATGTGGGCACTGATTCAGTCTGACACTGGCAGAGAATGGAAGACTACCCCAACATTCTAACAGGTGCTCACCAGAACCACCAAAGCAATGCCTTCGGTCTCTGGTTCCCCCCGACCAAGACTGATAGCATCAGAACTGAAGTATTCATACCTCCAGTTAGGAGCAAACAGGATGGCTTATAAGATTGTTGAACTGTAGGAGGAGCTCTGACGAAAGTCGACAGACCTTTCCCAGAGTTTACAGTCACCTTATGATGAACCATAAGATGACGTCTCGCCCAGATTCCCTAGTCTTGACTCTACCACTTAGTAATTCTGTGACATTGTGCAATTTACTTAATCTCTCTGAGCCCTTTTCTTCATCAAAAAAAAAGTTTGAGAAGTATTAACAGTAATTCTTTTATTGTCATTGGGGAAGTCAATGAGTTGGATTGTGTAAAGTCCTCAAATTAAGGGCCGGGCAGGTAATAAGTTTCTGCTCCTTTTTAATTTATTTATTTTTAATTGAAGGATAATTGCTTTACAATATTATGTTGGTTTCTGCCATATATCAACAGGATTCATGTTGATATATGGCATATATATCATACCATAGGTAGACATGTGGCCCTCCTGAACCTCCCTCCCACCTCCCACACCATGTTTGCCAACTGCTCTGAGGGGCCAAAATTCCTACCTTGGAGAGCAAATAGTAGAGGAGAGAGTCAGACACACGTGGTCTTTTTTTAAAAAGTATTTTATTGACGTATAGTTAAAATGTTGTGATAATTTCTGCTGTACAGCAAACTGATTCAGATATATACATAATTCTTTTTCATATTCTTCTCCATTAGGGTTTATTACAGGATATTGAACATAATTTCTCTGTGCTATACAAGAGGACCTTGTTTTATCCATTCTATGTTATAACAGTCTGCATCTGCTGATCCCAAACTCCCAAGCTATCCCCTCCCCCTTGACAGCCAGAAGTCTGTTCTTAATATCTGTAAGTCTGTTTCTGTTTCACAGATCAAATTCATTTGAAGGCACACATGGTCTTTTTTGCCATTGACTGCCTATTACTATTTATTTATTTATCAAAAAATATTCAGCATATATTTCTTAAGAACAATTACATTCCTTTACATGACAGCAGTATAATTATCATACTCAAGAAATTTGACACTGATACAGTAAAGTAAATATCCTTAAATGGAATGGTTTTTTGAGGGCTCAGACATCACAGGAAGTTTGTAAATTTCCAGCAGAGCTCAACAATATGGGAACGGAGGCAAAGACAGCTGAGTTAGGGATTATCTGAGATGGGGAGTCAGCTGGAAAGAACCCAGAGAAGAATACTGAATGTGGGATCAGTGAGCAGCCTGGAGACAGCAGGCCAGGGGGTCCAGGCTGGGCATGGAGGAAACAAGATTTTCCAGGAGGGGGGGACCAGGTGAGGAACGAAATACCCCCACCTGCAGAAAGCGTTCGATAGGTCGCGTGCAGAGTAGGTTGTGAGAATTTGAGATGCCATGGGCCATTCTGATGCTATGTCCAGGTTATGTTCATCACGGTGAGTGACAGGTTGGCAGAATTTTGGGTCATTTGTAATTTTCCAAAATGATGGTGAGGCCAGGGTACCAGAAGGATCCACAAAGAGCTGGCAGGGATGAAGTGGCCAGGAAAGCTGTGAGGCGGTGTCAAGCCACTGAGGAAGGTGAGAGGGTGCTGGAGAGCCGTAGACAACTGAACAGACGGGGTGGCCAGGGAGATGGGATGGTGTGCTCTGGAGAGGACCAGAGAACAGGGCAGGCCATGTTTTCACTGGGGGAAGAAGGTGGAAAATGTGGATGCTGAAAAGATGATGGAAGTGAGGAAGTGTGTTCACCAGCTAACTGCAAGGAGACACCTTCATTGGCCTAGGAACAGTGATGTGATGCTCCGTCTTATGATAGGATTGTTGCCTGACAGGAAGTGAGGGTGGGAGACCAGAACGTGGCCCCACACTGCCCGGCCTGGGGCCCCGCACCAGGAACTTGAGAATTAACCAAACCTACTATCATAGTATTAACCTTGAGAATTAACCAGACCTACTATCATACATGAACAGAGAACTTCCAGATGTTCAAGCTGGATTTAGAAACCAGAGATCAAATTGCCAACATCTGTTGGATCACTGAAAAAGCAAGAGAGGTCCAGAAATACATCTACTTCTACTTTTTTGACAATGCCAAAGCCTTTGGCTGCCAGAGGAGAGGGCCGGGGCTCCCGGGTCAGTGTACCCGGCCTATTTCTGTATGTTCAGGCTGCTGAGTAATGGCTCCAGAGGAAGTGCCAGCGTCTCACAGGGCACAAGGGGAAAGTGAGAACTCGGGCTTGGCACCTTATTTTGGGAGCTGTTGTCAAAAGCCCAGCCCTGCGGTTCGTGTGCCTGACACTCCACTACAGCCCTCACAGGGAGTCTGAATGACAGGCCTACTCACACACGTGCCCAGAGAGACAGGCCCTGCAAGAAAAGAAGAGCTCTGTGGTTTCCCCTGAAGACAGCAAATTCTGAGTACTTACTTCCTGGAGAATCAACAGTCAGTCCAGTTGGGCAACTAGGCAGCAAACCCTGTTATTTCTCCCTGCTCACGCGTTCTTTAAAATGACTGCAAGATGACCATGACATGCGGGATTACTTACAGACACTCTGCTCCGAACCTGAGGGGTCAAGGTGTGTAATTTGAGTTAGAATTAATTAGAGTTTGTTTCCGAAGATGGGACTATTGGCCACCCTTACTCTCCCAGCCAGTCCCCTCTGCTGGCCAGGGTTAGGGCTCAGTCTAATGTGGAAACAGTCACATATACACAAAGGTCAAATCTCTGACCCCATAGTACCCAGAGCTAACTGGCCCTGAGAGCCTCTGGGACAAGCCTTTGCATTAGTTGCTGCTGAATGCAAAACTCCAAAGACTGCCCTGGGGACCCCCGTGGCTCTATGATAGTTCAGTTCAGTTCAGTCACTCAGTCACGTCTGACTCTTTGTAACCCTGTGGACTGCAGCACGCCAGGCTTCCCTGTCCATCACTAACTCCCAGAGCTTGCTCAATCTCATGTCCATCGAGTCAGTGATACAAGCCAACCATCTCGTCCTCTGTCATCCCCTTCTCCTAACTTCAATCTTTCCCAGCATCACGGTCTTTTCCAATGAGTCAGTTCTCATCAGGTGGCCAAAGTATTGGTGTTTCAGCTTCACCATCAGTCCTTCGAATGAATATTCAGGACTGATTTCCTTTAGGATGGACTGGTTGGATCTCCCTGAAGTCCAAGGACTCTCAAGAGTCTTCTCCAACTCTACAGTTCAAAAGCATCAATTCTTCGGCACTCAGCTTTCTTTATAGTCCAACTCTCACATCCATACATGACCACTGGAAAAACCATAGCTTTGACTAGATGGACCTTTGTTGGCAAAGTAATGTCTCTGCTTTTTAATATGCTATCTAAGTTGGTCATAGCTTTTCTTCCAAGGAGCGTGTTAATTTCATGGCTGCAGTCACCATCTGCAGTGATTTTGGAGCCCAAAAAATAAAGTCTGTCACTTTCCACTGTTTCCCCATCTATCTGCCATGAAGTGATGGGACCAGATGCCAAGATCTTCGTTTTTTGAATGTTGAGTTTTAAGCCAACTTTTTCACTCTCCTCTTTCACTTTCATCAAGAGGCTTTTTAGTTCTCTTCACTTTCTGCCATAAGGGTGGTGCCATCTGCCTATCAGGTTATTGATATTTCTCTCGGCAATCTTGATTCCAACTTGTACTTCATCTAACCTGGCATTTTGCATGATGTACTCTGCATATAAGTTAAATAAGCAGGGTGACAATATACAGCCTTGATGTACTCCTTTCCCGATTTTGAAGTAGTCTGTTGCTCCACGTCCAGTTCTAACTGTTGCTTCTTCACCTGCATACAGATTTCTCAGGCAGCAAGTCCGGTGGTCCGGTATTCCCATCTCTTTCAGAATTTTCCACAGTTTGTTGTGATCCACACAGCCAAAGGCTTTGGTATTGTCAAAAAAGTAGAAGTAGATGTATTTCTGGACCTCTCTTGCTTTTTCAGTGATCCAACGGATGTTGTTAATTTGATCTCTGGTTTCTAAATCCAGCTTGAACATCTGGAAGTTCTCTGTTCATGTATGATAGTAGGTCTGGTTAGTTCTCAAGGTTAATACTATGATAGCAGGTTTGGTTAATTCTCAAGTTCCCTTAAGTCTATTAGGGGTTCCAAGTCTAGACCCTAGGGGAATCTCTTATCTTGACTTCCTATATACCTCTATATACCTTTTCTTAAAAAGTAAACTCTCTTTATTATCTGGGACTTCTTCCTAGGAATTTAAGTTCTCTCTTCTTAAATAGCCCCATTAACTAAAGTAATTGGGGTCCAACAAGGTTGAGTGGTTTGCATGGAATAGCACGGACCCTAGGGGACTTCCCTGGTGGTGTAGTGGGTAAGACTCCACTCTTCCAACACAGGGGGCCCAGGTTTGATCCCTGGACAGGGAGCTAGATCCCACGTGCTGCCAGAGTTTGCTAGCTGCACCTAAAGATCTCTCCTGCTACAGCAAAGATTGGAGATCCCAAGTGTCGCAACTAAGACCCAGCGCACCCAAATAAATAATAAAGAGAGAGAATTCTGCAGCACAGCTGTGACCGAAACTCAGTGGGGTCCCTGCCTCTTTCAGTTGGCCCACTTCCACCTGCTTGCCTCTGGTTGGTGCCAGTCTAAAAACCAAACCACAGATGGCTAGAGGCATAGGCTCCTCCTCTGTGACTGCCACCTGTCTCTCTGGGACAGTCTTGGACATCACTACATCAGGTAGAAGATTATCAATACCCTAGAAAACCTGACACGTACCTTTTGGTGATAACCCCCACTGGGTGGAATTCTACCCAGCTCAAATATTATTGTCTTGTAGTCATGGCTTCTGATGGATTTTTTTTCCCTGTCATTGATCTGTCATTGACTCCCCTTTAGTCAGAATGACTGTCTTGGGCACAGAAATGCCCTGACCTCTGTTCTGAATTTCATTAGTTCTCTGGGGCTACAACCAGGACTCAACTCATTTATCAGATTAAATGCAGTAGTGTTGGGAGCATAAGTTTCTACATTTGTCCTCTGAAAAGTTCAAGGATTTGGGGATTATCCACATTTGAGGGAATCTTTGAAATCCAGAGACACACACTACAGAGAAATTCACAAGATAGTTATATACAAAATGTTGCTTGTAAGAGTATGGTTGTGGGTCTGCAGTTTCATAGACCTTATGAAGCCCATTGATGAGCCTCAGGGGCTCTGCAGGGCTGTATTTAAAGATGCCTGGCTCCAGCTACTGCAGGGCAGTTGGGCTCCAGCCCAACATTAGTGGAACAGGGTTCATGGATTTAGTCCCTCTGTGGTTGAGTTGACTTTGCACACAGAAGCTCTTATCTCAGAACCACAGAATAATCTCGAAAGTTCAGACCTGGAAAGAGGCTTTGTATGTGCTTAGTTCAACCTCCTCTTTTTATAGATTAAAAAGGAAAAGAAAAGCACAGAGAAAATCAGTCATTTACTTGAGGTCAGATGGCAATTACAGGGCTAGAACTAGAGCCCCGGCCACACCACATAATGCCAAGTGAATGGCTTTAAATGGTGAATCAGGGATATAATTTTACATATGGTGGAAAGCACATGATTATAGTCTCCTCATTTTTAAACACACGGACTGAGATAGGCAGCCAGTATTTACTTAGTGTCTATCATACATCTGTTCATTTATTCAGTTATCAAAAAAACATGTATCTAATGTACACTAAGTGCCAGGCACTGTGCGAGGTACTATTTGCCATAAGGTTCAGGCTTCCCTTAACATAGTATTAACAGATACACAGACACACAAAATTGGTGCCAACATCCCCTTCCTACAATGTTGTATATTTTTTCATGGCACACAGATATCAATTGAGATGCAGTCCACACTCAGGAGGTATCCCACTGGTCATGACTTCAAGGTCTTTTTCCTATCATGATATGAGTTGGAGGAAAGTGATTTTCCTGTACTAAACGTAGGCAGAACTAGCTCTTTTACATACTGAGCAAACGTTCTGATTAGGAGCTTGTTATAGTTTATACTTTTTAAAATTTTAATTTTATTTAAGTATAATAGATATATAAAATGTGAGATATTTAAAATGTACATCATGGTGATTGAGATAAATATATATACACATTGTGAAATGATATATACATTGTGAAATGATTGCCCCCTCAGTCTAGCTAATTAACTCATCACCTCACATATATCTGTTTTTTAATATAACATTTAAGTTATATTCTCTTAGCAAATTTCAACTTTACAGTACAGCATTATCAACTACAGTGTCATATTTTATATTAGATCCTGTGCTATGCTGTGCTTAGTCTCTCAGTCATGTCCAACTCTTTGCAACTGCATGGACTGTAGCCCAAAAGGCTCCTCTGTCCATGGGGATTCTCCAGGCAAGATTGCTGGAGTGGGTTGCCATGCCCTCCTAGAGGAGCTCTTTCCAATCCAGGGATCGCACTCAAGTCTACCATGTTGCGGGCAGATTCTTTCCCTTCTGAGCTACCAGAGAAGCCCAAGAATACTGGAGTGGGTAGCCTATCCCTTCTCCAGGGGATCTTCCTGACCCATCAGTTGAACCGGGGATTCTTTACCAGCTGAGCTATCAGGTAGGCCCACGTTAGATCCTAAGACCTTATTAATCTTATAGTTGAAACCGTGCCCTTTTATCAATCTCTCCTCATTCTCTCACTCCTCAGACCCTGACAACCACTTTTCTACTCAACTTCTCTACATCTGATTTTGTTTTTAAGAGTCCCCATGTAAATGGTAACACAGAGTATTTGTTTTATTCTGTCTGGGTTATTTCACTTAGCATAATGCTCTCAAAGTCCACCCACACTGTTGCAAATAATAGTCCATTGTATATATGTGTCACATCTTTATCCTTTCATCCATAGATGGACACTTAGATTGTTTCCATATCTTAGCCACTGTGAATAATGCATGCAAATATCTCTTCAAGAACCTGTTTTCATTTCTTTTGCGGATATACTCAGAAATGGGATTGCTGGATCATGTAGTAGTTATAATTTTAATTTTTGAGGAACCCCTTTATTGTTTTCCATTCTGGCTGTACCAATTTGCATTCCAACCAAGAGTGTACAGAGGTTCCCTTTTCTCCATATTCTCCCCAAAACTTGCCATCTCTTGTCTTTTTGATGATAGCCATTCAACAGTAATGGTATGAGGTGATATCACCTTGTGGTTTTGATTTGCGTTTCCCTGATAATTGGACAGTGAAGAAAGCTGAGCGCCGAAGAATTGCTGCTTTTGAACTGTGGTGTTGGAGAAGACTCTTGAGAGTCTCTTGGACTGCAGGAAGATCCAGCCAGTCCATCCTAAAGGAGATCAGTCCTGGGTGTTCATTGGAAGGACCGATGTTGAAGCTGAAACTCCAATACTCTGGCCACCTGATGCGAAGAGTTGACTCATTGGAAAAGACCCTGATGCTGGGAAGGATTGGAGGCAGGAGGAGAAGGGGACCACAGAGGATGAGATGGCTGGATGGCATCACCGACTCGATGGACATGGGTTTGGGTAGACTCCAGGAGTTGGTGGTGTACAGGGAGGCCTGGCATGCTGCGATTCATGGAGTTGCAAAGAGTCAGACATGACTGAGCAATTGAACTGAACTGAACTGAACTGATAATTAGTGATACAGAGCATGTTTTTATTAACAGGTACCTGTTGACCATCTGTATGTCTTCTTTTTAAAAAATGTCTATTCAATTTTAGACCCATTTATCTGGCTGAGTTAACAGCAGATTTCTCTGACAGTGAAGGGAGTGAAATAAAGGACCTGTTGCTGTATCATCCAAAAAAAAAAAATAATAAAAATAAAAAATGTCTATTCAGTTCCTGTGCCCATCTTTTGATTGGATTGTTTGGGGGTGGATTGGTATCAATTGAGATGATGGTGTGTTATTAATATTATTTTTTCATTCATTCTATTAATGTGGTGTATTGATTATTATTGTTTGTTGTTGTTGTTGTTTTTGCTGTGCTGGATTTTCGTTGCTGTGCTTGGGTTTTCTCTAGTTGTGGCGAGTGGGGACACGGGCTTCTCATTGTGGTGGCTTCTCTTCTTGCAGAGCATGGGCTTTAGGTGAGCGGGCTCAGTAGTTGTGATTCATGGGCTTAGTTCCCTCATGACATGTGGGATCTTCCAAGACCAGGGATTGAGCCTGTGTCCCCTGCATTGGCAGGTGGACTGTCAACCACTGGACTACTAGGGGAGTCCCTGTTTGGTTTTTTGTTACTGAGTTTTGTGAGTTCTTTATTTTGGATTGTGATATTATGATGTATAAGAAATATATATTTGCTTATTCAGAATGCGAAGATACATTTCTCATATATATTTTGTTTCTATCTACAGTTCCTGGCTCAATTTTCTAAGTGTTGAGAGAGATAAAGGTGCGAAAGAGGTAACATTCAGAAGCACCTAAGGGTGGGGACTGGTTGCCAGATAAACCAGCCCTGGGACTGTAGGACCGTTCTGCTCCACACCTTGATTTCCAGAAAGGAGAGAGCTGTTTGAGGCTCAGTCAAACACCATTGGCCAATGATTGAGTCAATCATGTCTATGATGATGGCTTTTTGGTCCTCTTTGGAGAGCTTTCA
Organism: Antilocapra americana; assembly: GCA_007570785.1. Lineage (NCBI taxonomy): Eukaryota > Metazoa > Chordata > Mammalia > Artiodactyla > Antilocapridae > Antilocapra > Antilocapra americana. The sequence continues at coordinate 1,882,618 of ML663557.1, forward strand.
CGTTGGGGAACCAGAATGCTTCCATGCGCCACCATGTCAGGTGCCACATTCCATGAGGACAGAAGCACCTTTGTTCAGGACCTTGCCCTATGTATCTCTGCATTTGGCTATTGATTCATAATCTTTATTGCCCCTTCATAATAAATTGGTAATCTAGTGAGTAAACAGGTTTTCCTGAGTTCTGTGAGCCATTCTAGCAAATTAATCAAACCCAGGAGGCAGTTGTGGGAACTTCTTATTTATAGCCAGTAGGTCAGAAGTACAAATGACTACTAAGTGGAGGACAGCTGTCTTGTGGGACTGAGCTCTTTACCTGTGGTTCCTGATTCTATATCTACAGGTAGATAGTATCAGAATTGAGTTGCATTTTTTGACACATGGCTTGTTGGTGCAGGGAAGCCTGCACACACACATTGGAACTGGGTCCAAGAGGAACTCTTCGCAGGATATTTACCCCTTAACAGATGTATGAATTGCAAATATTTTCTCCTATCTCATAGGTTGCCTTTTCATTTTGTTGATGATTTCCTTTGCTATGCAAAAGTTTTTTAGTTTTATGTAGTCATGTAGTCCCACACGTTTATTTTGCTTTTGTTGCCTTTGCTTTTGGTGTCACATCCAAAAAAATATTGCCAAGAGTGATGTCAGGGACATCACTTTATGTTTCATCTAGAAGTTTTATGGTTTCAAGTCTTACATTTAAGTCCATAATCCATTTTGAGTAGATTTTTGTGTATGGTGTAAGTTAGGAGTCCAGTTTCATTCTTTTGCAAGTCGTGGCCTAGTTTTCCCAACATCATTTATTGAGACTATCCTTTCCCTATTATATATTCTTGGTTTCTTTGTCAAAAATTAATTAGCCATATATGCATGGGTTTATTTCTAGGCTGTCTATTCTGTCTCAGTGATCTATGTTTTTAGTTTTATACCAATATCATACTGTTTTGATTACTATAGCATTGTAATATAATTTTAAGTCAGGGTATATGATACTTCCAGCTTTGTTCTTCTTTCTCAAGATAGCTTTGGCTATTTGGAATTTTAGAATTCTAGAATTTTACAAACATTAAAATTGTTTGTTCTAGTCCTGTGAAAAATTCCATTGGAATTTTTATAGGGATTGCATTGACTCTGTAGTTTGCATTGGATTGTATAGATATTTTAATAATATTAATTCTTCCAATCCATGAGCACAGAATATTTTTCCATTTATTTATGTCTTCTTTAGTTTCTTTCTTCAATGTGTTATAGTTTTCAGTGTTTTACCTCCTTAGTTAAATTTTTTCCTAGGTACTTTATTCTCTTGAGGCAATTATACATGAGACTGTTTTCTTAATATCTCTTTCAATAGTTCATATTAGTATATAGAAATACAACTGACTTTTGTATATTGATTTTGTGTCCTACAACTTTACTGAATTTGATTATTAGTGTTAACAATTTTTGGTGGCATTTTTAGAGTTGTCTACACATAATAGCATGTCATCTACATAGAGGGACAATTTTGCTTCTTCCTTTTTGATTTGAAGGTCTTTTATTTCTTTGTCTTGCCTAATTGCTCTGGCTAGCCCTTCCAGTACTATGTCAAATAAAAGTAGTGGGAGTGGGCATCCTTGTTTTGTTTCTGATCTTAAGGAGAACATTTTCAGCTTTTTACCATTAAATGCAGTATTAGCTGTGAGCTTGTCACGTATGGGCTTTATTATATTGAGGTAAATTCCCCCTAAGCCCAGTTTGTTGAGAAGTGAAGTTGCTCGGTCATGTGCAACTCTTTGCAATCCCATGGACTGTAGCTTACCAGGCTCTTCTGTCCCTGGAATTTCCCAGGCAAGAGTACTGGAGTGGGTTGCCATTTCCTTCTCCAGCGGAACTTCCCAACCCAGAGATCGAACCCAGGTCTCCCACATGACTGATGCTTTACCCACTGAGCCAGATGCTTTACCCACTGAGCCACCAGGGAAGCCCGAGTTTGTTGAGAGCTTACTTAATCTTTACAATAAATGGCAAAGAGGTACTTTTATTATCTCCATCTTCATGATCAGGAAACTGAAGCTTAGAGAGCTCAGGTAACTTCCCCAGTGTTTGCAAGTGGTGACGCCAAAACTAAACCGTGCAGTCTGGCCCCACACAGCTCCTTCTAAGAGCCAAAGTAGCAGGAAGCCAAGGGGAAGCAAGCTGTAACTGTGACTCCTCCAGCCTACAGCGTGCCGAGAGAGTCATTCTGTGGTGTCTCTGTTATTCATTAGACCACAATGATACTGCATCTTATGATATATTGTCCTGTGTATGTGGGTTATTGTTTTTTATTTTTAAGGATTTATTAATTTATTTTTGTCCACTTATTTGGCTATGTTGCATCATGCAAGATCTTTCATTGCATTGCATGGACTCCAGTTATGGCTCACAGGCTCCAGAACCTGAGGGCTAAGTAGTCTTGGAGCGTGGGCTTAGCTGCTCCGAAGCATGTGGGATCTTGGACCAAGACCAAGGATCGAACCTTCATCCCCTGCACTGCAAGGTGGATTCTTAACCACTGGACCGACAGAAATGTCCCTGGGTCATTTTTTAAAAATCCATTGTGAATTCCTTGAAGATAGAGACCATATTCCATCACAGCACTACACACTTGCCAAGCAAACAGTTTGGTAAGTCCTCATCCACTGGGGCTCAGAATTCCCTGAGGGTCTCTTAAAGATCTCCTAGGCTTCCAGGTCTCATTTAACAGTTGAAGAAACTGGGGCCTAAAAAGTAGAGTCAAAGCTAGTCTCAACCCTTTCTTCAGGACAGGGCCATCCTAAAGTACCCTCTCCTCCTACCCCTACCAGCCTTGTGAGCAGTGCTGGAACTCTGTGTGTAATCATCCAATAGATGTGAAGACCTTGGGAGCCAGTGAGCATAAGACAATAAAACTCTGATGTCATTGCTGGTCAGTCAGGTTTATAGCAGGAACTGAAGGAACCTTAGCAATCATATTGTTTAGTTGCAGGGGAAGTAACAGGCCCAGAGGTGGCAAGGGACCCAGTGCTCATCAGCTGGCCAGGGATAATCATTTAAGTGGCACTCTCCTGCCCAGAGGGGGCTAAGACATGGGAAACACGTGTGGCCCTTCGCTGGCCGGAGTGCTTATGTCTAGTGTGAGTGGGGCTGCTGTCTTCCCAAGTCTAGCCAGCTTAGGGAACACGGTCCACACTTCAGCGGGTCCATCAGTGACTCGCCCCAGTGTTCACCCGCTCTCCCCTGTTCTCCAAACAGTAGACGCCACCCCTGAGGCCTGGGTGCAAGCTGCAGCCCAAATCCACCACTCCTCCGTCCTCCTCCACCAGCCCTTCCCTTCTCAGCACCACCTCTGGCCCAGCAAGCAGGTTAGGACTGTCACACGTGCACAGATTATAACCGGGCTGCCCTGTTTCTCCTCCATGGGTAAAAAACCCAGAGTCGAGGGACATAAGCGTCTCCACTCTATACCACTCTCCGCAGAAGCCGAGGGCCAGAGGAAGCCGTTGCTTCCTTGAAGGCAATGTGGGCACCGGACTGTCGGGGGAGTTGAAGCAATAAAGAAAGCTGTGTTGTCCTCACTAGACTTGGACAGTGACCTTCCTCTTGCTCCATACTCACAAGCACAGCGTGGGTCAAAGAGCAGCACTTTCTGGAAACCGAAAGGGATAGTTCCCAACAAACTTGCTGAGGCAGCGCAGGGAGGCTGAGCTCCACGCAGGCCATCAGTCAGGATGTCCCAGGGCAGGAAGTTTGGAAGGTGAACTGCAGGGAAGCTCACTCTGTGGAGACAGAGGGCCCCTCCCCCAAGCTATGCTTCCACGGAGAACCAGGAGCTGCCTCTCCCCATCCCCCAGGCCTGCAAAGAGGGGAGGGGAAAGATCTCAGCTCTCCTCGATGATTGCGTCCCAACCCCGGAAGAACTGATCTCTCTGCCTCCTTCTTGTCTGCACTCAAGACCCCAAACACCACTGAGGAGAGTCTCACCATCAGGCAGGTGGCTCGGGCTTGTATCCAATTCTTTGTGACCCCATGGGTGGGAGCCCCCAGGCTCCTCTCTCCATGGGATTCTCCAGGCAAGAATACTGGAGTGGGTTGCCGTGCCCTCCTCCAGGGGATCTTCCCAACCCAGAGATGGAGCCTGCACCTCTTGTGTCTCCTGCATTGGCAGGCAGGTTCTTTACCACTAGCGCCACCTGGGAAGCCCCATTGTTGGTCACGTAGGTCCTTTCTAATACTTCTACCTTTATAAGTAGCACTATGACAGTTACCCTTATACGGCTCTTCTTGCATGTGATTAGATGAGAGATGCTAATATTAATTACTACTATCTAGTCAATAAGAAACTGCTATGTGGAAACTGGGAATTTGGGAAAAACTTACACTTCATTTTTGAGGTCAGTAGCTTGGAGGAAACTATCAAGGTAGCCCACAGAGAAATACTGAGCAGGACAGACTCTTAGGCAGAAAAAAACCCGGCTTGGTCAAGGAGATATATATATATATATATATATATATAT
>ML663557.1:1887141-1954387 GCA_007570785.1 Antilocapra americana
ATATATATATATATATATATATATATATGCTGATATATCTGCTCTTTCCCTATTCTTCCAAATTTTCAACTTGGAAGTTACCACCTCAGATAAAAAGAGGTTCTGGGCAAGGCATTGCTCAGCCAGGGGCATTTGCCTTATTCCCACTTTAGACTTCTGCAGAGGAGTCAGTCCTGATAGAGCCAGATGGATCTTAAATGACCTCAGAGGTGTTTGGGGACATGGATAGACTGCAGAAGTCTGCAGGGCCTGAGATGAGTCCTGGACCTGATCTGTCAGGCCCGAACTTGGATGGCTGCAGGACAAATAAGTCAGCAAAAGTCAGTGCCAGAAAGACAACAAGAGTCTGCTTACGCAGACAGGATGGGGCATGGCCTCGAGAGTGAAAGAGAATTGTGGGGAAATGAGGAGAGTTGGCACAAACAACACGGGCTCTTTTTCATCTCCCCAAATATTTACTTTTGGAGAGCCCCAGGGCCCAGACCTGGACTTCTACTTGCTCTGCCTGTCCTTCCTTAGTGATCTCTCCCACTCACGGCTTCAGGTATTAACACTATCCATACAGAGACCATCCCCAACTTTACACCTCTAGCCTGACCTCCAGCCTGAACACATGATCAGTGTATCCATATGAAAAGTTGACATCCCCACTTGGATGTCTAACAGGCATCTCACATTGAACACATGAAGGTTAACTCCTAACTTTACCTCCTCACCTCCCCGGCTAAATCTGATTTCAACTCAGGTGATGGCAATATCACCCTTCCAGTTTCAAGCCAGAACTTCATTTATTTTTCATTTTTTCTGTGCCGGGTCTCTGTTGGTGTCCGCCGGCTTCCTCTAGTCGAGGAGCATGGGCTCTGGAGCACTCAGGCTCAGCAGTGTGTGGTCTCTCTAGTTGTGGTGTGTGGGCGTAGTTGTCCTGTGGCATGTGGGGTCTTAGTTCCTTGACCAGGGTTAGAACCCATGTCCATCGCATTAGAAGGCAGATTCTTAACCTCTGGACCACCAGGGAAGTCCTCAGGCCAGAAACTTGAAGTCGTCCTTGATGTCCTCTTTTTCTCACAACCTGCCTCCAACTCATAATTAAATCCTGTTGGCCTGATCTTCAAAAACAGATTCAGGTTTGCCTTCATCCATGAAAAATGGGACTTAACTATCTCTGTATAAACAATGGAAAAACTGGATCAAAGATATGGAACAACTATTTCCAGACATTGGATCAGAGGCAAGATGGGACTGTGATCCCTCAGGGAAGGGAAACAATTGAGGTGAGCCCTCAGTTGTGGAGGCGGAGGCAATTTTCAGATTGCTTGGCCCCCAATACAGAACCATTTTTCAAGGACAAGAACCAGCCACTTGTGTGAAGCTGATTACATTGGTTCTTCTTCACTCTGGAAGAGAGAACAGTCTATCTTGACTGGGATTAAAATATATTTCATTAACTCTGGGAAGAAGCCATACTCCCAGAATTAAAGTACCTGTGACATACAACAGGTAATTCCCATTTTAACTCACTCCTTTTCACAAATTTTCAACTATATCCATACAGAAAAATGTCTGTAAGAACAGCTAAGTCCTAATGGAAGTCAGTATTAAAATGTTATTTGCTTTCTGCTTCATTTTATAGAAAGATACTTATTCTCTGTAAAACAAGAAAACACTGTACAACAGAGGGCCTCTGCATTCCCAGATGCCCTGCATTAGTTCATTCTACAAACGTCTGATGAGTGTCTACTATGTATCAGGCAAAGGATACTAAGAACAGAGGGATCAGTGGGCAAACAAGCTCCAAAGCAGACACTAATCTACTAGACAACCCAAAATCGAGGACCAAGGTTCATTTCAGACACCTGATGGTAATTTTTTAGGGGTGTGCATTCAAGCAATCAGTTTAATTTGCATATTAAATAAGTCCAATTATAAAATCACTTAAGATTTATATTAGTTTATTATTACCAATATTTAGTATTATTAGCTATTATTTACAGTTTCAATTCAAGAAGAAGAAAAACTAAATAGTATGTTTATTTGATATTAGAATAACAGCATATAGAAAATTTTGAAGTTTGTATCTATATAATAAAGTATACTTTTTAAATGTCTAACTTAAAAAAACCCAGTCTCCTGCATTGCAGGCAGACTCTTTACTGTCTGAGCCACCAGGGAAGCCCCAACTTAAAAAATATATTTCATTAACTCCAAGTGGATCCTGGACTTATGTATAAAATGTAAAGGTGTAAAACTTTAAGGAAAAGAAAACAGAGGAGAAAGTCTTTGAGATCTAGAGCTAGGCAACGAGTCCTAAGAATTGACCCCAAAAGTTTGATCCATACAAAGAGAAGGTGATAAATCTGACCTCACTAAAATTAAGAGCTGCTTGATAAAAGACTGTGAAAAGGATGAAAGAGAAGCTATTGGGAGAAAATGTTTGCAAAGCATATACCTATCAATGGACCAGTATCCAAAATACATAAAGAACCCTTATAACTCAATAGTAAAAAAAAAAAAATCCAGTTAGAAAATGGACAAAAGATACAAACAGACATTTTACTGAAGAAGATATACAGATGGAAAATGAACACATGGCCAAAAAGTTCCATAGCATTAGCCATTAAAGAAAAAATAAGGTAAAACCACAATGAGATGTCACTACACATTTACTAAAATAAATAATTGTGACATCAAATGCTGGTGAGAATGTAGAAAAACTGGCTCCCTCACATTGCTAGCGGGAATGTAAAACGGTATAGTGGCACTGGAAAACAGCTTGGCAGGTTTGTTGGTGTTTTTAATAAAACTAAACATAAAACTGCCTTATGACCCAGCAGTTGCGCTCTTGGGCATTAATTCCAGAGAAATGAAGACTTATGTTCACACAAAAACCTATACACAAATGTTCATAGTTGCTTTATTCATGACAGCCAAAGGAAGAAAAATGGGAACAGTCCAGCTGTCCTTCAATGCTTGAATAGTTAAACAAACTGGTACATTCATACCGTTGGATACTCAGCAATAAAAACAAATGAACTATTGGTGAACGCAACAACTTGGATGACTCTTCAGGAAAGTATACTGAGTGGAAGAAGCCAATTCTAAAAGGTTATGCTTTGAACGATCCCATTTATGAAGACATTCTGAGGGACTTCCCTGGCCGTCCACTGGTTAATGTTCCACCTTCCAGTGCAGGGGACGCAGGTTCGCTTCTTGGTCAGGGAGTTAAGATCCTGCATGCTTGACAGCCAAAAACCCAAAACATTAAAAAGAGAAGAAGAAAAAAAGCCCAGAAGCAATATTGCAGAAAATTCAATAAAGACTTTAAAAATGGTCCACATTAAAAAATATTTTCTAAAAAAATTTAGAGATGAAGAAATTTTATACATGGAGAACAGATGAATTGTTGTCAGAGGCTAGGGACTGGGAAAAAAAGAGGGAGAAGCAAATGTGGGTGTAAATAGTCAGCACAGGGAATCCTGTGGGGCTGGAACTGGTTTGTATCTTGACTGCAGAGGTGGATAAACAAACCTACACACAAGATACAGTTGTATAGAACGAAACACATACATTTAGACTCAGACACAGAAAGAGGGAGAAGCAAAACTGGGGCAATCTGAATTGTAAAGGGCTGCCCTGGTGGCTCAGATGGTAAAGAATGCGCCTGCAACGGGGGAGACCTGGGTTCGATCCCTGGGATCGGAGGGAAAAGAAGATCCTCTGGAGGAGGGCATGGCATCCCACTCTGGTATTCTTGCCTGGAGAATCCCCTGGGCAGAGGAGCCTGGAGCGCTACAATCCATGGGGTTACAAAGAGTCGGACACGACTGAGTGACTAACACGCTGATTTGTAATCATGTCCATCTCCCAGCTGCAGCTTTGCACTATTTTTGCAAGATGTTACCCTTGGGGACATTGGATAAACAGTACACAAGATCTCTCTGGAGTTGTTTTATACAACTGCATATGCATGTATAATTATCAAATAAAAGTTTAATTTTAAAACGACATATTCCTGGTTGATATTCTAGGTTCGGATGGGCTTTTCCTGCCAGGAGAGCCTGGGCTAATGTGACAGTCCAAAGGCTTGTTAGAGCGTTAGATCCACTGCCACGGGACCGAGTGTCACCTTGCTTTGGAATCTGGGCCACACTCTTCAGCAGAGGTGGGAGTGAGTACATGACCTGGTATCCCCTAGTCCTAGCTCACATCCAGGAGCTGATAGAGGGGTGAAGTGGCTGCTTAACAATGCAGCTGAGACACCAACTTGGGGCTGATGTCACCCTCATCAAGCACCATTATACCTGCTGTGAGGACTGGTGTTGAAGCCGAAACTCCAGTACTTTGGCCACCTAATGAGAAGAACTGACTCACTGGAAAAGACCCTGATGCTAGGAAGGGTTGAGGGCAGGAGGAGAAGCGGACGACAGAGGATGAGATGGCTAGATGGCATCACCAACTCAATGGACATGAATCTGAGCAAACTCCAAGGGATGGTGAAGGACAGGGAAGCTCAGTGTGCTGCAGTCCATGGAGCTGCAAAGAAGCAGACATGGCTTAGCGACTGAACAATGATACATACTACTGTGTCCCCAGTAGATGGAACACATACATCCAGGGACCATGGTGGACCTGGACATGTTAGTCTCCTGTGACCTTGTGGAATTTCTGCATCCAGTCCCTGCAACTTGAGGCTCTATGGGTCTAGAGGCCCTGATTCCCAAAAGGAGAATGCTTCCAGCAGGAGGAGGCATAGCAGGTGTTCCAGTAAGTTGTAAGCCATGGCTGCCGCCTGGTAACTGCAAGCTCCTCATGCTAAGAGACCAGAAAACAGTGAAAGCATCACCAGGCTGGCCGAGGTGATTGACCCTGATGATCAGAAGGCTGTGTTAAACTGTGGAGACAGGGAGGAATATCTCTGGCATTCATGTAATCCATTAGAGCATCTCCTGATATTTCTCCTTCCGATCATAAAGGCTTATGGAAAAGTGTAGTGCCTTGATCTGAGGAAGACATGCTAACCCACTGCTCACATCCCTTGGGGATGAGGGTCTGGGTCACACCACTTGGAACAGCGGAGGTACCAGCCAAGGGTGAGGGCACTCTGGAGTGGGCGGTACAGGAGGGAGATGATGCATATTCATTATGGTCTCAGGACTGCAGTGCTGGGGGCAGAGGAGGGGTGACACATTCATCTTGCTAAACTTCCTTAAGTTCCCCCACAGACACAGACCAGCCAGAATCCTGGAGCTGTTCCCAGATAGAGTGGATCTGAACTTCTCAAGAGGTGTGTGTAACAGACATGATGATATTCAGTCCAGGTCCCCCTTCAGGACCGAAACTTGCATTCCCTCAGCATCCAGGAGTGTTGCCTATGATGGCTCATGGCTGTGTCCCTCTCTGAGCAACACTGTCAGCTGAAAGGAGCTTCCTTGGCTCATTTCTGCACCTCTTGCTGGGGGAGCCCACAACCAAAGACCAGTCAATGTGGGGCTACAAATCCTTGCTCAGTGCTTCAGTATGGGGTATCTCTATCCAAGAACCATCTCAAAATTAACTTGTTTGAAAGCAAATTTTCTCCCCAAAAAAGAAACCAAACTTTTTTAATTTAAGGTAAGAAGTGGATTTATTTAGAGAGAAATATTCTCCACAGACAGAGTATTGGCCATCTCAGAAGGCTAGAGTGGCCAGAAACCAAACTCTTGGAGTCCTCTTGAAACGTGTCTACTTCTCCATTTCAGTAAATGCCAATCGCATACCTCCAGTTGTCCAGTCCAAAACTTTGGAATTTTAACTTCGCGCTCTCTGTTTTCCCAAACATCTTAATATACCAGCAAGTCTTGTTGGCCCTACCTTCATAGCCACAATTTGACCAGTTCTCAGCCTACCGCTGGTAACCATCTGCTCCAAATCCCTAATCACCTGCAACAAACCACAGCCTCCTAACTGGCCTCTGTGCCTGCCCCTTTCCTTCCTCTCTTCCATGCAGGTAGCCAAAATGATCATCATGCCTCTAACAAATTCTCCGAGAGGCTTCTTATCACACTCAGACTACAAGTTAAAACCTTTACAACAGCCTGTACTACCTGTCTGACCGCTCCAACCACTCCACCCCTCCCTCTGCCTTCTCCAGCCTCTGTTCTCCATGCTGTTCCTCAAGCTCGCCAAGGATGCTCCTGCCACAGGGCCTTTGTACTTGCCTCTCCCCCTGCCTGGAATGCTATTCCCCGAGAGGGCCACATCCCTCCCTTTCCTTGGGGCTCCACCTCGATATCACCTCATCCAGCACATGTTTCCTGTCCATCTTACACTTAACAGCAAAGCACCATCCCCATCTTATCTCCTCCCCGCTCTCCTAACCCTCCTTGTTGGTCCTTACCAACTGACATCAGTTTTTTTGTTTGTTTATCTACTGCCCTCCATTAGAGGGTAAGCTACATGAGAAAGGGAACTTTGCCTTTTGTTTACTGCACCATTTCTCTAGTTTCTATATTGGGGCTTAGAATATAGTAGCTATTCAAAAAAAATATTTGTTGGATGAACCAGTCAAGTTTCAGGGACTTTACAATTAGGCTTTCACACTACCCACCCCTTGCACTCCCAAAAAACTACAGACACACCAGGACCACCAGAGGAGCACCAGGCATCGTGTGCAACACACCCTCTCCGTGACCCAATGCACCCCTCAGGCAGAAGTGCCTCTCAGTTGTGAATTCACTGTCCTGAACCATCTGGATCACAATGAGACTCAAAGATTCCAGAATAAGGAAGAGACCTGAGTCTGCAAGAGTTCCTTTAGCCACAGCACAGGGATTCATGAGGCACCATACTTTTAAGGTCTCACAAAAAATATTAACTGTAACTCCTTTTAGAATCATTAGTATAATAATAAATATTTGATAATAAATCCAACTTGGATTATATTCATCTTTATACCAATATAGTCATGAGATGAAATTTTTAATTAATATTTTCTAATGGAAGAAACAACCCAGAAAGGTAGAAGGGACCCATGAAAGCCACAGTGTGGCTCTGCCTGACACAGCTCACATTTAAAGCTCTGGCTAACGTCAGGAGCCAGCGGGACAAGGAGACAGAGGGGAACTGATGTTCAGCAGACTTTCTCATTGGGTTGTCTCCCCAATCTATCTTTCCAGCCCTATGCTATCAGAGGGGAAACTGAAGCCCTAATCACTGAAGTGATTTCACCTGTACCATCAAGACAGCAAATGGCTGGGCTTCCCTTGTGGTCCACTGGTTAAGAATCTGCCTTGCAATTGAGGGAACAATTCGATCCCCGATCTGAGAAGATCCCACATGCTGCGGGGCAACTAAGCCTGTCTACCATGACTACTGAAGCCCTGCGCTCTGCTGCAAGAGAATTCACCTAATAAGAAGCCCACGCACCGCGACTAGACAGTAGCCCCCACTTGCCACAACTAGAGAACGCCCGGGCACAGGAGCAAAGACCCAGCACAGCCAAAGATGATGATAAAAAAATTAAAATAAATTCTTTAAAAGAAAAAGTGGGGGAAAAAAACAGTCAACGGCTCAGTTCAGAGCCTAGGACAGTAGAGACTCAGTCCCAGGCTCCATAAGCCCTGAAGCTTCTAGAGGGTGCCCGCACCACTGCAGGCACCAATCCTGGTTAGACGCTGTCCTCTGCCCGCCGGAGGCTGCCCTGCACCCTGCCCCCAAGTCACCCCAGCTCCACCTGGCCCTTCGAGAGCCTGAATTTCCCTCTTCTGCCTCAGCCCCAGTGCCACACCTCCGCCCCACCCCGGCTCCCGGTCTTAATCACGATGCCCCACCCTATGCCCGGGCAGGCCTGGCTGCCTTCTTGTATCTGTCATTCCTTCCAGAGAACAGTAACTTTGTCCTGAGGAGGGAAAGAGCGGCCTGGGAGGGACTCATGCTTATGACCCCCTGTGCAGTCTGGGTGCCAAACCCCTCATCCTGACACCCAGGAAAAGGTCTGCAAAGACTGTCAAGGCCCCTTCTGTCTGCAGCTAGCCCTCCCCAGCACGCGCCCAGGGGTAAGTGGGTCCTTCCTGAGCCCCAAGCCAAAAGGGAGGATCTAAGGGAGCCACCTCGACGTCCCCTCCATCTTCTGCCCCGTTTGTGTGTGTGCATGCTCAGTCATGTCTGCCTCTTTGTGACCCCATGGACTGAAGCCTGTCAGGTTCTTCTCTCCATGGAATTTTCCAGACAAAAATACTGGAGTGGGTTGCCTTTTCCTACTCCAGGAGATCTTCCCGACCCACAGATTGAACCCACATCTCTTACGTGTTCTGTACTGGCAGGATTCTTTAACACTGTGCCACCCCTGTTTCATGACCTCCAAAAAGGAGGGGGTGTGTAGAACTCATGATACAGAAAAAGAGCTAGAAAGCGAAGTATGGACTTGGGAACAGAAGGGCCTAATTGAATTACAGCTCTGTGGGTAGGTAATTTAATTTCTCCAAATGTAATTAAAACTTGCTAAACACAAAGAGAGAGAGAGAGGGACTTCTTTGGTGGTCCAGTGGCTAAGACTCCAAGTTCCCAATCCCTGGGTTCAGTCCCTCATTAGGGAACTAGATCCCACATGCCGCAACTAAGAGCCAGTGCAGCCAAATAAATAAAATTTTTCTTAAGAGAACAAAATGTTCTTAAAGTGGCTAGCATAGAATCTGGAATCAGGTTGTGCCAATAAATGTTAGTGAAATTTTATGCCAAGTATGCCTTCCACCCTAATTTGCCTGGTTTTGCGGTTGTTATATTTCTGGGTTTTCTCCCTAATTCATTACACATTCACTGAATCCATCCATGTTGGCCACTATGTAAGCTTTGGAGACACAACACTGAGTAGAAGAAATCTTTGCCTCTAAGGACCGCATGCTCTAGTGGGGGTTGCAGAGAAGCAAGCCGTCAACGATGGTACACTGTGGGAATTGTCCAGCTCTGGATCTTAACTCAGGGTGCTGCCATCAGGGAACCAACAAGTCAAATGGCAGAGAAGCACTCAGCCTTTAGTTGGGTAGTGTGTAAATAAAAAAAAGAAACCAAATCGTGTTGTGAACAAGAAGGACCAGGATGAGTAACAGGACACTGAGACCTAGCATTTGACCATTTTATAAAGTAGGAGGTGTAAACCTAACTGTCCTTGGCTATTCTTCCAAAGAGAGAAGCCCCAGTGGGGTTCCCGGGGGTTTTGCCTGTCATTTTTCTAAAATGACAATAGAAATATTTTTATTGGCTTTATGAGTAGGTGGGTAGTTGCCACCTATACAGTGCTCTGAGAGAAACGAGAGGTTGCCTCAGGGGAATGCCAAAATTCCTCCTTGCGTCACTATTGCTGGAAGTCCATCATCATAGGCAGTCCTCAAGGACACTGTTAGCCCTCAAAGCCTTCTTTTAAAAGCATTCACCCCAGAGAGAGATGTGCCTTTGCTCTGGCTGTCCCTTTGCTTAGGTTGCTCTTTTCCACACACATTCAAAGCCTATTTGAAGCCATTCATGACCAAAGCACTTCCTCAGGGCTTCTCTTCTGGCCTGTCTGCCTCTTTGGGAGGACTCATACTGCTGGCATGAGACTTTGATCCAGCAGATCTGGTCTCGTGTGGCTTCTTGGTTGGATTCTGTGTGTGTGCGTGCGCGCGTGCTGGTACACTTCCTAATCAGCATGTCTGTCAATTACAGGTACCCTCACTTTTCGAAAGCTCTTACGAAGGACCTACATTCGTACCTGTTTTCATTAACCAAAAGAAATCCAAAGGGGTTTTCACTTTTACGAGAAAAGATAATTGCTTCTTTATACCATTTTCGCTTAGGAAAAGCTTTGTAGAAGCACTCTATTTTGGATAGTCGGGGAAACCTGTGACTATCTTGTTGCATCACAAATTACCCCAAACCTTAGTAACTTAAAACAACTGTTTATTTACTCACAACTCTACAATATGGGCTAGAGTCAGTTGGTGGTTCTTCTGATGATTGGCTTGATGTCGCTCACGCAGCTGTCATTGTCTGGAGGATCAACTATGATGGAAAAACCCAAGAGGGCTTCGTTGATGTGTCTGATTCTCAGGTGAGGAGATTAGAGCAGCTGGGGCCTGGCTGGCCCCTCTTTGCATGTCGTGTGTTGTCCTCCAGGGCCTCTCTTCATAATCTCCTCTCCAGCAGGTCATCCTGCTGAGTCCCAGAAGGCAGCATTTCCAGAAGTAGAGCTCTGATGTGCAAGCACTTAGCTAGTCGCTTCACATTGGTTAAGATCTCACAAGGAAGTCACACAACCAACCCCAGAGTCAATGAGGGAGGGGACTTCAAAAGGCTGTGACTCATGGGCAGTATGGTTTCAGGGTGGGCAATGTGTCTACCAATATCTAACACAGTCTATAAACAGAGTAGAGAGTGTATCTTTCTTTTTAATGTTCACATTTACCAGCTTAATCTAGAGTATATTTGTAGACACTCCACAAATACTCGTTGACTGACAAATGGTGAATGTAGTTAACCACCGGCTGTGGGATGGGCCTTCCAGCTGAAGGTTGGTCCATGAAGAAAGTAGAAGCTTGAAAGGAAAGGTGACTGAACACCAAATACAAATGGGTGGATTTTAGTGAATTTAACTATTTCCTTCCCTAGTGATTTCAAAACCAGAAAAATCGAAGCAAGAAATAACCAGAAGAAACCAAAATATGCTCAGCTCAGCACTGTGTTTGACCTCATGGAGGAGATGAAAGAAAAGAGGGCCTTTGAGGTCACAGGAGAAACAAGAAATAAATACAGGAAAACTCAAATATCACGAAGTCTAATAATGTTTGTTTTACTTTATTTTGTTTATCTACTTTTGGCTGCACTGGATCTTTGGTGCCGTGCACAGGCTTTCTCTAGCTGCCGCGACCATGAGCTTCTCCCTGCAGTGGCTTCTCTTGTTGTGAAGCCCAGGCTTTAGTAGTTGTGGCTCATTAACTTCGTTGCCCCATGGCTTGTGGAATCTTCCATGGGCCCTGTGTTGGCAAGCATATTCTTAACCACTGGACCACCAGGAAATTCCCCTGATAATGTTTTTAGCATACTTCATATCACATAATAGACAGTCATGAAAAGTCACAGAAAGAACAGGGTATGGTCAGGAAATGAAAGATAGGTTAGTCTAGGGTTCAGCAAACTACAGCCCACAGGCCAAATCCCGCCCTCTGTCAGTTTTTGTATGTAAAGTTTAATTTGAACAGAGCCATATCCATTGGTTATCTGTGGCCCTGGGGAGAGACTGCTCTTTTTGAGCATGTGAGAGTTGGTACAGTGAGGCGTGTGTGTGTGGTGTGTTTATTCGATCTAGGAGAAGACTTAAAACTAATCCAGTCTGGACACAAGGGAATGACTGAGATGATCTTTTGAGACCCACTATTTTTGTTCTATGACAGCAGAATTAAATAGTTGCAAAAAGACCGAAAGACTTGCAAAGTCTAAGATAAGTATAGCCTGGGCCTTTACAGAAAAAGTGGGCCCACCCCAAAACTCAACACATGCTCCCCAGACTCTGTAAAATTGGCACAGCTTCCCTTGATGGAGGAGAAGGTGGGTTAGTGCTCAGTTAGATGGACGATGAAGTACTTTATACTCAAAACTGGGCATAGCTACAGCCTGAGAGAAGACCGTTAGGGGGGGACCCTGGCTAGGAAGGATCTGTGCTGAGATGCAGCACTGTCAGGCCCTGGGCCCCTGTTTAGACTAGTAGTCCGGCATTCTCCCCATATCGTGACTCTGTTTGTCCATCCTCCTCCACACTTTTATCTTGAGGTTGGACAAGATATCCAGATATTGAAGTTGGATATCAGTTACGCTTTCCATTTGGATATATATCTGAGTCCTTAGGAGGAAGGGAAGCATCTAACTGTATAGAGAAAGGGCATGGTACCTTCAGTCTCATTCCTTCAGCTCAGTCATTCCCTTGTGTCCAGACTGGATCCTTTTTACATCTTCTCCTAGATCGAATAAACACAC
Source organism: Antilocapra americana (assembly GCA_007570785.1). Lineage (NCBI taxonomy): Eukaryota > Metazoa > Chordata > Mammalia > Artiodactyla > Antilocapridae > Antilocapra > Antilocapra americana. Next base: position 1,899,121 of record ML663557.1, read on the forward strand.
ACACATGCCTCACTGTACCCAACTCCCACATGATTAAAAAGAGCACAGTCTCTCCCCAGGGCCAACTGATCCAAAGAGAGTGGGCTCAGTGCTAAGGGCCTGTGATATTTTAAGGACCAACACAAGCTTTTTAATTTTAACTTCTTTTAATACTAGAAGGAAAAAAGAATAATAGTAGATATAGTAGTAATGCTATATATAGAGAGAGATTAATGATACAATACTTTGGCCACCTGATACGAAGAGCTGACTCATTGGAAAAGACCCTGATGCTGGGAAAGGTTGAGGGCAGGAGGAGAAGGGGACAACAGAGGATGAGATGGCTGAATGGCATTACTGACTCGATGAACATGAGTTTGAGCAAACTCTGGGAGGTAGTGAAGGACAGGGAAGCCTGGCGTACTGCAATCCATGGGGTCACAAAGAGTCGGACACAACTGAGCAACTGAACAACAGCATATAGTAAGGAATCCAGCCTAGATTATATTCTTTATACAAATTATATATAAAATATAATTTAAAATATGTTGTAATGGGGGAAGGGGGCCACAAAGGCAAAAGTATCAAGGGCCAGCAAAAGCCATGGCGCAGCCTTGTCTTCCTTAAGTAACAGCTTTTTCAAGGTCCATAATAAACCCGATGGAGAATGGCTTCTTCGCAAGAGCTGAGGAGAATTCCTTCTGTGATCATGTTCTTCCTTGGCCCAGTCCTTTGGAGAACTAAACACAGCTGCCTTTGACCTTTGAGTCAGGATAAAAACAAAAAAAGCTCTCTGGAAGGAAGTGGAGGCTGGCAGCTAGGAAAGAAAGGTGCCAGTGTTGATTCAACTGGCCCCTGGGCCTGGCAAGGCCCTACTGCCCAGCAGCGTCCCTGCCACCAGTGTGTCGGCTCTGGGGGGAGCAGAATCCAGCTCAGGCCCTCCATGAATAAATATTGCCTCAGGCCCAAACTTGTTGACCAAAGAAGCTGTGGTTCCGTCACCTCTCCCTGGCCATGCAGATTGCTCTGCGGGGGCGCACTCCAGTTAAAAGCTCTTTGAGGAATCAGCACAGCCTGGGATTTGCTTTCCAGCTCTGATCACTGCTGCTCAAGGGGCTCCGTTTCTCAAGAGCCAAGGATTAACCAGCTGCTATAATTCTCCTCCAAAATTCTCCACCCCCTCCTACCACTTCTCTTCCTTTCTGCTTCACAGCGTTGCTTCTTAGAAGGGTGGAAGGATAATATTTGCTTTTCTTAAAATCAGGGTAGCTGGTGCTACTTAAAATGCAACTTACAACTTACCTAGATGGGACTTCCGATAGTCCAGTGATTAAGGATTTGCCTGCTGATGCAGGGGACTCGAGTTCGATCCCTGGAGGGGGAACAAAGAGCCCACCTGCTGTGGAGCAATTAGCCTCACGCACCACAACTACTCAGCCCCTCTTTGTTGTGGGCTGAATTGTGTTCCCCCTGTCCCCAAAGAAAAGATATATTGAAATTCTAGTTCTCAGAACCTCAGTGAAAGTGTAAGTCGCTCAGTCGTGTCCAACTCTTTGGACACGAGCTCACCAGGCTCGTCTGTCCATGGGATTCTCCAGGCAGGAATCCTGGAATGGGGTGCCATCTTCCTCCAGGGGATCTTCCAGACTCGGGGATCGAACCCGGGTCTCCTGCATTGCAGGCAGTTTCTTTACTGTCTGAGCCATCAGGGACGCCCTCAGTACCTAAGAAAGTGACCTTATTGGGAAACGGTCTGTGCAGATGAACTCAATTAAGATAGGGTCGTACTGGAGGAGGCTGGACCCCTAATCCAATATGGCTGGTTTCCTTACAAAAAGAACACCATGTGAAGAGGCAGAGACACGCAGAGTGAAGACAGCCATGGGAAAACACAAGCAGAGAGAGGAGGCAAGCTGTCAGAAGCCAAGGACAGCCTGGGGCCCCAGAAACTGGAAGAGGCGCAGAAAGAGCATCTCCTCCAGGCTTTGGAGGGAGCATGACCCTGCCAGCATCTTATTTCAGACCTCGCCTCCAGAACTGTGAGTGAACACATTCCTGTTGCTGTAAGCTACTGGTTTGTGGTTTTTCATTCCAGCAGCCCTAGGAAACTAATACGCTGTTCAAAGCAAACAATCCACACAGCTGGAGCATCAAGAATCAACTGACAGACACAATAATCACACCACGCCCTTGTTTAGTGTAAAAATTTTACTTCTTCTTTCCTCTCCGTTGTCTCATTTTAGCCTTTGTGACACAGGGCAGGCTTTATTATCCCTCATTTTATAGATGCAAAACATGAAGGTCAGGATGTAAAATCACAGAGTCAGAGGTACGTGTCTCTTAGAAGAAAACAATAAGTAACAGAAATGCAAACTCAGCTCCGCCCTGGCAAGGTATATACATGAGCAACCACTGCTGAGTAACCCAAGCTGTGGCATCCACACACTGGAATTTCGAGTATAGTCATTAGTTTCCATTTAAGAGCGTTAAAAATCACCCGCCATCTACTATCAGCATCACTTCATAGAAGAAAAGGCATTTTAATAGTAAAACAAGGCAAAGCCAGAATACCAGAATAAAGGGGGTGTCTTTTAAATTAAATAACTTTCATTTATTTTTTTAAACTCACTACTTTTGGATGGCATCACTGACTCAATGGACATGAGTTTGAGCAAACTCTGGGAGATGGTGTAGGACAGGGAAGCCTGATGTGCTGCAGTCCATGGGGTTGCAGAGTCAGACATGACTTAGCGACTGAACAACTTTGTCCTTATATTTTTTGCTTTTCAGAAGACTGATAGATACCAGGATCAGTATTTGGGAACAACTTCTGAAATCTCTCCAGCCTCATTTATCAATACCTTATCAGAAGGTATTGGATTTCTCCTTGAATCCCTCCACCTCTGAACATTTAATGATTCTCTGACTCCAGCCCAGATTCTCTTTCTACTAACAGCTGGAAATAGAAACCCCTGGACTGGCAGTGACAGCTAGAATGCCCTGGTCAGAGGAGCTGGATGCAGGAGTGTCTAGGGTCTGTCCGAAGACCACACCATTCCCTGCCATACTCCAAGAGAGAGAGTGACCAGGAGTTGTTTCAACGGCAGTCATGGAAAGAACTGGCTTCCTCTTAGAAAGTGACTCCTTTGTATTTGAGGCCAAACGGCTTGGGATTTGATGTGCAAACTGCAGTCTGCTTTCTCGCAGTACCTCCTGCCATCAGGCCGGTTCTGGCTGGCTTAGCATTCACCCCGCACAGCAGGACAGCCTGGGGGCTGTCAGTACCTCCTGCTGCCCTTCGTCAGAGTCGGGAAAAGCAGCCTGGAGAATCCAGGGCTTCTAACACAGACTGCCACCGGGCAAAGCCTGAAGCTTGAATGTGCCCCACTATAGAGTCAATGATTTTATTATCATTAATGATGATAACAGCCCTCTGCATATCGTTTTTAAAGAATTTTTAAAAATCTGATATCTTTTTAGCATAACATTGGTGCTCAGGGAAATCTCGATGAAAGAGATACTCTGAACAGGTGAGGTACTTGAAGAGGGAGTAAGGATGGGAAGGATGGGGTGGAGCGTATCTAGAGAACAGTCTGGAGGGTGAGGAAAGAACAGTCTAGAGGAGCAGTGAGGTAAGAGCTGAGAAGAGCCCTGCCTGAAGGGGGCACTGAATTCCCAGAAGGAGAGAGATGGGACGAGCTAGGGCTGGGCTGGGCTTCCCAGGTGATGCAACAGGAAAGGGCTTCCCTGGTCGTCCATTCTAAAGGAAATCAGTCCTGAATATTCATTGGAGGGGCTGATGCTGAAGCTGAAATTCCAATCCTTTGGCCACCTGATGCAAAGAACTGACTCATATGAAAAGAACCTGATGCTGGGAAAGATTGAAGGCAGGAGAAGGGGACGACAGAGGATGAGATGGTTGGATGGCATCACCAACTCAAAGGACATGAGTTTGAGCAAGCTCTAGGAGATGGTAATGGACAGGGAGGCCTGGTGTGCTGCAGTCCATGGGGTTGCAAAGAGTCGGACATGACTGAGTGACGGAACTGAACTGGTAGTTCAGACAATGAAGAATCTGCCTGCAAGGCAGGAGACCTGGTTTCAGTCCCTGAGTTGAAAAGATTCCCCTGGAGGAGGAGCTTGGCAACCCACTCCAGTATCCTTGCCTGGCAAATTCCATGGACAGAGCAGTCTGGTGGGCTACAGTCCATGTGGTCGCAAAGAATTGGACATGACTGAGCGATAGATACTTTCAGTTTCAGGAATGGGCCAGGTGTATGGAGATCTCACAGGCTTATTTTTTTTTTTTGTCTGCATCAGATAATCCTTGCATCACACATGTTCTTTCATTATAGCCCACAGATTCTCCAGTTGTGGCCCATGGACTCAATAATTGCAGCACACGGAATCTTAGTTCCCTGACCAGGGACTGAACGTGTGTTCTCTGCATTGCAAGGCGGACTCTCAACCACTAGACCACCAGGAGGTCCCTGGCACAGCCTTCTGAGGCAGACAGACTTGGTCAAGCCCTGGCTCAACCATTTACTAGTGTTATTATTCCCCTTCATCCTGCAGCCTCACTGTGAGGGAAAGCTCTCCAAGGCTAGAAGAGTTAAGTGGTCCGAGGGGTAGAGAAAGGGCAGGAACAGAATGAGTCTGACAGGAATTCTGTCAAAAAGTTGTTCAGGGAACCATCAAACAACCTCCACCCTCTCAGCCTCTTCAACTGGCTGCTTAGGGGCCTCCTTTTCCTTGAAAGTGAAGTTCCAGGGAGATAAACATCCATGGAAACCAACAGGTCTTGAGGCAAATGTGACCCCACCAGCCAAAAAACTGTCCTTCCCACCCTACTCTCAGGCGGGGTCCATAATAAGGACTGAGGAAGTGACCTTTTCTCAGGAAGTGGGTGGACGAATGACCTAGAATTCAACCCTTCCCTTTGTGGAAGAAACTTATCGTCTAAGGGAGGAAAGTTGTCAAATGTGCGCCTCTCAGTGCAGAAGGAAAAGGGAGTGGCAGTAGGTTTTAGAATATATTAACAGAAGAGAAACATTTTCTACAAATGGGCACCTGTTTCCTCTGAGGTGAGAACTGGCAGCTTCAAAAAGGAGGCTGAAAATTTTCTCTGGAAAATGTAGCTTCTACTTTTATAACTGTCCCAGTTGGACACCAAGAGGGATTTTTTTTTTCATATGTGATATTGATGTGTTATTTATTGACTATGTTTTGGTTTTCCATCACCTTCTATTGAAACTGTTGGGATTCAGACTTGGTAGTGTGTGAAGACCCCGGACCAAACTGAGAGTGGGGAGACTGATGAGGGAGCTGCCCTAAGGACTGGAGGAAGACTGGGAGCAAACGGCTAACTCAATTGTGTTTGACTTTCTATGACTTTATTTGAATTTGCAGTTTTATTATGAAAGGAATATATGTACCGAGTCAACTTGGTGTTTTTATTATAAAAGTAATCTAAATATCCAGTATGTACATTACACAATGAATATAAGAGCCTGGTGTGGAGGCGTTCCAGCATTCTTCCCAGATCTGTGGTGATCAGCTCCTCACATATTCTTATGAAAAAGCATTAATGCCCAAGTAACTAGGAGAGTGTATCATTTCTTTAACAAACTCGCACAGAGCTTCCCTGGTGGCTCAGTGGTAAAGAATCTGCCTCCCGATGTAGGAGACACGGGTCCCATCCTTGATCCAGAAAGATCCCACGTGCCGAGGGACAGCTGAGCCTGTGCACCACAGTTATTGAGCCTGTGCTCTAGAGCCCAGGAGCTACAACTACCGAAGCTCATATGCCCTAGAGCCTGTGCTCTCTAACAAGAGGAGCCCCCACAATGAGAAGAAGCCCAAGAACCACAAGTAGACAGGAGACCAGGCAGCAAAGAAGACCCAGCATAGTCCAAAATAAATAAACAAGTATTATTAACACGGAAACAGCGATCTCACACACAAACAAAAATCTCACACAAATGGAGTCATACTATGCATATTGGTATACATCTTGCCTTTCTCACCTAAAGATCTTCCTTGGAGATCATTCTTCTCATTGGTATGGTTGTATGTCCCAGTTTGCCTAGGACAGTCCATCCTGTATAATTATCAACAGATTCCCACTCTCAAAGCATCCTGGTTTGCATAAATCTCTCTACTTATTGGGTCAAATAGATCTCCTGTCTTGCTTTTAGTAAGTTTCATGGAATGTCACACCATGGGCATCTCAAATACTAATATAACTAATCACCCATCTACAGTTCAGTTCAGTCGCTCAGTCATATCCGACTCTGCAACCCCATGGACTACGGCACGCCAGGCTTCCCTGTTCATCACCAACTCCCAGAGCTTGCTCAAACTCATCTCCATTGAGTCAGTGATACCATCCAACCATCTCATCCTCTGTCGTCCCCTTCTCCTCTGGCCTTCAATCTTTCCTAGCATCAGGGTCTTTCCCAATGAGCCAGCTCTTCACATCAAGTGGCCAAAGTATTGGAGCTTCAGCTTTAGCATCAATCCTTCCAATGAATATTCAGGACTGATTTCCTTTAGGATGGACTGGTCGGATCTCCTTGCAGTCCAAGGGAGTCTCAAGAATCTTCTCCAATACCACAGTTCAAAAGCATCCACCCATCTATGAATACAGGATATTTCTCATTTCAACTATTAGAAACCGTTCAGCTTCCTTGTATATTCATCTTTGAACCCCTGTAAAGGTACATATGCAGGATAAATTCCTGGCAATGGGACTTGCTGGGTCAAATTGTGCCTTTTACATTTTGTCCTGTGAAAATAATATTTAAATTTACTTTTTAATGGAGGCATAACAGTCTGTGGTATGAATTTGCTACCAGTAATTTATCCATCTTTCACATTTTGAAAACGCGAGCAAAATTCCTCTCCTAAAAGGAGAAACTGCAGGCAGAGGGACCAGCCCAGAGCAGGCTTTCGGGTACCTCTCTCACTCTCCTAGCCCAGACACCCCACACCTCAGGACTCTCTATGGACTAGATCACTGTCCCCTCTCACGCTTACAGCAGATTCTTCTCTGACTCCTTCTCTCTTCTGTAGGTGCCCAGCCCTCTTCTTCTAGGAGGCACTGCCTGACTGCCCCCTTCTCGAGCCCCCTAAGACTGGGCTTGGGCCTCTTGTGTGTATTCTCGCAGAGTCTGCTGCTTCTATCACTGCACTCATCACACTGAACTTTAATCTCCTCTTTAACTTCCATCTTCTGAGTTGAGCTCTGGATTTGTTTCCTATTGCAGCTGTCACAAATTACCACAAACTGACTGACAACAATACAGATTTACTGTCTTACAGTTCCGAAGATCAGAAGTCTAAAATGGATTTCACCGAGCTGAAACCAGGGTGGTGGCAGGACTGGGTTCCTTTTGGAGGCTCCGGGGAGAATCTGGTTTCTTGCCTTTTCCAGCTGTTAGATGCTTAGAGCATGGCTTCTTCCATCTTCGAAGACAGCAGTGGAATTCCGTGATGGTCCCGAGGTTAGGCCTGTGAGCTTCCAGTGCTGGTGGCCTGGGTTCAATCCTTGGTCAGGGAACTAAGATCCCATAAGCCATGTGGCAAGGCAAAAAAAAAAAAAAAAAAAATTAAACACCAGCAATGGCTGCTTGAGTGTTTCCTATGTCACATAACCCAGACACCAACTCTCCTGCCCCTTCCACATTTAAGGACCTTGTGATTACACAGATCCCACCTAAATAAGCCAGGATACCCTCCCTACTTTAAAGTCAGTTGAGGGAATTCCTTGGTGGTCCAGTGGTTAGGACCTGGTGCTTTCATTGCTGTAACCTGGGTTTGCTCCCTAGCCAGGGAACTAAGATCCCACAAGCCACATAGCCTGGCCAAAAAAAAAAAAAAAAGTCAGCTGATGAGGAATCTTAACTTCTATTTGCAACCTTAATTCCCTTTGCTGGGTAGCATAGTATGTTCACAGCATCCATGGGTTAGGACGCAGACATCTTTGGGTGTCTCTATTCTATACACAGGCTCCAAGCTCTGCAAAGGCACAAAGTAGGTCATAGTCTCTGTTGTATACCCAGTACCTGGAACATGGTAAGTATTCATTAACTGTTTATCAATCCACTGCTCCTTACCTTGCATGATTCTTGCAGGTCAGATAAAAGGGGTGCCTGGGGGGTTCCTCCAGAAGGCGTATTGTTGTCTGCTCATCAAAGTGAGCAAGAAAACCTCATGGCCGACACTAGAGACTCCTTTCCCAACACAGCTCTTTTTATCCTGAGGGAGTTGAAGACGAGGTCAGTCACATATATAGTTCAGAGGAGGGACCATTTCATCTGTCTGCATGTTGCCCAACCCAGAGCCTGGCACACTTTAGAACTCAATGCATGTTTGTGGAGGGGTTGGGGTGGGCGGAAGTCTAACTGGGGCAGAAAAACTGACAGCAAGGATTCCACTAGGGCACTGGTCGGTGAGGGGGTGGGCGGTTAGAGGCCAGCTGGGGTGAGTGTGTGAGCACAGGTTTCCAAAGCAGACAGTGCCGTTTCAGTCAGGCCCCAAGAGCCAGCGTGGAGAATCAGGCCAGGCAGGAAGTCGGACAAGGCAGTGCAGCATGGACAGCCGGGGCAGGGCTGGGTTCAGGAAGCTGGGAGGGGGTGGAAGTTAAAACCGAGGGGCCCATCAGGAACCTGCAGGAGGCTAGGAATGAACTTAACCACACCAGCTTCCTGCTCCCTGCCCCAGGTTTACGTTGTTTCTCTGTGATAAGGGTCAGTTCAGCCTGGCCAGAGGGCCCTGGTCAGCGGATGGTGCCCAAGGCCTGGGAGCAGGAACAGCAGCTGTGAGGGACTATAAACCAGACACGGGCAGGAGACAACAAGAAGCTGTCACAGTGGATACCAAACTGTATATGACACAGTCACCGCCCTTGGGAAATTATAGTCTAGGGCAACAGTCAGGCACTACCTAACTTTTATACAAGGTAGGAGATGAGAATGAAGGTTGATTAAACCGAAAGCTTTTTTTTTTAGTTTTTTATTCATTTATTTCCAAGAGAAATCAAATAAGCACATCTTACATTAAATAAGTGCCTAGGGTATGCAGAGAATTAGCCTATGTAAGTGAAAACACTTCCAGCCTGGTTTTTTTTTTTTTTTCATCAAACATAAGTGAACACAATTTCTTCAGACTTTGGTGAAACCTCTTATATTAAGGATGTAGAGTTCTGCCTTTTACACTCAAACTGTGATAAGATCAGAAAGTTGAGTACAGAAATATAATTGCAGAGAAATAAGAAGCTCCTAGGTGATGTTATTTTCTCTATAATCCAGTGTGCTTATTATTACTGTTTTGAAAACTTTTGTTCTCAAACTTATAATGAACGTACAGATGTGATAATAATAGTTCTCTGTTTAAGAGGTAACCTTTAATGCAACCTTTTAGCCCCTTTAGAAGGGATGCACACAGTGATGTTTTTTCCTAGGCTCAAAGCTGAGTACTCTATCATTTTAATAATCTTTTAGGTAAATCCTATGACAATTATACCAACAAGTTTCCTCAAAGAGTCCCCCACCCAGCCGTCACCCCTATGTTCTACTTGCTTATATTCCCTTCACCCTTTCCTCTGTTATTATCACCAATATCCCTGCTTGTACTTGAAAGTAAAAAGCAATTCCAGATTGCAGCAAACTCAGTGGCCCTGCTCCATAGCCCCTGTAGAAGAGCAACAGAAGGGGAGAAACATGAAAGACATAAAGGATCATCATGGGTTGAGATCAGGTACTACCAGAAGCCTCGCTTGTCTTTTTAAAATAGGCTCGGTGGACATGTTCCCAGCAGTAAGTCTTCACTGGCTTGGAGAACAGGAAGTACTATTTCACAAACACCACTGTGTCTGAGTTTCTAGAAGCTACCCAGGCCAAGAAGACATCCCTGCAGCGCTTCACCACGCACTCACTGCCGCAGTACTCATTGTCCCAGTCCTCACTCACAACAGGAGGGCTCTCACAGCCGGACCTCACACATCGAGGCTGCGGTGAAAGTGTCATGGGAGACCCACTCACCAATCCCACACCCACCTGAGAAGGAGATTCAGCCTCAGGAACTACATCTGTGATCATCTCACAGATCGTCTCAGGAGTGGTTTCCTCTACTGTATGGGTCTCAGGGCTGTTCACAGGCTGCTCTGGACTACTTTCTACAGGTGGTGGAACTAGGGTAGCCTGCATTTTCAGAGTGGGCGGAGGCACAGTCTTGACCTTTCTGAGGCGGAGGCTGTTGCATGGCCTGCAGTGGGGGAGGCTGCTGGAGAATGGTTACTTGCTGCTGAGTGGGAGGCTGTGGCATCTGCTGCAGTGGAGGGGGCTGTAGTCGGGGTGGAGGTAGTTGCATAGAAGCTGCTGCTGCTGCTGCTGCCTGCAACACTGATCGAGTGACAATCTGGGCTTGTTGACTGGGCTGGATAGTAGCTGTACTGGTTTGGCCAAGTTGGAGACCCCGAGAGGTCACCACTGTGGCTGGGATAACGGTAACCATCCCGCCTTGGGACATAGTAATAGAAGAGGGCAACATCTGTTTGGCAATAATCAACTTGGTGATATTGGGCTGACCCCCAGCCCCAGAAGATGCCTGGTTTGCCACATAGGATGGAAGAGTGGAATTGACAACAATGGAAGGAGACAAGGCAGGGGGCTCTGTTGAGGCTGGTGCTGGAGACGCTGGGTCAGCAGCAGCCACAGGAGGTGGAGAAGGAGTCTGTGATGGTGGTGCTGGGTCCATGTCCACAGTTTCCACAGTGGCCTGACACTCTTGATTGTCTTTATAAGCAGCCAGAGCCTTCAGATACTCTTTCTTGGCGGCTTCAGTTTTCCTCTTATATACCTGTTTTTGCTCTTCTCCAAGACTGTCCCACATAGAAGCCACAATTTTTGAAACCTCCCCAAAAATGGCATTAGGATTCTGTCCCTTGATGGCAGCCTGTGTGTCACGAAAGAATAAAGCATATGCTGAAACTGGTTTTTGAGGTTCATTAGGATCTTTCTTTTTTCTCTTCTTTGGGGCCTTCTGCTTTTTCCCTGCTTCCACCACAACTGTCTTCTGGCTGGGAGGTTGCCTCCGGAATTCCTCAACACCATCCTCATGAAGTGAACTAGTAGGTGAAGGGGTGGTTGAAAGACGATCCTCAGGTGACTGGGCAGGTGGCAGGATGGTGCCACCCCCTAAACTCAGACCAAGTTGAGAACTCAGTTCTGACTGATCAATGGTGGTCAACTGGCTATGCCCCATCAAGCCAGATGTCATGTCTGCCATTGGTACATCAATTGTAACAGGTGGGTTGGCGCTATACTGAGTTCCTATAGAATGATCCAAGTCCATGGTCAAGCTCCCACTCAGGAGCCCCCCGCCCTGCTCCATCAAGCCATGGGTCATGCCCACAGGCATGTCCAACATCTGGACCCCATACTGGGCTGAAAACCTGCCATCCTGAGAGGAGGAAGGGTCTGCCAGGTCATCAAAGTGGCCAACCACATCCGAGACAGCCAGTGAGGGATCAGAATCCAGGGAGATAGGTGGGATTTCAAATTCCTCATCACCCAGGCTTGGTGTGTGGAACGTCTCGGCCCCTGAGAGGAAGGGGTGCGAGGTCCTGTGATCGTCAGGTAATTGTCATTTCCTCCGGGAAACTCCATCTTCACACAAGGGCTACCACGGTCTCTAAACCGAAAGCTTTTTAAAAAAATCCTCTTTAACCTTCCCAGTATGTACAGTAGATGTTATTCCCTCCATTTTATAGATGAGAATTGTGAGGCTCAGAGAAGTGAGGTGATTTGCCCAAGATCGCACAGCTAATCAATGGAAAAGCCAGGATACGAATTCAGTATCCTGTGAATTTGTATCCTTCTCTTACTCTTTAGCGTCCATGCTTCTAAAGTCTGTTCCGTAAAAGCAGAGGCTGTTCTTCTCTATTGCCAAGCATGTGCTTAGCAGTTCAGTCATGTCCAACTCTTTGCGACCCCATGGACTGTAGCCTGCCAGGATCCTCTGACCGTGGGGATTCTCCTGGCAAGAGTACTGGAGTGGGTTGCCGATTATGTCAGGCATGTAACAGACATTCAGTAAATGCTTATTAAAAGAATGACACTTCTGAAGTAAATTTAATTCTTATGCTCCTTTACTCTACACACATTTCTGTTATAGCTCTGAGTTAGTACTAAGGCCTTGGGAGAATAAACACATTTCACTCATTCCAAACAGTACTTGAAATAGAATAGTTGTGTGGTTCTGAGATTGCTTTCCTGTCAAGCTGTGAGCTCCTGGGAGACAGGAACTATATCCTACCAACTTTTTCACCTAGCACACAGTAGGTGTTCGGTAACTATGAGTATGAACAAGTGAAGGTTGACTTGGCAGTGTTGCAGTCAGTGGACTGGAGAGGGGACAAAGAGGATCTGGGCTGAAGTGTGGGGCCCTCCCTTTCTTCTTAGTAGTAGTAGTGCCTGACACCCTAAAAGTATTCACGAACATTAGTTGAACAAATGAGTGAATCTGGCATTGACTCTAGTTCTAGTTGTAACAGTAGAATCCTATCTACTCCGGGTAGTTCTAGAGCCAGCAGAGATATTATATTACATTCTAGGGACCTCTCAGTCCAAAGAATTTCACACTATTTCTACAGAATACCCCTGTCTCCAAAGAAACTGCAGTTCAGTTCCAAGTAGTTGTACCACAATCATAAACACAACCACAGAGGAATGGAAACAAACCACCAAGAACACGGTGAGTGGGAGGCCCTGCTCCTCTCATCCAGTGGAGAGTATTTCTAAACAAAGGGGATTACACCTGCTCCAGTTCCTGCCAAAAAAATAGAAAGCAAACCCAAGAAAATCAACTGGCACCGTGTGAGAACCCAATGGGGCCAAATAGGAGGACGTTTCCTGGAGATTAATGTAAGATTCCAGGGATTAATGTAAGAGGTCGGAGGTTGACCTAGTTACACTGTCTTCAAGGAATATGACTGCAAGGTCTAATGGGTTGTCCAATTCAGGCCTATTATATAATTGCAATCAGAGATAATAACAACTGACTTCCATTGAGTGATTATTGAATACCAGGTGCTGTGCTAAGTATTCTTTATCATTAGCTCACAGCAGCCCTGAGACCTGCTAAAACCGGTCCAGGAGGTAATCAAGTCATGAGAGGCATCCAGGTAGGTGAGAGAAAAGATACAGTCCACATGGTACCACAGTTGAGGACAGAAAGTTCAGAGGTCAGCAAAGAGACCCAGCACAGGTGTCTGCCTGACCTCCAGCCATTTAAGCTGATGATTCCCAAACACAAACCAGAATCATCTGGGGAAATTTCCAAAAGATGGCTTTCTGGGTCCTGCCCAGACTGTCTGAATCAAAATTTCTAAAAGCAAGGCCAAGAAATCTATATTTTAATGTACCCTTTTAAAATCTATATTTAAAAAATCTCTATTTTTATTAAAAAAAAAACCCAATTGTCCAGTGGCTAAGACTTTGCATTGTCAATACAGGAGGCCCAGATTCAATCCTTAGTCAGGGAACTAGCTCCTACATGCTACAACTAAGAGTTCACATGTCACAACTAAAGACCCTGCAACCAAGCTGCAGCTAAGATCTGGGCAAGCCAAATAAAAAAAAAATTTTTTTTAATCACCCTGAATTCACACTCATTCATGTGTATGTATTCAACACGCATGGACTCTCAAAGTAAAATGCAAATACTAAAATAACTCAGGACCCTGCGATGGACATGAGTTTGAGCAAGCTCCAGGAATTGGTGATGGACATGGAAGCCTGGTGTGCTGCAGTCCATGGGGTCGCAAAGAGCTGGATATGACTGAGCAACTGAACTGAACTGAACTGCATTGGCTTGTTCCCAAACTGCTTCCATATAATCCTAGATCTGTTCTCAGTCTCATCTGACTCTTTGCGGCCCCGTGGACTGCAGCCCGCCAGTCTCCTCTGTCCATGGGATTTCCCAGGCAAGAATGCTGGAGTGGGTTGCCATTTCCTACTCCAGGGGATCTTCCTGACCCAGGGATCGAAACTGCATCTTTTGTGTCTCCTGCATTGGCAGGTGGATTCTTTGCCACTGAGCCAGCAGGGAAGCCCCAATCTTAAATCTACCTGGTTACAAATTCTTGGCTCTGAAATCCTAGCATTCTGGGGCTGGGGGAGCTGGTGTTTCTCTGGACTATATTCAGTCTTTGAATCTGAATCTGTCCCCAGACCCCTCAGGTTAACGTGACTCCTTTGAGATTTTGTGCCATCTGATGCTGGGAGAGGCTTAAGGCAAAAGGAGGAGGGAGTGGCAGAGGAGGAGATGGTTGGATAGCATCACCAACTCAATGGACATGAGTCTGAACAAACACCGGGAGATAGTGAAGGACAGGGAAGCCTGATATCCTGCAGTCTAAACAGTCACAGAGAGCTGGGCACACGTAGTGACCAAACAACAATAACAGAAATCTCAGGTGGTTTTTTCCTCCCACCCCAGCTGTCTGCATCTGGCCAAAGCAGTGTAGAGTGCCACAAGAGAGGATGGTGGTGAGGATACTTTGGACTCAGGGTACCAGCAATGAGAGCATCATACAGTGAGAGGAGGGCACTGCATGACCAGGCCCAACCAAAGGCTTGACATATGCTTCCTATCTGGAGAGGAATCCCATAGCAGTCTTGAGCCCATAGATGAGGAGGTGCAAGTGAGGAGAACAAGAGGTCTGAGCTTGTAGGTCAAGCTAGGATGATCTCAACAAGCTTCTCAGGTTCTGAATCCTTCTGCATCAGTAGTCATCTCTACCAATCCCTGTCTGTGTCTTTACCACAGGCAAACACCTCTGCTCAGTCTTGGCAACCTTCCACAACCCACAGACAAAAATAGCCCAGCTGGCCTCTGCAAGCCCTTTGCTTTCGCTGATGAGAAACAAACGCCCATTTGGTTTACTTTCCCTTCAAAAGTCCAGGAAGCCTCCTGACAGAAGATATTGGGAAGGTTTAGTGAAGGCCAAGGGTTTAAGTTTTGAAATCTAAACCATTTGACAGGCCCTGTGAAGGCGATGAAAGCCAAAAAACTTATGGTCAATTTGAAACTCTTGCACTTTCTCATTCACTACATGTGGTAAGACATTCATCACGGTTGCTCAGATGCAGAAAAAAATCTAACTACAGTGAGGCAGGTTTGTGCCCCACAGAAGAACTTTCTAGTAAAGCCTTCCATGAGATGATGAGTTGGCCCTGGGAAGCGTGAAATCATTTCCACTGGATGTGACTCTGACTCATTATTTGTCAGCCTTGTTACAGATATGAGATTGGAGCCAGATGACCTTTGAGATAGCTTCCAAGCCCTACCTCTGTGACTCTGTGATTATTATCACTATAACCTTTAAAGACTTGTGGTAAAGTACAGTGGCTTGTGATAGAGCACAGAGAACATATGAGCTCAGAAAAGGCATAGTTGAGAACCAGAACTAGTCATGTTCTAAGGGATATTCCTGCAAAGCTCTGAGGCCATAATTTACTAGAATATAATCCTAAGAATATTCCCGGATATTTCGGTCACTGAGAATCCAGATGGCTTCATCTCTGAGCTTCCCTGATAGCTCAGTTGGTAAAGAATCCACGTGTAGTGCAGGAGACCCCGGTTCAATTCCTGTGTTGGGAAGATCCCCAGGAGAAGGGAAAGGCTACCCACTCCAGTATTCTGGCCTGGAGAATTTCATGGACTGTATAGTCTATGGGGTTGCAAAGAGTCAGACGTGACTTTCACTTTTCACTTTCCTCTCTGAGCAGTGTCTACGAATCAGCTCTCTGTTTTTAAAATTGTCCGAATCAGTCTTACACACACATTCTTGCCTATCTGCACATCTTGTTCCCTCTTCTCCTTCAGATATTCGCTTAGCTGTCATATTTGTAGTGAAGTCTTCCTAGACCATTCTATTTATCCAGCTTGCCTGTTAGTTGTAGTGTTTAGACTAGTTATATTTAGTGTAATTATTGACAGAACTGGCTTCTAAGTCAACTCTCTTGCTATTTATGTTCAGTTTACCCCATTTGTTCTCTGTTCCTTTCTTTTTTTTTTAAAAAAAAAACAACCTCTCTTCCTGCTTTCCTTTGTATAGAGCAAAAAAAAACTAAACATTTTTTAAAGTGTTCTATTTTCTCATGAGATTTTTGTTTATTTTAGTGGTTGCTCTAGAAATTACAATATGCATGCTTTCCACAGGTATCTCTTGAAATCAAGATATTATATATTATAAATATTATATCACTTCATGTATAAGGTAAAAAGCATACAGTAATATATTTTATCCCTCTGGCTTTTGTGCTACTGTAATACACTTAATTATTTCTACACCTTTTATAAGCCCCATAAATTGTTTATTTGTAACTAAAAGTCAGTTGTGTAAGTTCATGAATCTCTGTTTTATTCAATGACTTATAATCTATTACTGTTATTATTTTTTATCTTCAAATTGTCCATACATATGACCAGTAGCAAATCCTTCAAGTTATCTCCTGTGTCTCCATGGTATGACTTCATCATTCTCTGAGTATTTTGTTACTTTTAGTAACAGGATCTAGAATCATCTTATACTTCCTTGCCCTGGCCCCTAAATTAGCCATTTCTCCGAGGAAGCTTGATTCTTTTTAGCGGAGGGTGATATTCCTAAGTCAGGATCTGGGTATACAGTGTGCTCATTGCTACTGGAGTGTCATTTATTACTTCTAAGGCCCCTGTCCTTGCAGCAGACAGAGGTAGGGAAACACAAACACATATACACATGCACATCTGTATATCTGTTTCCATGTTTGCCTATTAAAAACCATGAGTTCTCACCAATACTCCCAATTTCAATTCAGTATCACAGGGTTTATCTTCGCCTTCCCCTTTTCATATTTGGGATTCCTTTCGCTAACAATGAGTCGCTTTCATTACCCTTAATATATTACATATTCGCTCAATTCCCTTGTATGTAACCAATACCCTGGCTACCCTGGGGTCAGTCCTTGGTCCTGCAGTCACTGATTCCCATCAGTGGAATTCTTCTTCTCTAATCCCTGCTCACTATATTGGAGCAAAAATCCAGGCCCTGTTGAAGGGCTCAGTAGGCCTGACATAGAAGCAGAGGAATGGCTAGATTAATCCAAGGCTGATGATCGACAAAGAAGAAGTGACAGGAGAATCAGGGATCCTGGATGCTTAGAATGCCAGAAGATAGGCCAAGAATTTCAGGCAGGCTATAGAAGGAAGATGCGCCAGGAGGCGTGTTGCAGTGGAAGAAGACGGAGGGGTGGAAACACCAGAGATCCCGATAGAGTCAAGAATAAGTACGAGGGAGATCATTCTGAGGACCCTGTCATTTCCAACCAGCCAGTCAAATATCTGACCACATCTATACGTAAACTGGGCTACGGTGAGACCTGACTGCGTTAGAACTCTTATCATCGAGCGGGTCACATCCGGGAGACTTGCCGTTAAGCAGACATTTTCCCAAACGGATTACAGGTGCTTCCCCTCCAGTAAATTAAGTCCCCAAGAGCAGAAGTGAAGGAAGCACATGTATGCTCACACAGACTGAGTATAATACTGGCCCCCAATCAAAAACCATCAGGAAGTCAGAATTCAAGGCAAGCCCCTGTCCTAAAATGACTCTTTCATGATCGGACTCCACAGGTTCTCAGAGAGAAAACGCCCACATGGAGCTTCTGCAGGTTCCTGAGCCCAGAAGCCGCAGGGTCCCCAGGGACAAATCCAGGACAAGCCACAAGTGTGCCAAAACTGTGTGGCACACGGCGGTGTGTATACTGTCAACGCTGCTTTCTCAGTTCCTCCCACTCTCTCCTTCCCCCTGCTGCGTCCACAAATCCGTTCTCTAGGTCTGCACTGGCTCAAGTGGGAGGGGATATATGTGTAGTTATGACTGATTCATGTCAGGGTTGTTGTACAGCAGAAGACACTGTAAAGCAATTATCCTCCAATTAAAAATATATTTTAAAAAAATAAAGTAAAAAAAAATACAGATTCCCAACCCCCCCCAAGAAAACAACTGTCTGACAGAACAGTGGGTACATCTGCTACATGCGAGCAGGTAAGGGCCAAGGCAGAGTCACATCTCCATTCAAACAGGCACTTGGCAATGTCTCCGTGTGTCCCTTTCCTCCTTTGTATGGCGGCTATTCAAGACCTCTCTTAGAAGGCAGCCTTGGGACTTCCTGGGGGGGTCCAGTGGTTAAGAATTCACCTTGCAATGCAGGGGACACGGGTTTGATCCCTGGTCTGGAGACTAAGATCCCATGTGCACGGAGCTACTAAGCCTGCACACCCAACTAGAAGTTCATGTGCCACAACAAAAGATCCACATGAGGAAATAAAGATCCTGGGTGCTGCAACCAAGACCCAACAGAGCCAAATAAATACGCATTTTAAAAATGTAGAAGACAGCCTTGCTGGCTTCAGTAGTAGACACCAAGACTATCAGTCATGAACTTCCTTTACCTCCTCTCTCTCTCTGCACCTACAAATTCCCACATTTATACCTACTCAACACTGCTTTCCTTCCCCAGTTACAGAAAGACGTGTCCTGTCCAAGGTAATTCCTCAAACTACTCTCAGACTCACTTCCCTGCTCCCTCTCAGAAACATTTGCCACCATAATCACCCACAAATGCTTTCAGACTCTTTCCCAAAAGCCTTGAAGAAGCAAGCAAGTGCATGAAACCTCAGTTTCAGCTTTCCTCCTTCTTCTCTTATCCTGTTTTCTTAGTCTTAGGCTTCCTGGTCCTCTGGTCCTTGGTGCCCTGTCGGGGTCTTTATTAGTGTTTTCTCATCACTGACTGTGCCCTGGAATCATCTGTAATATGTGCCTAGAGATTGATTCAGACTGAGCTTTGGCATTAGTATTTTGCAGATGCTACATGTCCACCACTCAGTCATTTTTCCTCCTTTATTGCTCGTTTCAGGAATGGCACACCTCTCCATCCACTCATTTAATCTAGAAACCTTGCCTTCTCCTCCTCTTCTAATTGATCACTACATCCTATCAATCTACCTCCTTGGCGTGCATGTGTGCATGATCAGTTATTTCTGACCCTTTGTGACCCCAAGAACTGTTGCCCGCCAGCCTCCTCTGCCCACGGAATTTTCCAGGTAAGAATACTAGAGTGGGTTGCCATTTCCTACTCCAGGGGATCTTCCCGACCTAGGGATCAAACCCTAATCTCTTGTGTCTCCTGCACTGGTAGGCAGACTCTTTCCCACTTGGGAAGCCCCGATGTATCTCCTTACTATTTCTTAAGTCTTTCTACATCTCTCCATCTCCAGTTGTCACTACCTGCTTTCAACCCATCATCATTTCTTACCTGGATGATTGAAATATCTTTGTAGTTGATCTTGCCCCCAATCTTGCCTCACTTCAATTGTTTTATTATTTTTGTGGTCCCACAATGAAAATGGGCTTCCCTGATAGCTCAGTTGGTAAAGAATCCGCCTGCAATGCAGGAGACCCTGGTTTGATTCCTGGGTTGAGAAGATCTGCTGGAGATGGAAAGGCTACCCCCTCCAATATTCTTGGGCTTCCCTTGTGGCTCAGCTGGTAAAGAATCTACCTGCAATATGGGAGACCTGGGTTCAATCCCTTGATTGAGAAGAGCCCTTGGAGAAGGGAAAGGCTACCCATTCCAGTATTCTGGCCTGGAAAATTCCTACAGTCCATGGGATCGCAAAGAGTCAGACACGACTGAGCACCTTTCACTTTCACAATGAAAATAGCATTGTTGTTTTTTCCCAGTTATATAAATAATACAAGATAAATATAAAACACTCATGCAAATATAAGGAAGAAAGAAATGATCACCTGAAATCATCCTACCCTGTGATAGCCCTGTTCCCCATTAATGTTTTGATGGTCATCCTTACGGGCTCCTTTTTATATTGATCAATCATGTAATAGAAGGGTCTAAATCTTGTCCCTCTTTGGGATACAGATGGATGGCCCTGAGGGAGGAATAATTTTAAGTAAGAACAAAGAGGGCCTGAAAAGAGGGAATATATAATTGGAAACAAATGGAATTATATCATAATGCTTTGTTTTGAATAAAGGACACCTTTTATTTAAATACTTTTTTGTACCTTCCTTCCTGTCTCTTTCTATACTTCCTGCACCCCCACACCCACTCCAATCAATGCTAAGAATGTGTACTTTCATACTTTTTCTTCATTATAATCATAATTATATTTGGTTCATCATTATAGTGACAAACTACAGGCGTTTAGTACTTGAGGTTTTATCCTTGCACGTACAAAGTTCAGGGCTCCATAAAGTGATCAGGGAGCCAGGTTCCATCTGCCTTATAGTCTTTCACACTTCATATCTTCAAAGCCGTAAAATGACTGTAAAAAAATGCCAACTATCACATCCTTATTTCAGATAAGAAAAGGGGAAGACCAGAAGTAAAAAAGAACTTCAGGAAACACTCCATCCAAAACGTCCACTTACATCTCATTGGTCACTCCTATCTGCAAGGCAAGACAGAAACAACACACACACACACACACACACACACACACACACAATACAGGGATTAGAGATGCCAGTTCTCCACACAGTCCAAAATCTGTTTATAACTGGTGTGCCTGTTGGTCGCTCAGTCCTGTCCGATTCTTTGCAACCTGGTGGGCTGTAGTCTGCCCGGCTCCTCCACCATAGGATTTTCCAGGCAAGAATCTGGAGTGGATTGCCATTTCCTTCTCCAGGGGATCTTCCCCACCCAGAGATTGAACCCAGCATTGCAGGCAGACTCCTTACCGTCTGAGCCACCGTACTTTGCCTGCTATATATATATAGGTGCCTGCATGCTAAGTCGCTTCAGTCGTGCCCAACTCTTTGCGACCTGATGGACTGTAGCCTGCCAGGCTCCTCTGTTCATGGGATTCTCCAGGCAAGGATACTGGAGTGGGGTGTCATTTCCTTCTCCAGGGGATCCTCCTGATCGAGGGATCAAACTCACGCCTCTTTATCTCTCCTGTATCAGCTGGCCATTTCTTTACTACCAGCGCCACCTGGGAAGTAGCTCCCCTATATTTGTGGTTCTTCCATATTTGCTGATTCAACCAACCACAGATCGTTTACTACTACAGTATTTACTACGGAAGAAAAACAAACAAACAAACCCATTAAGGATCCATGAAGTTCAACCCGTATTGTTCAAGGGTTAACTGTGCTTCTGCAGGGTCAATTAGCAGCAATGGGATTGCTGGGATAAAGGACATATGTGTTAAATTTTTATAGTCTTTGCCTGATTGCCAAAGAGTTTGTAGCAATTTATATTTCATCTAGCAAATGTACAAGTGTTTCTTCTTTTTTGTCACCAGCAGTAGGCATTATCATTCTTAATTTTTACCAATCCGAAGGGTAGAAAGTAAAATTACATGATTGCTTTAATTTTCTTTAGCATATTTTAAGTACATTTATTGGCTATTTAGATGTTCTCTTCCATGAGTTGCATATTCATATCATGTGCCCATTCCTATCAAGTTTGTCTTTCCTAACCAGTTTCTGAGACCTTCATGCTTATTGTGGATATTAATCGCTAATTAGTATAGTGCAGTTAGTATGCTAATATACTGCATGAAAACTTCATGGGATCCTCTTTGCTTAAAGAATAAAGTCTACGTACTTTAACAAAGCCGGGTATGGGGACCTCCAGGGTGGTCCAGTGGTTCAGACGCTATCCTTCTGCTGCGGGGGCGCACAGATTCCATCCCTGGTCAGGGAACTAAGAACCCATATGTTGCATGGTACGGCCAAAAAATAAAAATAAAACACTTTCAAAAAGCCAAATGTGTTGTCTGGGCAGGAGATGGTGTTCAGATGCCTTTGACAAGAACGGCTGGGCCATTGCCTTCCCCCCATGTATCCAGTTACATTCACTGATTGACACAGAAGTTGAACACTACAACCTATGAGAAAGAGTCTAACCTTGTTCCTGGTTGGATCAGTCACCTGATGAACTGGGGTGGCACTGAGGGAGGCATGATTATAGGTAGTGAGGCTCTGATAACTCAGCCATCATAGAGAAGAAGGTTCAGCCTCCTTGAATTCATCTAGTATTTGGGCCCGAGTGCCCAAGGAGGATGGTGTTCCGGGTTCGCTGTGGAATCTAACTCTAGGACTTATCTCCCCTGGCCGTGATGGCAGCATGTGTGACTCCTGGAAGAAAGGGGGCTCATACGGATGTTTTAAGAGCTAGTTCTGTGAAGCTGAGCAGCCTTGCTGTGAACCCTTATAGGAACTGTATTGGTAAGAGCATTTTCCTTCACAGTTTGCTAGAGCAGTGCAATAATCTCTGGTCTTCAGATGCAGCAGTAATGCTTCGATTTCAACATATGAAGCTCCTTAAACTGCTAGGTATTTGTTCCCGTCTTGCATTGGCACCGTTGTTGAAGCACTAAGGCCTGGGGCTACAGTATTCCAGCCTGGCTAGACGTGGTAGTGAGGGATAACCTAGGTTGTTTCACTGGAGCATAGACGTACTCCCCAAAGAGTCCCCTGAATACTTGATGGGAAAGACGCTGAACTCTGACTGCCCCCAAGATCTTGACTTCCTTTGGTCAAGTTGATGGGATGCAGAATACATGGGAGCTGGGTGTTGATGACAGTGGGACTGTTTCTATATACACTGACTGGTAAGGCCCAAAGCTGGTACATGTAACAGTTTGCCCAACTCTCTCATCTCCTGCCTTTTCTCTGTCGCTCCCTAAGTTCTGGGTGTGTTGAGCCAGTAGTAAATTCCTTCAAGCCTCATACCTTCTTTGTCAACTATAACTCCACAAGTATTTCTTTCTTTTCCTGAAACACTCATCCCCTCAGCCATATTATTTATCGGCTAGCTCCTGTCAGCCACCACCTCCTCCAGGAAGTCCTCCTTGATTCCTCCAATCTTGGTGTGAGATCTCTCCTTAGTGCTCTCAGAACATCCTGTGTGCCAACATATCCCACTCCTGTCAGAAGGGGAGCTAGTTTCTTCAGCGCTGACTGCAAATGAAATAACAAATAGCAAACGAAATAACTTACAAAAGATTAATCTCCAAAATACACAAGCAGCTCATGCAGCTCAATACCAGAAAAGCAAGCAACCCAACCAAAAAGTGGGCAGAAGACCTAGACATACATTTCTCCAAAGAAGACATACAGATGGCTAATAAACACATGAAAAGATGCTCAGCACCACTCAGTACTAGAGAAATGCAAATCAAAACTACAAAGAGGTATCACCTCTCACCTGTCAGAATGGTCATCATCAAAAAATCTACAAACAATAAATGCCAGAGGGGTTGTGGAGAAGAGGGAACCCTCTTGCACCATTGACGGGAGCCACTATGGAGAACACTATGGAGATTCCCCTAAAAACTAGGAATAAAACTACCATATGACCCAACAATCCCACTACTGGGCATATAACCTGAGGAAACGGTAAGTGAAAAGGACACATGCACCCCAGTGTTCATCTCAGGACTATTTATAATAGCTAGGACATGGAAGCCACCTGTATGTCCATCAACAGATGGATGGATAAAGAAGATGTGGAACATATATACAATGGAATATTACTCAGCTATAAAAAGGAACTCATTTGAGTGAGTTCTAATGAGGTGGATGAAACTGGAGCCTATTATACAGAGTAAAGTAAGTCAGAAAGAGAAAAACCAATATTATATATTAGTGCATATATATGGAATCTAGAAAGATAGTACTGATGATCCTATATGCAGGGCAGCAAAGGAGACGCACATATAAAGGACAGACTTTTGGACACAGTAGGGGTAGAAGAGGATGGATGACCTGAGAGAGTTTCATGGAAACGTACACATTACCATATGCAAAACAGATCGTCAGTGGGAATCTGCTGTATGGTGCAGGAAATGCAAATCTGGTGCTCCGTGAAAACCTAGAGGGATGGGAAGGGGTGGGAGGTAGGAGGCAGGTCCAGGAGGGAGGGGACATATGTCTACCTATGGTTGATTCATGTTGCCATATGGCAGAAACCAACACAATATTGTAAAGTAATTATCCTCCAACTAAAAATAAAATAAAAACTTTAAAAAACATAAAAGCAAGGAAAATTGAGGGAAAAGGACATAATAGGGCCATACTCATAGCAAAAGAGAGAATACCCTGTTCTGCTAGTGAACATCTCCAGATGGTTCAAAAGTAGCCTCTAAA
Source organism: Antilocapra americana (assembly GCA_007570785.1). Lineage (NCBI taxonomy): Eukaryota > Metazoa > Chordata > Mammalia > Artiodactyla > Antilocapridae > Antilocapra > Antilocapra americana. The sequence continues at coordinate 1,923,326 of ML663557.1, forward strand.
CTTGTACCAAATATTAAATATATGAAGGGACTCCCCTGATGCTCCAGTGGTGAAGAATTCACCTTGTTTGCAGGGGACATGGGTTCAGTCCCTCGTTGGGACACTAAGATCCCACATGCTGTGGAGCAACTAATCCCATGCACCTCAATTTCCGAGCCCACGTGCTCTGGAGCCAGTGAGCCACAGCTAAGACCCGATGAAGCCCAAATAAACAAATAAATAAAAATAAAGATGTGCAGACCACTGTGCCAGCCACAGGAGCTGCAAAGAGGGAAAATTACTATTTTAAAGGCTTATTACCCAGCTGGCACCACTTCAGATTCTGTTTAGAGGTAGGCAGGGTAGAGGAAATAAACAAACCGGTAGCTAACATACAGACGAGTACCATGACTGCAGTGACGGGACAGGATTGCTACATGGAAATAAACGAAGCAAATCAGTTTTTCACTTATTAAAATAGCAAGGATTAAAACAGAGATAATACGTAACTTTGGTGGGGGTGGGGGGAATTGAGTGCCATTATGCGCTATTAGTGGAAGGGTAAATTGGTACATATTTTCTTGAGGGTAGTTTGGCATCATGGATCAAGACTTTCAGAAATGTTCCTACTCTTTTGACCCAGTAGCTCTATTTCTAGTCATTTATATTAAGGAAATAATAGGAAACATGGACACTCATGTACAAGGATATTAATAGCAGTGTTATTGTGAATGGAAAAAATTAAAACAGCACCCATGTTGAACAATAGGGCATTGGTTAAACAATTTGTGATTCATCTGTGTGATAGACCTCATGCAGCCATTAAATTCCTAGTTTTCTGAGGATTTTAGCACTATGAGAAAATTTTTATGTCATAACATTAAGTTAAAAAGGCCACAAAACTGTACACCCAGCACACACATTTTGTGACTGAGAATACACCGAAAGGAAACACACTCAAGATGTCAGTAATGCTGGAATGATGGATAGTCTTTTTTTCTTCTTTATCACTTTCTTTTCTAAATTTTCTGCAAGCGTGTATTCTCCTATAGTTAGAAAGTGGCTTTAATTTTTTTTTTAATAAAAGTTGCTTTGACAAGGTCGTTTCTGCTCAAAGCAAGGTGAGCAAGAGATAGCAAACTCCATTCACGGAGCACGGTTGGGAGTCGCACCTGCTCCTTGGCTTCCTAGCTGCATGTCTACAGTCTTGTCTCTGATCATCTTTGCAGCGTGTGAGAAGGGAGAGCGTGAGGAGAAAAGCGAAGAGAGAACCTGAGAGGCTGTACTTCTTTTTTGTGGATTCAAGTGTTGGATGGAGGGTTCACGGGTGGAGCAAATTGGAGGCCATGGCAGTGAGCATCCTGTGTCTCGTGAGTCTTTTCTCCTCTCCTCTTTTGCTGCTCTGGTGGAGGGTAAGGCTGGGGCAGCACGAGCTTTGAGGGGATGTGCAAGGCGAGCACGGAATGGCCCCCACACTCCCACCAGCAAGTTGTCACATCACCTCTGTCCCTCGGAGCGGGCGGCCTGTTAGGAACCGGACCACGTGGCCGGGGGTGAACAGCAGGCAAGTGACTGAAGCTTCATCTGTCTTTACAGCTGCTCCCTGTCCCTTGTGTTACCGCCTGAGCTCCACCTCCTATCAGATCAGAGGTAACATTATATTCTCATAGCAGTGCGAAACTTAGTGCACTTGAATCATCCCCAAAATGTCACCTCCTCCCCGAGCCGTGGAAAAACTGTCTTCCATGAAACCGGTCCTTGTCCCTGGTGCCAAAAAGGTTGGGGGCCACTGCCTAAGAGTCCTCGATTATTCAACAACATCTGACCTGCCCCAGACACGAGTCAACACTATCTCAGTTCTTCTGACCTGATGGAGGTGTGAGACCGAATCAGCGACTGAATGAGCAGAGAAGAGGCCGGCTCAGATGCCTGCCAAGATATCACCCGTAGCCTGGAAGTCAACCCGGTAATAACAGATGCTTCAAGCAGTCAAGGAACATTCGACATGCAAAAACGAGCTTCCACTTGTATCACTTCTCCTCCAGTTCACTAAGGGCTTTCCACTCTTTGTTTTATTTGCTCCTAACCACAACCCTTTAAGAAGGTACTACTCTCCCCATTTTAATGAGATCACTGAGGCTCAACAAGATTTAAGGATTTGCCCAAGGTCTCTCTCAGTTAACAAAAGCTGGAGTTGGAACCCAGAACTTATTATTTCTCTTTTGGCTTGACACATTTAATACCTGGCAGACACAGTCTCATACAAGAACATGTAAATAGGGTGCTTCCCCGGTGGCTCAGTGGTAAAGAATCTGCCCACCAATGCCGGAGACATGAGTTCGATCCCTGGTCAGGGATGATCCTACATGCCTCGGAGCAACTAAGCCCACGCACCACAAGGATTGAGCCTGTGCTCTAGAGCCCGGGAGCAGCAACGACTGAGCCCACACGCCATGACTATCGAAGCCTGCATGCACCCAGAGCCTGTGCCCTGCAGCAAAAGAAGCCATCCCGGAGAAGTCCACACCCTACAGCCAAGACTAGCCCTAGTTCACTGTAACGAGAGAGAAGCCGGAGCAGCAACGAAGACCTAACGCAGCCAAAAATAAATTAAAAAAATTGTAATTTCACAAATAGGACTGAAATGTAAAAAGAAAAGTGGAAGTCTACTACTGTGGCAGTTTGTCCACATGATCTTTGTTTCCTCTTTTGAAATTATTTTTCATTTCTCTGACCTTATCACGGCAACCACAGGCTGGGCCAGGCTACCACCTCGGGCTTTAATGCTGTGTTTGCCTTGTGTTGTCCAGGCTGGGCCAGAGGGTCTGGGCTTAGTGGGGGCTCCTGCGGTGACCCTGTTCACCAAAGGCAGTGCTGAGGCAGTTTGCACGGCTCGTGCGTCCCGGGCCTGTCACAGGCTCTGCGTGGAGGACAGGCTCTCTGGAGTGACGGCTGCCATCTCGGTAAGGCGCCCTGGGCTCAGGCTGGTTCCCCTCCTCACGGCACAATGAGGGCCCCGCGTTGGGCACACCCGTTCACCCAACTCCTTAATCCACCTCGATCTCAGGGCCTGCTCTCCCACTGTGTTTCTGGCACGCATAAGAAGTGGAATGACTGGAGCCACTTTTGGTCTAGGGCTGTGCATCACCACGTGTGTCCCATTCTCACTCCAGCCCTGTGGAATGATCGTCCCCGTTTTATAATCAAGGACTCTGTACAATCGGAGGTCAGCAACATAGTCAAGGAGACACAACTAACAAGTGGCCCAGGTAGGACTTGAACCCAGATCTTTCTGGCAACCCAACGGCTTTCCTATATACTACCCAGCCTCCCTGGGCAGGAGGAGCTCAGTAAATGCCCCCCATTCCCAGCTCACCATGATCCATCAAGGAGATTCTATCAACCTGGATGTTTAAAACCCGTACTGAGACAGGCTGGAACCTGGGACCCTTTACTGCAGGGCTTGTGTGTGCGTTAGTTGCTCAGTCGTGTCCGACTCTTTACGACCCCATGGACTGTGGCCCACCAGGCTTCTCTGTCCATGGAATTCTCTAGGCAAGAACACTGGAGTGGGTTGCCATGCCCTTCTCCAAGAGTTCTTCCTGACTCAGGGATCGAACCGGGAGTCTCTCCCATCGCGGGCAGATTCTTTACCGTCTGAGCCACCAGGCAGCTTGCACCTGGACACACAGCTCCTCAAGCAACAGAAAACAGGGAAAACTTTAAGGCAGAAGTTCCCATCATTTTTGACACAGGGGCCGGTTTCGTGGAAGACAATTTTTCCATGAAATAGGGTAGGGGGGCGGGAAGGTTGTATGGTTTTGCAATGATTCAAGTGCCTTACATTTATCATGCACTTTATTTCTATTATTATTACATCAGCTCCACCTCAGATCATCAGGCATTAGATCCTAGAGGTTGGGGACTCCTGCAATAAGGGACGAAAAATAACTGCATGCGTGAGCTATTGGGACAATTATGAACAAGATACAAAAAGACCACAAACCGACTGTGAGGTGCTGGGAGCAAAAGCAGGGTATTGTCTATGATCCCTGCCTACAGCACCACCGAGGGGGTGAGCAGACCACCCAAGCCACCCATCCAGCCAGACGCCCTGATCCACCCCTCCCCTCCCCTCCTTTAAGGAACTAGCCAGCCCTCCTTAGAGATGGAAACCATCACTTGTCTTCACTCTCCACTGCTGCAACACAAATCCCAGTTAGAGCCTTGCCTGAATTCCTCACCCGACCGCCTCAGTTTCCACTGATGAAAGAGCCCGAGGACCAGAGCTGGAGCAGCACTGCCCCTGCAGGTGTGGGGGGTATGCACAGAGATGCACTGGCAGATCATGCAGGAGCCAGGAGACAGCGGCTCCCGGAGAGGCAGATCCGAGGACCCCTCTTCTAGGACTTCCCTGGAGGTCTTGTGGTTAAGAACCCGCCTGCCAGTGCAGGGGATGCAGGTCCGATTCCTGGTCCGGGAAGGTGCCACATGCCGCGGAACGACTGAGCCTGCGTGCTGTGGCTACTGAAGGCCACGCTGAGAGCCGCTGCTCCTCGACAAGAGAAGCCACTGGAGCAAGAAGCCTGCGCATGCGACCAGAGAGCAGCCCCCACTCGCCACAGTAGAGAAAGCCCATGGGCAGCAACGAGGACCCAGTGCAGCAAAAATAAAAAGAGCAACAAGTTAAAATAGAAATCTCGTTTTCTAGAACACCTTCTTGGCCCTGCCTGAATCTGCTTAGCTTTAGAGCATCACACCTGTCCCCTCCCCCAGCTTAACTGCCTAGTGACTTGCCCTTGAGACATTTATAAGCCATCCCAGAAGCGTCTCAGACCATCCACGTGGCAACCACCTGTGTGTCTGCATGAGGGACCTAACTCAGGATTTTGACCCATGGAAGTCAGGGTCCTGGGCCATCTCAATCACTGTAGCAAACCCTTAGTCAGCCCTGAATCCCCTGCAGCCCCTCTTCTCTCACCAGCAGCCACCTTTCCAGAGGGAACAGCTGAGTCATCTCCTCCTTTAGGAGGTTCATGCCTTGGCTGAAACAATAGCAGAATCTCTCTCTCCAGGAGGAAAGATGAGATTTTCAGCATTGGGTTAAAAAAAAAAAAAGAGTTCATTTTATGGAGTTTTCCCCTTCCAATCTGTTCTATAACCAGCTCCCTGCTATTTCAGGTAGAATCACCTACCTTTTCTTATACCCACACCCTCTGTCTGTGATGTCCAGTATTCAGCCCTGCTGTCAGTGGCCTACAAAGATCATGCTCAAGGCAGACATTCTTGACTGCATCGCTGACATTTCCTCGTGCTGAGCATTTGTGTATTTTCGATGTAAGTTTATCCAGTCTCCTCCCATAAACTCAGAACCACAGAACGTTAGGGATGGAAGGGACTCTAGTTCACCGATCACCTCCACAGCCTGTTCCTTAAATCTGCTGGTCTTTTGCATTTGACCCAGAACTCTCCCTGCTGTATTGCAGCAGCTCCTAGAAGAACCACTTCTCTTTGTTTCTCTGCCTGGTTTCCTCCAGAGTCTGTGATCAGTGTTGCTGTCTGACCAACACTTCTAGTTCTAGTCACTCTCATGGGGCCTCTTGGGCTAGCCAACGGACCTGCGGGCACCGGCACAGCTGTTTAGCCTGCTTCCAGTGCCAAGGCATGGCAGGCATACTGCTCTAGGAGGTGGGCCGGCCACAGTCCTCCTCCCTCCCTGTCCCTCTGCCACCAACGTGGCCTCCCTGAACTAAGTGCCTCTGTTGCTTTAAAGGGCTAGGGAAGGAACCTCCAGTCTAGAGGCTCTTCTATTTTCTCGAGGAGTCTTGGCCCCACACATCCCAGCCTGGGAACCTCAGCAGGGCATCTGTGCCTCCTGACGGCTAGCACTGGCAATGGTAATAATGCCCTGGTGAGGATTATGGAGCCTCCCTGGCCTGCGGGGTGACTCCATCTGAGAAAGTCATCCAGTCCAGAGCTGGGTCTCTCCCCACTGTGCAGCGCACTCTGCTGTGAGTCGGGGCTTGCAAAGGCCGGAATTACCACCACCACATTCCTCGGGCTGATGAATTCTCCCAGAGATGATCGCCGTAGACTTCCTTCCACAGTGGGCTCTATACCTGTTCTGCAGTATATAAGCCCTGGGGTTTGGGGCTTCGGGTGAGTTTCTTTTTGTGTCAATTCTCAATTATTCTTGCTAAGGAAAGCAGCAATGGTCTGGATAATCCAAAGAGGCACGTCATCTGAAAATAATTTGGATAATTTAAATGTGTCTCTGGAATGCGTTCAGTGATGTGTTTGTTCTAGGCAGAGCATTTACCTTCCTAACGAGACTTAGGGTAAGGAGAGAAAGAAATAGCATTCTATCAGCCCAGATTAGTCGCACAGGCAGCTCTGCTGGTGGGGGAGTAACGGCGAGCCGGTGGGGCCGGTTATAAAGCAATGTGCTCAGCATTCAGCGGCCGGTGACCTGCGCTCTCGCTTCCTGCACGCCCTGGGATGCGGTGGACACACCTGCCTGCCATCTTGGGAGCAACAGAGGAGCAAATTAGGCAGAGAAAGGAGTGCTTTGTGAGTTCAGGAAGTTGGGAGCCGTACCCCAAAATTAAAAAGGCTATGCTCTCATGGTCTTTTCCCATCGAGCATGAGAAGATCCTTTAGAAAGAGAGAGCAGGCTTCAGGAGTCCATGGGTGGCCAATACCCTATCGCCCTTTTTAGGATCTTAGAACTCTCAGCCCTGGTCAGCAGGATGTAAGAAGACTTCAGGGAGCAGAGAGAGGGACAAGGCAGGCAAACGGAGAGTGAGAGCTAACAGGATGCAGATGCAGTAGGAAAGGACTGTGGGCTATGGGAGTGTGGGGAAGTTATGTACTCATCTCAGTGTAGTCGTCACGAAAAAGTGAAAACTGCAATGATGGAGTAGCTGTCTTACAGATGAGTGGCAGCTGAATGTAGTATTTCTGAAACATTTTTTAAGTTATAGAGCCCTGCGTATGTCTCAGTTGTTACCATCATCCTGAAAACTGGCTCCATGAGACCCATCCACAGTCCTGGAAAAGCAGCTCCGGGACCATGCCACCTTAGAGCCGGAAGGGTCTGTGTGTTCAGGACATGGGGGGTATATTCCGGTGTGTACCTGATCATCACTATTCTCATTCTGAGAGGGAGAGATAGCACAAGAATCCAGAGCAAGCCAAACCGCCTTCCTGCACGTAGTCCTCCCTCATTTCCCTGATGTTTGGTCAGATTTGTTAATGATTCTAGATCGCAGCCTCAATTATCAGCCTCTTCAGAAATGGTTGGCAGCAGAATTACCATCTACTTTGGAAGCCAGGTTGGCATCTGCCCAGACTCTCAATAAGAGGTACTTCCAAACACTCTGCTGGGGCTCCCTTATCTAAGATCCTCTCTTCAAAGGATGGGGAGATGGAGGCCCAGGGAAGAGTAGCAAGGTAAGTGTGTGTGTGTGTATGTGTGTGTGTGTGATAGTCACTGGGTTTCCCAGGTGGCACAGTGGTAGAGAATCTGCCTGCCCATGCAGGAGACACAGGTTTGATATCTCTCTGGGTTAGGAAAAATCCCCTGGAGAAAGAAATGGCAACCCACTCCAGTATTCTTGCCTGGAAAATCCCATGGAGAGAGGAGCCTGGCAGGCTAAAGTTCATGGGGTTGCAAAGAGTTGGACATGACTGAGCACACACACCCACGTGACAGTCACTGCTGATCTTCAGCTTTCCCATGTGACTGCCTTCTTCTCCCGTAGCACAGTGGAGAACAAGAATCATGATTAAAGTGTCAGGATCCCCTAAGTTTTTCTCCCCTGGTCTGAACACTCTTTCTCATTTCTCAATATGTCTCCTTCTTTCTTTCGACCATTGCTCCCATCCCTGACTTTAGTGGTTCTGTTCTCTTGTCCTCTTATCTTAAAGTCACAGACCCCTTGGGATCAAATGGCAGACTCCTGGAGGAAAATGGGAGGGTGCTCTGGGAGCAGTGGGGTAACCCGCAGGCTCTCGGTGTCACTGAAAGAAGGAACAAGTTCACCTGATGTTCTCAAATGACCTCCTGCCGCTGAAGGTCGAGTCTGGCTCTTCCTAAGTCTTCACAGGCTTGTGTTCCTAACTCCTCCAAACCCAGTGGAATCTTAATCCTCACTGCACATGGAGCCATCAGCTACCGTGAGTCTTTCACCTCCAGACCTTTAGTTATCCTTCAGCTACCTATCTGAGACCTCCCAGTAATTCCTACCCTTCATGGGAACTGTGTACATTTCAAATTGCCTTCCATGGACGGAGTGTTTCTAAAAATGGAATTCTTCATTTATGATTTTATTCATTTATGTGTTTATTTATTTTCGGCTGTGCTGGGTCTTTGTTGCTGTGTGGGGTTTTCTCTAGTTGTGGTGAGCAGGGGCTACTCTGTAGCTGTGGTGTTTGGGCTTCTCACTGGGGTGGCTTCCCTTGTTGTGGGGCGCAGACTTAGCTGCTCCAGGCAATGTGGGATCTTCCTGAATCAGGGATCAAACCTGCGTCTCCTGCGTAAGAATTTAGTAAGTCAGGAATCTTCAAAAACCTCATATCCTGTCTTAAATTGGGTTCTCTAGAGGAGAGCCTGACGAGGGAATTCCTGGGCCCGTGACTCTTGGGGGAATGTTCTGGAAGAAATCTGAGGGAGGGAGGGGAGTAGGGTAAGGCGCAGGAAAAACTAAGCAAGAATGTAACTTCAGGAGAACCATGGCTTCCACCTGGTCCTTTCAGGAGCTCTGGAGTGTGAATGACACCACAGTTTGTCCTGCACTGAGGCAAGGAGGTGGGAGCTTTTGTATCTGCACACCAGTCAGCCAGTGGCTGTAGGCTTGGGGGGGGGGGGTGTCATTCGCAGGCCTGTGGGGAGGTGGTTCTAGTCGCACAAAGTGTGAAGTGTCAGCAGCCCCACGCAGCTGAGGACAGACGCCCCTGAATGTAACAGGGACCCTAAGGGCCCCATCAGCTCCTGCTGTACCTCCTGACTCTAATTCCAGTCTTAGAATTCTGCCAAATTGAAATAAACCTGAGTATGGGGGTTGCGGAGAACAAAGGTTTTAACTGCAGTGTTATGTAGGATACGATGTTGTAAAATGCAAAAATCTAAGTTTCACAGGACAGGAATAAGGAAGTCAATATGGAACGAGTAAATTAAGTAAATAAATTCTGCCTCTGTATGACATTCTTTGCCCCAGAAAAACCTGGCCCCTGCCTACCTCCCTGGTTTCATCTTGTTCCGCTCTCCCACCGGGCTCATTGTACTCTCATCAAGCCAGTCTCCTCTCTGTTTCACCAACACGCCAGGCAGGCCCGCTACTTTCCTGGGGCTCGGGCACGTCTCTGCCTCTGCCTGGAACACAGCACATGGCTGCCTTCAGATCGCTCCCTCAGTTCCCTCATCATACTTTCCGAGAGGGCTTCCCTAAACACAGATCTCTAGTAGCTGCCCTCGTCACTCTTAAACATACACTCTGTTTTCGAGCTCTTATCACCGTATGGTTTATCTTTTTACCTGGCTTCCTTCCTCTAGCATAAAAGCTTTGGGAGGCTGGTGATCTTATCTCAGGACACTGCTTTATCCAGAGGCTGGAGCATAGGAATTACACAACCAATGTGTTTGGTAAGTGACTGAATGTACACACAGTTTAAAATGTTTACCAAAATTATGCAACAAAATGGAAAAAATGACCAATATCTACTGTTAAGTAAAAACACCATGACTTAAAACGTTATTTCATTAAATCTGCATTGAGAGAAGTTCAACTTCTGCCCATGATGAAGTGATACAGGCACCAGAGGTTACTTTCTTACCTTACGTAACTAAAACTCTGGGCAAACTATGACACAGTGGTTTCAGACCTTGGACAACAGTCAGCACGGGACTGTCGTTCCTTAAGAACAGGAAAAAAACAAGGTCAGTCCTGTGACTGCTTCAGCTTACTTGTTGTTCAGTCACTCAGTCATGTCCAACTCTTTGCAACCCCATGAACTGCAGCACATCAGGCCTCCCTGTCCTGTACCATCTCCTGGAACTTGCTCAGACTCATGTCCGTCGAGTCAGTGATGCCATCCAACCGTCTCATCCTCTGTCATCCCCTTCTCCTCCTGCCTTCAATCTTTCCTGGCATTAGGGTCTTTTCCAGTGAGCCAGCTCTTCTCATCAGGTGGCCAAAGTATTGGAGCTTCAGCTTCAACATCAATCCTTCCAGTGAATATTCAAGATTGATTTCCTTAGGATTGACTGATTTGATTTCCTTGCAGTCCAAGGGACTCTCAAGAGTCTTCTCCAACACCACATTTCAAAAGCATCAATTCTTTCAGCGCTCAGCTTTCTTATAGTTCAGCTCTCACATCTATACATGACTACTGGAAAAACCATAGCTTTGACTAGATGGAACTTTGTTGGCAAAATAGTGTCTCTGCTTTTTAATATGCTGTCTAGGTTTGTCATAGCTTTTCTTCCAAGGGGCATCTTTTAATTTCATGGCTGCAGTTACCATCTGCAGTGATTTTGGAGCCCAAGAAAATAAAGTCTGTCACTGTTTCCATTTTTTCCCCATCTATTTGCCATGAAATGATGGGACCGGGTGCCATGATTTTAGTTTTTTGAATGCTGAGTTTTAAGCCAGCTTTTTAACTCTCCTCTTTCATCTTTAGCTTACTAGTTGGAGGCACTTTCTAGGCTTCAGTCTGGGGAGGTGGAATGCAAACAAAGCCTGGTGGTCTCACGGAATTGAGAGGTTGGAATTCAGGGAAGCTGAATCACTTGTGTAGGAAAAAACCAGTGTAACAGGGTAGAACAAGAGGATCCCAAGACCACACCTATGAGAAAGTCTCTCTTTCACCAAGATTCCCTTGGTATCCGTCTTCTGTCCTGTCAGGCACTTGGGAGGTCGGGTCTCCTGAGACCACCATGAAAATGTACATTGACTGGAGGGAAGGGCCTATGTCCATTTGCATGATAGCATGGATTGGGCTTCCCCAGGGACTCAGCGGTAAGAAAAGAAGTCCACCTGGAATGCAGGAGATGCAAGTTCAGTCCCTGGGTTGGGAAGATCTCCTGGAGGAGGGAATGGCAATCCCCTCCAGTATTCTTGCCTGGAGAATCCCATGGACAGAGGAGCCTGGCGGGCTGCAGTCCATGGTGTCTCACAGAGTCGGACATGACTGGAACGACTTAGCATGCAGGCACACATGGATTAGTCAATTAGATTAGCTAGACGATACCTTGGGACTACTAACCTGGGGAGAAGGAACTATAGAGCAGTAAGTTTTCTGCATTGAGGTAAAACCGACAATGATGGGCAAGAAGCTGGTAGCAGGAAGAGGAAACAACACCCTGAAGACCGACACTCCTGTTTCAGTTTGCCCTTGGGGCTAGTCCTGTTACATCTTAGATGGCAGTAGGGTGGCGGTTCTTAAACTTTTTGAGCCAGAGGCACATCTTTGACTGCTAGAATTTAGGGTAGAATATTTGAAAAAAATTTTACTTCAAAACGACACCATAGTCAGCAGTGATTTCACCTGCAGTCATTGCTAGAGTCTAACAAACCCTCACAGAATATTCAAGCAAAGAGAGTAAACTGGTTTGGGGTCCGTTTATAATCAACATGCTTTTCTGGTGATTCAAACAGTAAAGCACCTGCCTGCAATGCTGGACATGGCGGCTTCAGTCCCTGAGTTGGGAAGATCCCCTGGAGGAGGGCATGGCTACCCACTCCAGTATTCTGGCCTGGAGAATCCCATGGACAGAGGGACCTGGTAGGCTACAGTCCATGGGGGTCACAAAGAGTCAGACGCGACTGAGAGACTGAGCACACACACACACATATCAGCACGCCACTGTTTGGAAAGAGCTTGTTTATTGCCCCCTAAAGCCATCGCCTACATAATCCTAAGACAACATCCTCATGTGTTCCCGTCAACACAGACCTTTTTTTTTTTTTTGCTCTGTTTTTTGTTTTCTGGGGAGGCGGTTAGCGTGGGTGAGGTAAGCATTTTGGCTCTGCTTTATACCGTTCCTCTTTCTGGAGGAAAGCTTGCATCCTCATGTATGCCCGTGGCATGATCTTGACTCAGCATTCTGACGTGTCTGAATCCTCGGTTTTGGCAAAAAATTCTCTTTATGTATTAACCAATATTTGGCAGCGTCCCTTGAAAGGAGCCAGAGGTGTGTGCGAGATAAATCACTTCAGTCGTGTCTGACTCTTCGTCACCCTAGGGACCGTAGCCCACCAGGCTCCTCTGTCCATGGGATTCTCCAGGCAAGAATACCAGAGCGGGTTGCCATGCCCTCCTCCAGGGATGGAACCCATGTCATTTAGGTCTCCTGCATTGGCAGGCAGGTTCTTTACCACTAGCGCGCCCCATGGAAGGAGCGACAGAAGCAGAGAGTAAATAGGAAACAGGTTTTCAGCCCTAGGAAGCTGAACTGGATTCAGTCAAGGCTAACTTAACCCCTGCCACGTCCGACACCCTGAGTCTGAGTGGGAAACTCAGGGTGGGCTTCTGTCACCAGCAGAAGCCCGTCAGCCTTGAGCCACGTCACTGGCTGCCGGCAGGGCCAGTTAAAAGTGAGGAAACCATCGTGCACGTCAGAGGTATGTTTTCTCTTTTTTTCCCCCCTGAGAAGATGTTCTTGAGAACTCTTTGCCAGGAAGTTGGTCACTTCCTGCCCCAGTGAGGAGGTTTCCGAAAGGCAGAAATAGCTTCTCTGGCTGGAATTGGCTAAAGACACCTCCCCAGGCTCCAGAAAGCGGACCTCAGGGGCGAGCTTCCCACTATCAGGAAAATGAGCGCCTCCGGGAGCCTGAGAACAGGGGCAGCAGCCGCAGAACAAGCGGGGTGACTCAGAGGAGGAGGCTTGAGGGCGGAGGGCAAAGGGCAGAGGGACCCGGAAAAGCAGCGAGTCTGCTGGACTTAACTGCCAGAAGAAAGGTGCCAAGAGTGTGGGAAAGCACATGAGAGGAAAGTGTGGAATAAATGATGCGGAACAGTAGGAAATGTTTGTAAGAATCTGCAGGAGGGACAGCGAAGCTCTGAGAGAAATGCCAGTAACTGGGCAGGGAGGGACTCGGGGCCAGCCACACGCAGGAAGGGGTCAAGGACACCATAGGGGAGGAAAAGGACAGCTGTCAGGGCTGAAAGCTGTGACCCTCAATGGGTCCTGCTAGACTAACGAACTCACCGAGTGGGCGTTGACATTGCGTTCACATTTGTGTAACATCTACATTTCTGTGTAGTAAAAGTTCTACTGGTAATTTACCCATGCTGTGCTTGTGTGCTCAGATGCTTAGTCATTTCCACTCTTTGTGACCCCATGGACTATGTAGCCCACCAGGTTCTTCTGTCCATGGAATTCTCCAGGCAAGAAGACTGGAGTGGGTTGCCATTTCCTCATCCAGGGGATCTTCCTGACTGAGCTCGCGTCTCTTGTGTCCCCTGCATTGGCAAGTGGGTTCTTTGCCTCTAGAGCCACCTGGGAAGCCCTAATTTAACCATGGGTGTGATTAAATTAATATCAATTATATCAGTTTTTGCCTAGGGTATTAGTCTGCCGAGGCAAGAAGGACCCCTTCTTGGACCTATACTTTAGGGCAGTGGTCCGCAACCTTTTGACACCAGGGACTGGTTTCGTGGATGACGGTTTTTTCCAGGACTCAGGGGAGAGGGGGGTGGTTTTGTTATGATTCAGGTGCCTTACATTTATTGTGTACTTTATTCCTATTATTACTACGGCAGCTCCACCTCAGATCTCAGGCATTAGGTCCCAGAGGTGGGGGAGCCCCGCTTTAGAGCTTTTTTATTCAAAGTGTGGTCCTTGTACCACAGCATTGGCATCACCTGGGAGCCTTTTAGACCTGCAACCTCAGCCCCCACCCCAGACCCGCTAAATAAGGTCTCAGGTGATTCACCTGCATGTTAAAGTCTGAGAAATGGGCTTCCTTCAGCCGTGTCTCTCAGCTGGACGAGGAGTCCCCCTGGGCCTGGGAGGTGTGGCCACCAGGACCCAGCGCCCCTTATAGACCATGCGTCAAGGAGCAGGGATGTCCGAATCCTCCGCACCGAGGGCCCTCCCTGATCCTGCCTCCAGGGCCGGTGTGACCTTTGCCCGGGACCCTGCTTCTGGCGCCAACCTCTCTGTGTGAGATCTTCAGGTGGCCTTGTGGCAGCTGTTTGCAAAAATTGTGGACGGAGTTTGGACCACAGGCTGAGGTAGCCGTGGCCTTGTTCAGGAGGCCCCCCAGAGCCAGGAGCAGGAACACAAGTGGGGACTGAGCAGGGAAACAGGACCCACTCCATTTCAGCACAGAAGTCCAAGGAGATCAGAATTCTGTGCTTGAAATGGCCTCTCCAGGTCATGATGAAGGTACACTTGTCAAAGTAGGAGAATAAAACATTCTATTTAACAGTTTATTCTCTTGATTCATAACTTTAAATATTTAGATATAGGTACATGGGAGTCCATGTGGGCTTTTGCCCATGTCCCACAAATGTTCTCATTGTTTCCAAAATACACAGATCCAGGGAGAGCCAAACAACCATGCTCACATCCACTGGTTCTCAGGCAGGACTGTACCTGAATAAAATCTCTCTACCTTGGAGAAGAAAATGGCAACCCACTCCAGTATTCTTGTTTAGAAAATCCCATGGACAGAGGAGCCTGGCAGGCTACAGTCCATGGGGCTGCAAAGAGTTGGACATGACTGAGCGACTAAACCATGGCCCACCCATGCAACTGGTGATAAAAAGGAAGAAATATGCCTCAGAACTTGGAAAGGGGGGTTATAAAAGAAAAAAACAGATTGTAGAAGGCAGAGCAAAAGCAGAACAAGGACCTATCATTATACAATTTGAAAAGTGAAAGTCACTCAGTCATGTCCGGCTCTACTGGAGTGGGCAGCTTTTCCCTTCTCCAGGGGATCTTGTCAACCCAGGGATTGAACCCAGATCTCCCACATTGCAGGAAGATTCTTTACCAGCCAAGCCACCAGGGAAGCCCAAGATTATTGGAGTGGGTAGCTTATCCCTTCTCCAGGGGATCTTCCCGACCCAAGAATCAAACCAGAGTCTTTTGCATTGCAGGCACATTTTTACCAAGTTCTTATACAACTTGAAAAGTGCTATTAACAGAGTTATAAGCAGAGTGTCCTGTGAGCCCAGAAGACACATGACTTCAGCCAGGAAAAGTTCCCAGTGTGAAAGCTTTAACTTCTGGAGGGAGGTTTTAAGTGGTAGCTGTTTTAGTGGAAACAAGATGGAAAAACACAGCCTATAGCTCGGTCTGACTGGAAGACTGAATGTGTAGAGAACGTTCTGGGGACCAAGGCTGCAGATTATGGAGGGTCTTTATTTAGAAGATCAACATCTCCCAAACTGCTCTGCAGCCATCTTTGAGCCAGAGAGGTTACTAGGATGTTACCAATATTTCTCTTCCAAAATTTATATAAATACGTGCATATTGTACATACAGACATCTCCAGGGGCTCATTGGTAAAGAACTGCGGGCAACGCACGATACTTGCAGGAGTTGTGGGTTCAATCCCTGGGCTGGGAAGATCCCCTGGAAAAGGAAATGGAAGCCCACTCCAGTATTCCTGCCTGGAAAAATCCCATGGACAGAGGAGCCTGGAGGGCTACAGTCTGTGGGATCACAAAAGAGCCAGACACCACTTAGTGACTAAAACAGCAATGACATATTTTACACACACACACACGTGTTCTATGAAGATACATATGAGAAAAAATTTAGACGCAGACCTTATGTTCTTCACAAAAATGTCACAGACCACAAGTAAAATGCAGAAGTGAAAATACCATAGACCTAAAAGTAACACTGTCAAACTCCTAGAAGATAACATAGGAGAAAACCTAGATGACCTTGGGTATGACTTTTTAGATACAATACCAAAGACATGATTTAGAAAAAATAACTGATGAGCTGGACTTCATCAAAATTAGAAACTTCTGTTTTGTGAAGGCAATGTCAAGAGAGTAAGACAAGACACAGACGGGGGAGAAAGTGTTTGCAAAAGACACATCCAGTAAAGGACGATTATCCAAAATACACAAAGAACTCAGGAGTCAACAGTAAGAAAACAAACAACCTGATGAAAAATGGACAGAAAAGAACTTCCCTGGTGGTCCAGTAGTTAAGAATCTGCTTGCAATGCAGGGGACGCAGGTTCAGTTCCTAGCTGGGGAGCTAAGATCCTGCTTACCTTGGGGCAACTAAGCCCTCGCACTGCAACTACTGAGCCTGTATGCCACAGCTAGAGAATCCGTGTGCTGCAATGGAAGATCCTGCAGGGTGCAACGAAGGCCAAGTGCAGTCAAAGTAATAAACTGTTAATAGCTGATTTTTAAAATGGGCAAAGCCTGAACAGATATCACACCAAAGAAGATATACAGGTGGCAAGCATACAAAAAGGTGTTCAATGTCATATGTCATTAAAGAATTGAAAATTAAAACAACAGTGAGATACCACTACACGCCTATTAGAAGGGCCAAATGCTGGCCAGGATACGAAGCAGTAGGAACTCTCAATCATTGCGGGTGGGAATGCAAAATGGTACAGCCACTTTGGAAGACACTTTGGCAGTTTCTTATAAAACTACGCCTACCGTTAGCATTTAATTCAGCCATTTTGCTCCTTGCTGTTCAGATGAAAAACTTATGCCCACACCAAAAAATGCACATAGATATTTATAGCAGCTTTGTTCATAATTTCCAACACTCAAAAACCACCAAGATGTTTTCAGCAGGTTGATGGATAAACAGTGGCCCATCCAAACAATGAACTATTATTATGCTAAAAATAAATGAGTTATTGAGCCATGAAAGACATGGATGAATCTTAAATGCATGTTACTAAGTGAAAGAAGCCAATCTTCAAAGTCTACATACTGTATCATTTCAACAAAATGACTTTCTGGAAAAGGCAAAACTATGCAGGCAGTGAAAAGATCGGTGGTTCCCAGGGATGTGGTGAGGGATGGATAAATAGGCAGAGCATAGAGGATTTTTAGGGCAGTAAAACTGTTTGGTATGTACTGCAGTGGTGGATCCTGTCGCTACACATCTGTCAAAACCCATAGACTGTGCGACACCAAATATGAGCCCTAATATAAACTATGGACTTTAGGTGATTATGATTTGTCAATATAGGTTCATCATTTGTAACAAATATACCACTCTGGTGGAGGATGTTAATAGTTGGGGAACTCATGGGGTTGGGGAGAGGAGTATATGGAAAATGCCTGCACTTTCTGCTCATTTTTGCTGTGAACTTCAGAGTGCTCTAGAGAAAGGAGGAGAAGGAAGAGAAAAGAAATTGTGAATAAAGGCATCAATGGAGGAGAAAAGACAAGTCTCCCATGCAGAAGAATTCCAAATAATTTATGTTGATACTCCACCCTAAAAAAAGGAGGGCATAACTCCACACCCCTTATATAATGACTTTCTTCCAAAGAGGACATTATGGGAAGGGGGAGAAGGAGTAACTTTGCAGTAGAGAAACTTGGCAAACAAGATCTCAGCTAGGTAATCAAGGTCAACGTCAACCGCGATATCATGCTGATAGTTTATACCCTGGATATGACGTGATGATAATGGCACTTTATGTCAATGATCTTCCTCTTAAAAATTCCAGTCTAATTGTGAGAAAAAATCAGATAAATCCCAGTGGAGAGAGAGTCTGCAAAACACCTGACTAGTATGTCTCATAACTATCAAGGTCATCGAAAATAAGAAAGTCTGAGAAACTGTCATAACCAAGAGAAACCTAAGGAGACTTGACAACTAAATGTAACATGGCATCCTGAGTGAGACACTGGAAAACAAAAAGGACACCAGATGAAAACTAAGGAAATCTGAATCAGGTATGGACTTCAGTTAGAAATAATGTATTAATATTATTTTATTAATTATAATAAGTGTGCTATATTATTTTTACAATTCTCCTTTTTCATTTTTTTAAATTAATTTTTTATTGGAGTATAGTTGCTTTGCAATGTTATGTTAGTTTCCGCTATACAGCAAAGTGAATCAGCTATACATTTTTCCCCTCTCTTTTGGATTTCCTTCCCATCTAAGTCACCACAGAGCATGGAATAGAGTTCCCTGAGCTAAATGGTAGGTTCTTATTAGGTATCTATTTTATACATAGTAGTGTATATATGTCAATCCCAATCTCCCAACTCACCTCACACCTCCTTTCCCCTCTTGGAATCCGTGCATTTATTCTCTACATCTGTGTCTCTATTTCTGTTTTGCAAATAAGACCATCTATACCATTTTCCTAGATTTCACATCTATGTATTAATTTACAATGTGTGTTTTTCTCTTTCTGATTTACTTCACTATGTATGACAGTCTCTAGGTCCATCCACATCTCTACATATGACCAATTTTTGTTCCTTTTTATGGATAAGTAATATTCCATTGTACATCTTCTTTATCCATTCCTCTGTTGATGGACATTTAGGTTGCTTCCATGTCCTGGCTATTTTAAATGGTGCTGCATGCAATTTTTCTGTAAATCTAAAAGTGTTCTAAAAGCTAAAACTTAATTTTTTAAAAGATACTAAAAACATATATCTCTTCTCCTCTATAGTCCATTTTCCTTTAAAAATGATGTTTCTATACAAGCATGGCATGCAGAGCACACCAGCCTGCTCTGGGAGCTTAAGGGAGGCAACAAAACTAACCAATCAAGAATCGTTTTTCATCAGGCACCCTGTGATTTCAGCATTCACTCTTGGGCTGTTCCATGTTTGTTGTGGCCTAAACATTTACACACCATTCCTTAAAATTCTGTGCTGGGCAGGAAGGTAAAATATAGTGATTGTCTTAGTCTGCTCAGGCTGCCATAACAAAATAGCAAATAGACCGAGTGGCTTCAGCAACAGAAATTTATTTCTCACAGTTCTGGAGGCTGGCAGTCTAAGATCAAAGTGTCAACAAGGGTAGGTTTCATTCTGAGGTCCTTTTCCTGTTGTAGGTGACTTTCATCTTATTGCGTGCTCACAGGACCTCTTCTTTGTGGAAAGAGAGATAGAGAGAAGTTTTCTTATGTCTCTTCTAATAAAGACAGTAATCCAGTCAGGGGTCAGAGGGTTAGGTAGGGGGTACCACCCTCATGACCTCATCTAAACGTGGTTACCTCCCAAAGGCCCCATCTCCAATACCATCACACTGAGGTTAGAACTCCAGCATACACATTTTGGGGGAACACTGTCATTTGGTTCACAGTGGCAGTTAAGGCCTCTGGACTCTGGAGTCAAACTACTTTGGTTCACATCCTGACCTTACCTTTTTACCTCTGTGACCTTGAACAAATTACTCTGTGATTGTCTGTGCTTCTGTTTCCTCATCTGTAAAACGGGAGATATAGTCAGCCCTCAAATCCAGCATCTGAAGAGAACTGGTTCTAGGGTTGCCCATAGATATAAAAATGCAGGGGTGCTCAACTCCATTATATATGAAACAGTGTGCATATAACAAACACATCCTCCCATATACTTTAAATCATCTCTAAAGTGACATAGTATACCTAATACGATGTAAATGCTATAGAAATAATTGTAAATTCAATGTAAATGCTATGGAAATAGTTGCTGATATGCAGCAAATTCAAGTTTTTGGGGGAACTTTCTGGAATTTTTTTTTTGAATATTTTCTATCCGAGGTTGGTTGAATCCTCCGATACGAAACTTTCAGGATCAGAAGGCTGATGTAGTAACGATACTTACCTTGCAGGTTTCTCTGCGGATTAAACAAGTCAGTGTGTACAAGCGCTTAGAGCCGTGTTGGCATGTAAGTATCAGCGACTGCTATCTGTTATCATCACTATGATGATGCAATTCATTAGCTCCTCCGGGCAATTTTCTCAATGTATTATACATAAAAATTCTCCTGAAATCAGATATGTTTGAGAAACGCTGCAGCAAACAATGGGGAATCTTTTTTTTTTTTAAAGGGTTTTGAGCAAGGAGAATCCACCCCCACTGTTGTACTTTCTCTACAGATGTGACCATCAAAGGCGCCAACCAAAGTGGCCATTTCCTTCCTATGTTCCTTACCTCATTTATCCGGCTGGAATTTTATGTTCTTGGCACGTACTGACTCTTAACTTAGGGGGAAAAGGAAGAAGTTACACACACATTCAGCCATATAAGACTGCAAATCTTGACTCCATCTCATAGTCTTTTTTGAAGGGAGTGAATTATATAAATACAAACAGACATCTAATGAATATAGTACTTAGTTCTGCATTCAGTTCCATGTGCATTCCAAGTACAATTTTAATATCTTAACAAATGCCTACCTCTATTCCATGGTTGAGTTTCTAATAGTCACGTTCTTCCTTACCTAGCGTGTGGCATATCCCTGTTATTGACTGCACGTCCCTCCAGTTAAGCTAAGATCCTCACCCATCTTCCACCATAACTTGTACTCTTACATGTTCCATTTTCAACCTGCTACTGTTATTTTAGTGCCTGGCCCCGTACACAGACTGTGGGGTTTGTTTGTTTGTTTATTTTCAGTTTTTAATTGTGGTAAAAATACAACATCAAATACATCATCTTAACCACTTTAAATATCCAGTTCAACTTGGACTGTATTTTTATTGTTAATCTTGTTTTATGGACTTGCCTGCGTTCAGCTTGTGGACTGTGTGAACCCAATGAATGCGTGCTCAGTTGCTAAGTCATGTCTGACTCTTTGCAGCTCCATGGACGGTAGCCCACCAGGCCTCTCTGTTCATGGGATTTTCCTGGTAAGACTACTGGAGTGGGTTGCCATTTCCTTCTCAGAGGGGCTTTCCCAACCCAGGCATAGATAATGGTGATTGCTGTTATAAAACTCCCTGAACGGTTGATAATGCCTTCTGTTTCCCTGATACTTGATCTTTTGAACAAAGATAAAGTCTTCTAGTTCTCTCAGCCTTCTAGTGAGGAAAGAAGCGGTTCCTGTTTGGTCCAGAAGGGAACCAGGAGGGAGTCAGTAGAAGGCACGGTGTCCCAGGGCATGCTGGGAATGGGCCGCGGGAAGGTCCCAGGCTGATAGCCGCCTCCCTGGGCTCCTCTCTATAGCTCCTTGCTCAGCTCAGCTAGACACTGTCACTCACACAGCTCTGCCGGTGAGCGGTCTACAGCCTGGTCTCATCAAGACCATAGTTAGGTGGCAAATGAACAGTGCAGATAGTAAAGTAAGGTATTCTGTGGTTGAAGGGTTTGAAAAGCTTCATGGGAGAAGTGGAATTCTTTTTTTAATAAGTGGAATATTTGATGCACCTTTAAAGAATAGATTGTTGGAGAAATGGAGGGAAATTAAGGATCTGCTGTGCAGGAGGTATAAAAGCAAAGGAGGAAATGAATAGAAAAATCAAGAAAAATTGTATCTCTTTAAAACATTTTAGTATTAATTTTCATCTTCTCTCCACCTTGAGTTGGTTGGATTGGCTTTCGCCAGTTGCAAAGGCTTTTTTTTTTCTTTCACCTTTCTTGACTCCTTTATGCAACCTCTAGCATTTACTTTTTTATATTTCCACGTACGAAAAATAGATCTATCTTTTCCATGTTTTTGGACCTTGACTTCCTGAGGGTAGAGGTCATGGCTGTGATGGGCAGCAAAGTTCCTGGGAAAAATACAAGGAGCTATTCCTTGCCTGAGTCTGGCATGGACCCAAGGTTAGATGTCGCTCCTGGCAAGAGATCCTGGGGGCATTGTTGGGGGGCAGGGGAAATTATATCTTCAGACACTTCTGGGGTGCCTATGACCACCTAACCTTGGGAAGGGCCTCCCCCATCACAGACCTTGAGTGTCTCCTGACCAAGATCACAGGTGGAATTTCTGTGTTCATCCAACAGCAACATTGACAGGTTAAGGGTCAGGTCTGGCTGACATCTGGGCCCTGAAGGTATTGATCAGCTTTGTAGTATCTCCTGACCCTCTGGGGTCTCGATTTGGTTACTCAACTTATCCTGATCATGTGGTTTAGACTAGAAGAAAGAGCTTCTGGGCAGAATGCCAATAGGAAGATTGTCACTCAGAAAACAACACACCCTTTTATTTATGGTCTTTTCCTTTTCCACCAACAAATTAGATTTTGCTTTCTCACACTACTTAGGTGAAAGAGACAAAGACCTGCGTTTAATATGCAAAAGCTGTAGTTCACGTCCCACTTGTTATTATCCTTGCAAAAAGATTTCTTTCAGTGCTTTAAAATCCTTTAGCTATTTACTTTCATTGCGTGGGTTACATTTATCTATTTTTTGTTACAAGTTTTATATCGCATAATCACAAGGAAAGGGAAGAAGTTCTATTCCACATTTTTTTTTTTCTAGCTAGTCATCCCATTGAATTTTTGTTAAAAAGAGGAAGAAGAAAATTCTACCTTTATTTCATGTAAAGGAAATGCAAATAAGTATAAGGTTTGATTTTAAAAATAATTTTTTATCTTACTTTTCAAAACAGAATAAAATCACCATCACAGTAAGTATAAAAGCACTATATCCTCTAAATTTATTTTGGTTTCCTTTTCTGTAAAATGAGAAGTTTACCCTAAATAGATTATTTTTAAGTTTCCTTCTAGTTTAATATTTATGACTTACAGAAGGTATGGTACTATTTTTGTTGGAGTACATCATTAAAAAAAAAAAAAAGAAGAGACAAAATTTGGCCTAGAGTAGATTAGTGATCACCATTTAAGACCCCTAGTTCTGAAAATGGTCAGAATTAGAGTGAATAGAAGGAAGTAGACTGTCCTCCCATGGGGTCATTGTATCTGGAGTTTAAAATTTGCAGCTAAGGATTTTGAGGCAGGTAACAAAGTATGTGATGTGGTAGAGTGAGAGTTCAACCAGAATGATAGAAGCCCTAGGCAATAGGAGAGCTGCTAAAAGTAAGTCGCTCAGTTGTGTCCGACTCATTGCGACCCCATGGACTATACAGTCCAAGGAATTCTCTAGGCCAGAATACTGGAATGGGTAACCTTTCCCTTCTCCAGGGGATCTTCCCAACCCAGGGATCAAACCCAGGTCTCCCGCATTGCAGGTAGATTCTTTACCAGCTGAGCCACAAGGGAAGCCCAGGAGAGCTGCTGACCTCTACTTAAAACTAAGTAAATTAAAAATGACATTGCCCCAAACACACAGATCTATGGCTGTATTTGGTCTACAATACAGTGTATTTGGTCTAGCTTCCCACTTTTAAATTCAAATCCCGCCAATCTCTTTATTTTTCAAGTAAAAATCAGAGTCCAGAGAGGGGCAGTAATTTGCCTGAAGTCACACAGCTATTTAGTGATCCCAAGTCAGTGTTATTCCCTCTGATTGACTCCCAACTTAGATATATTCAGGTCTACTGACTGTCAACACAGAATGAGTGTTATAGTCTTGCTGCCCTTGTCTGAAAATTAGTTTATAAGAATATCTACCTCTTAAAAATATTAAAAGGAGATCTATCTTTTAAATAGTGTTGGCCTGTTAAGTCACTATTAAATCATGAGTATTCTAGAACACTACCTTCCAACAGCCACAGAGGTAGTTTGAAATCTTCCAGTAGCCACATTAACAAACGTAAACACATATGTCAAAAATATTATCATTTTAACTTTTAATAAGAATTATTAATGAGGTGCACATTCCTCTTTTAATACAAATCTTTAAAATCTGGAGTGTGTTTTATACTTGCAGCATATTCTTAATTTGGACAATCACATTTCATGGGCTCAATAGCCACTGTGGCTACCACACTGGAAGTGAAGTTCTGGAAGCTTCTTTACGTTCCTTTCTCATTCTTCTGAAAGCCAATCAGAGAAGTCCCCAGAGGTTTGTCTCTTTCGAGCCTCCAATTGCTAGTTAATTAAATCCCTAAGCAATGGCTGAGTCATTGTACTGTGGAAGACAATTTAAGACGTCTGTCTTAAAGCCAAGAACACAGCTCCCTGCCTTGAAGACGGAAGAGTGCATTGAATTGGGTGCCCTTATGTGGGAGGGGAGAAGAGATGTCATTGACAAGGACTGAGGAAAGCAGAGAAATGGATCCTTTTAGGGTCACTGTTTCCCTCCAAACCACTGTAAAGGAGAGTCTACTCCTTTCCTCAGTGCTTTACTCAGTCCTCACAACCTATTCAGAGGTGAGTACTACATTGCATCCCATTATATGGAGGAGGAAACTGAGGCACAGAGAGGTCATAGAGCTTGCCTGAAGTCCTGTAGTTAGTAATCAGCACAGCTTGTGCCCAACACCTGATCTGATGGACTTCAGCACCTAGTTCTTAATCGATAGACTGTACTTGGGGATATTCTCACCTCATCTCCAAATACCCTGAAGCACCACATGGAATACTTGTATTAAAATGTGCATAATTGTTTGATGTTTACATTTAATTTATTATTGTCTGTATGACTTCATGGTCTATTTTTAAGCATCTTTTCACCTAAAATGGTATCTCTGCTTCCCAATAAAGTGGTCAGTTCAGTTCAGTTCTCAATCATGTCCAACTCTTTGTGACCCTACAGACTGCAGCACGCCAGTATTCCCTGTCTATCACCAACTCCCAGAGCTTGCTCAAATTCATGTCCATTGAATCCGTGAGGCCATCCAATCATCTCATCTTCTGTCGCTGGCTTCTGCTCCTGCCTTCAATCTTTCCCAGCATCAGGATCTTTTCCAATGAGACACTTCTTCTCATCAGGTGGCCAGAGTATTGGAGTTTCAGCTTCAGCATCAGTCCTTCCAATGAATATTCAGGACTGATTTCCTTTAGGATGGACTGGTTGGATCTCCCTGCAGTCCAAAGGACTCTCAAGAGTCTTCTCCAACACCACACTTCAAAAGCATCAATCCTTTGGTGCTCAGCTTTCTTTAGAGTCCAACTCTCATATCTATGCATGACTACTAGAAAAACCATAGCTTTGAGTAGATGGACCTTCATCAGTAAAGTAATATCTCTGCTTTTTAATATGTTGTCTAGGTTGGTCACAGCTTTTCTTCCAAGGAGCAAGCATCTTTTAATTTCATGGCTGCAGTCACCATATGATGATGGGTGATTTGGGAGCCCCAAAAAATTAAGTCTGTCACTGTTTCCCCATCTATTTGCCATGAAATGATGAAACCGGATGCCATAATATTTACTTTTTGAATGTTGAGTTTTAAGCATCTTTTTCACTCTCCTCTTTCACTTTCATCTAGAGGCTCTTCATTACTCTTCCCTTTCTGCCATAAGAGTGGTGTCATCTGCATATCTGAGGTTAATGATATTTTCCCCAGCAATCTTGATTCCAACTAGTGCTTCATCCAGCCCAGAATTTCACATGATGTACTCTCAGTTCAGTTCAGTTCAGTCGCTCAGTCGTGTCCGACTCTTTGCGACCCCACAAATCGTAGCACACCAGGCCTCCCTGTCCATCACCAACTCCCGGAGTTTACCCAAACTCATGTCCATCGAGTTTGGTGATGCCATCCAGCCATCTCATCCTCTGTTGTCCCCTTCTCCTCCTGCCCCCAATCCTTCCCAGCATCAGGGACTTTTCCAATGAGTCATTTCTTTGAATCAGATGCCCAAAGTATTGGAGTCTCAGCTTCAACATCAGTCCTTCCAATGAATATTCAGGACTGATCTCCTTTAGGATGGACTGGTTGGATCTCCCTGCCGTCCAAGGGACTCTCAAGAGTCTTCTCCAACACTACACTTCTAAAGCAGCAATTCTTCGGCACTCAGCTTTCTTCATATCCATACATGACTACTGAAAAAACCATAGCCTTGACTAGATGGACCTTTGTTGGCAAAGTAATGTCTCTACTTTTTAATATGCTATCTAGGTTGGTCATAACTTTCCTTCCAAGGAGTAAGCATCTTTTAATTTCATGGCTGCAATCACCATCTACAGTGATTTTGGAACCCCCCCAAAATAAAGTCTGACACTCTTTCCACTATTTCCCCATGTATTTCCCATGAAGTGATGGGACCAGATGCCATGATCTTAGTTTTCTGAATGTTGAGCTGTAAGCCAACTTTTTCGCTCTCCTCTTTCACTTTCATCAGGAGGCTCTTTAGTTCTTCACTTTCTGCCATAAAGGTGGTGTCGTCTGCATATCTGAGTTTATTGATATTTCTTCCGACAATCTTGATTCCAGCTTGTGCATCTTCCAGCCCAAGATCTTCCTCATGATGTACTCTGCATCTAAGTTAAATAAGCAGGGTGACAATATACAGCCTTGACGTACTCCTTTTCCAATTTGGAACCAGTCTGTTGTTCCATGTCCAGTTGTAACTGTTGCTTCCTGACCTGAATACAGATTTCTCAAGAGACAGGTCAGGTGGTCTGGTATTCCTGTCTCTTTCAGAATTTTCCACAGTTTATAGTGATCCACACAGTCAAAGGCTTTGGCATAGTCAATAAAGCAGAAATAGATGTTTTTCTGGAACTCTCTTGCTTTTTTGATGATCCAACGGATGTTGGCAATTTGATTTCTGGTCCTCTGCCTTTTCTAAATCCAGCTTGAACATCTGGAAGTTCTCAGTTCATGTACTGTTGAAGCCTGGCTTGGAGAATTTTGAGCATTACTTTACTAGTGTGTGAGATGAGAACAATTGTGCAGTAGTCTGAGCATTCTTTGGCATTGCCTTTCTTTGGGATTGGAATGAAAGCTGACCTTTTCCAGTCCTGTGGTCACTGCTGAGTTTTCCAAATTTGCTGGCATATTGAGTGCCACACTTTCTCAGCATCATCTTTTAGGACTAAAATAAAGTGGTAGTTTTTTCTTTTAACTGAAGTATAGTTGCTGTACAATATAAATGATTCACAATTTTTAAAGATTACTCACCATTTTTAGTTATAAAATATTGGCTATATTCCCCATGTTGTACAATATATCCTTGTCACTTATTTTGTACCTAGTAATTTGTACCTCTTGCCCCCTACCCTAGTTTGCCCCTCCCCCCTTCTCTTAAAGTGGTAGTTTCTTAATCGTTCTCTTTGCTATTCCTTTGCACCCACCCACTGTTTCTTGTGGATTCTTGGAAGCAAAACTGCACGAACAGGAGACACAGCAAAGAAGTAGGAAGTAGATGCCAGGAATCAGTGGCGCTGGCTATTGGCAGGGGACTTGGCATATCTATAGCGTCTGATTTGATGTGGGAGGGGAGGGAAATAGCATCAGCTCTGTTTGTCTGTTAATTTTTCTTCCTTCAGTATCTCCTATTAGAATGGATGCTGATGTTTGAAATCATATGATGTCTGTAATCCAAATGTGGCTTTAGCATAGACTGTATTCAGTTATTTCTCGATATTCTCAGAGATGTGGCCCACACTGGTGCTGATGGGGGCAGCACGAACAGTCATTCACAGACTCAGGCCGGGGGTCAGGGGTGGTCCTGAAGCTGAATGGGAACGACCTGGGTGTTACTTATGGCTTCAGACTCCAGAGGAGAAAAGGCTCCAGGCTGCTTTAGCAACACAGACCTCTAGGACACCCCCAGGCTGAGCTTGGTCTGTCAGTGGCTCGCTTCTCTGGGCTCCCTTCAGAGTGCTCTCCTCGGCTCGCGGCCTTACTGAAACCCCTGGCCCAGTGCCTAACACATGGTAAGTGCCTGAAACCTCTGAGCCACAACACTGAACCTGCTAGTGAAATCACTTTACAAAGAACAAAGGCTGTCACTCATACACTTCTTTATAGAACATATTCGTAGAAACCTTATTTCTTGGATTGCCACAACTTCTTTAATTGTGGGGCAAGAAAGGAAAATCCTATATTTTCTTGGAAATCAGCAAACAAACCGAGGTTTAGAGGGTTTAAGTTAACGGTCCTTATAGTTTCTGAATTCGGGTATCAGATTCCACATCCCGGGTGTCTCCTGTGACCTGCGGGAGGAGCTGGGAAGCTGCTGGCTCCTTTCCTCCCACCACCCCTTGTGGGCCCTCTGCTCAGTCAAGCCAGCGATGGCAGAGTCACCTTTGAGAGAAAGGTAACAGAGCCTCCCTTCTTAAGAGAGTCTCACTTCTAGGACAATAACATGCTGCTCCCTTAGCTCAGCGCCCGTGACTGGGGACCACCCTGGTGCCAGGTGCTGGGCTAAGTGCTGAGGATGTAAAGACAGACAAGACGGGTGAGGAACTCACATTCCAGTAGGGGTTCCTGGAGGTTTCTACTGCACACCTGTGAGAGAAATGGGGTGCATGCACTCTTGGAAACAGGGAAGGAAGCAGGAAAGGTCAGAGTAAAGAGAAAATGTCAACAAGAGCCCCAAAGCAAGAAAAGTCACAATGTGAACACGAAAGAGACAGCTGCAAAGAGAGCTGAGATTGAGTTCCTAGCTCCCCACCCCACCCCTGTTCCCAATATTCCCTGAGAATGTCTTGTGGCTAGAAAGGTCTTGGTAAAGACTGGCCATATCTTGAACTAGTAGACCCCAAGAGCAGAGGGGAACAGCTCCCCTTTGAGGGCTTCCTCCTCGCCTGGATAGATGGGGAGCAACAGCTGGGGTGTCGGGATGGGAGATGGGAGATGAGAAGGGGGTATAGCATCTGTCATTTCAATTGACTAAGCCTCTTAGTGGTTCTGGTTTGGCTGTGTATCATTGGTTTTGTGTTATAACGTGTGTGACTCTGCTTGTGAATTTAACCCTGGGAGTTGGATTATTTCATCACAAGACTATAACTCAGGGAGCAAATGGAGGCGGACATCAAAGAGACTCTTCCTCTGGCCAGGTTGTTGGATGAAGGGGAACCCCACCACCAACAACCATCACTGAGCTTGCTTTGCTCTTCAATAGGGTGCCACCCAGGTGGGATGCTTTTGTTCCCTTGGTAGGGAAGGAGTATCTCATAGGCTAGTATGAAGGCTCTTATCTTCTGGAAACAAACAGGAGTTCATTTTTTGGTAAGGAAGAAGCTAATGGACCTCTCCCCACTGTCTCTGCCCTGCCCAGCTTCCCAAGTACTGTAACCTCTGAGCTGTTACCAATCCTCAGTGAGTCCCCCACCAGGAACCCACCTGTGACCTGGCAGATGTTCCCCCGGCAGAAAATTCAGTTCCATTTAATGCCGAAAGGCCAGCTGCATACCTGAACAGCTCCATTACTGCCAAGGATGCTCTCAGAAGCTCTATCTCCCATCTTCTCAGAGGGGCTTGGTGTTGAACTGTGTGAGGGCTCCATCCTGAAAAGACAAGCGATGCTGACATTGACTGACCGCTAGGTACCATCAGGCCCAAATGAATCCTCACCACAAGCTTGAAGAAATCTTTGGTGACCTCTACTGCACAGATGAGAACCCTGAGGTTCAGAGAAACGAAGTGCCTTGACCACAGTCACGGCGCCAGGAGCTGACTGGGCCTGCGCCTCCTCACAGAGCTGCGCAACACCAAGGCGCGTGCCTTCCCCACCACGTCACATGGCCTTTGGTGTTTTGGGCACCACACAGGTAACAACTTAACATTCTGCTGCAGAACTGCCAGCCGAGGCAGGAGACGACTGTGGCTTGTTTGTAGCCCCTCCCCATCTTGGGAAAGTAAATCCACTCGGGCCCCCAGGGTTTCCCCTCCAGTGAACGATGTGGGCCCCGGTGCTTTAATAAACACCAGGTAGTTCCAGTGGGAAATCCTGGTTAAAGACCACTGAACGAGGCGTTCTCTAAGCCCATACTGCATGCACGCTCGGATGAGTGGGTACTGACTGGGTCCGGGCATTTTATGTTCCTCATCTCATCTAATCCTCCTAAAAGCCCAGTCAAGTAACGAAATTTCAGTAAACTGTGCAAGAGACCACAGCTGGAGAATGGCAGACCAGGGCCAGCCTCGGGCAACCTAGCATCAGAGATTGTGGAATTAGCCACTACCCCACGTGGCTCGGGGCTTCCCTGGTGGCTCACTCGGTAAAGAATCCGCCTGCAATGCAGGAGACCTGGGTTCGATTACTGAGTTGGGAAGATGCCCTGGAGAAGGGAACGGCTACCCACTCCACTATTCTGGCCTGGAGAATTCCATGGAGGGAGGAGCCTGATGGGCTACAGTCCATGGGTCACAAAGAGTCAGACATGACTGAGCAACTTTCACTCCACCACATGGCTCACCTCTCATTCTGCCACGTCTTAACAGGGTCTTCTGGGGAAAATATCTTCCCTCTGGGGACATGAGTTGACTAGTAGGAATAACTCACTAACCATAGGCCTGAGGTGGGTAGAATATTTTGAGACAAACAATTTTCAACATTTCCCTCCTTTTCTACTTCAGATCAGCTGCCACAGATATGCCAACTTTTCTGATGATGGCCAGTTCCACTGATTCCTGGCATTTATCTCCTACTTCTTTTCTCTCTGTGTACCACTCCCCACCACCCATCGACCCCATACAATTTGTTTCTGGGACCACAAGAAACAGTGAGTGAAAAGGAATAGCAAAGAGAACGATTAAGAAGCCACCACTTTATTGGAAAGCAGTGACCCTGTTCCATATTGAATTGGCCTGAAAAAATAATAGAACTGAGTCATGCTGACAATAAAATAATGTTAGCTAATACTTGCTTTTACCCATGGGCCACAGGCACTATTTCAAGTAATTTACAAATATAATTCATTTAATCTTTACAAGAACTCCACTAAGGAAGGTTGTATTACTATTCTCATTTTCTATGTGAGGACACTGAGGCAGGCAAGGTTTAAGTAACTTGACCCAGGTCTCTCAGATTTGAATGTTGGGGCCATGGTTTGAACCCTGGCATTCTTGCTCCAGAGAAAACTGGACTAGCTGCTAACCTTGGGAGCAGCCTTTAAGATAGATAGTGGTGGACTCTGCCCAGGAGTAGGGGAGTACACTCTGAATGACCTCCCACTGTCCACCACCTCTTCTCCAACTTGTATCCGTATTACAGTCTGTGGGCTTGCAAAGAGTCAGGCATGACTGAGTGACTGCACTTTCACTTTTCATATATATATATGTATATACATATGTACAGTTGATTTACAATGTTTCAGGTGTACAAAAAAGTGATTCAGTTTTATCTACATATATATATATATATATATATATATATATATATATATATATATATA
>ML663557.1:1954397-2129267 GCA_007570785.1 Antilocapra americana
ATATATATATATATATATATATATATATATATATATATATATATATATATATATATATATATATATATATATATATGTTCTTTTTTGGGCTTCCCTGATGGCTCAGACAGTAAAGAATCTGCCTGCAATGTGGGAGCCCAGGTTCAATCCCTGGGTTGGAAAGATCCCCTGGAGTAAGTAGGAAATGGCAACCCACCCCAGTATTCTTTTTTTTTTCCCTTTGTCTGACTCTGCGACCCCATGGACTATAGCCCACCAGGCTCCTCCATCCATGGAATTTTCCAGGCAAGGCTACTGGAGTGGGTTGCCATTTCCTTCTCCAACACCCCAGTATTCTTGCCTGGAGAATTCTATGGACAGAGGGGCCTAGTGATCTATAGTCCATGGGGTCACGAAGAGTCAGACATGACTGAGCAACTAAGCACAGCACACACAATGAGAGGACCAGGCAGATGTTACAACTGACTCAGAGGAATCCAAAGGACAACACATCTATCAATCAGGAATATCGCAAAGAATTTGCAAATAGATACAAAACTGGTTTTTCTAGGGTGGGGAGAAGAAATGTTGCCCCTCCACTGGACAGAATTCATTTGAATGTCCATAGGTGAGCATAATTAATTTGTACTGCTATCAATTCTCTATTACCCACAGAGTTTTAAAATAAATCAAAGGCAACGAAAGGTTAGAATCAAATAATCCTAAAGAAAGGTTAGAATCAAATAATCCTAAAGGGTATGCTTTAAACAATGTACAATCTCTGTAGTCTGATTCTTTTGCTTGTTGTTTCTTTGGACTCTCATTAGTGGCATTTTATTTCCTTGTTTATTTTACCATTTGTTTTTTAAAACTGTGAGTTTTATTTTGCTTTTGGCCATGCCACATGGCCTGTGAGATCTTAGTTCCCCGATCAGGGATTGAACCTGGGCCCGCAGCAATGAGAACACAGAGTCCTAACCACTGGACTACCAGGGAATTCCTTAAAAAACTGCGTTTATATTTATTAGGTCTTTACTGGCTGGGATTCTCTGAGACCTGGCTAAGCCTGGTGTGTTCCTCAAGAGAGGATTTACACTTGCTTCTTCTAGGCGATCAGAGTCACCATCTACCCAGAAACAATTTAAATGAAATTCTCAATGTGAGGTTTTCTAGAATATGTAAGTAGAGTGAATTTGAACCCTAAACCTGAGTCAAGAAATGGCTTATGGTGACACATATCTCAAGGGAACTTTTTTTTTTCTCTCAAACTGAGAGCAAAAGCCAAGAGAAATAATTCCTTGTTAAATCCTTTTGTAGGGTGCCCCACTTCTGCTGCAGTTCAGCCCGGCAGAAGTCCAGGTTTGTACTGGGGTGTCTGTTCCTTAAGCTTCTGTGGCCCTCTGGTTGGCAGAAACTGACAGTGGTCTCTTCATGGTGCCTCTAGCTTTAACACTCACTCACCTCTCTAGACTTTTCTTTCGCTTTGATTTTTTGGCCTTTTAGTTTTTCCTTTTCTGTCTGTGTGTATGTGGGGAGGGGAGTGATATATAGGCACAGCAGCTCAGCAATAACATTTTTAAAGTTTAAAAAAAAATTTAGGTTATTTTTAGATATTTTAGGTATTTTTTACAGACAGAATTTTTAAGAATGTCTGCTCCACTAAATTTTGGGAAATAGAAGTTATCTGCTAGTGCTAAAGTGTAGATCACAACAAACTGTGGAAAATTCTTCAAGAGATGGGAATACCATACCACTTACCTGCCTCCTGAGAAATCTGTATGCAGCTCAGGAAGCAACAGTTAGAACTGGACATGGAACAGACTGGTTCCAAATTGGGAGAGGAGTATGGCAAACGCTATGTATCGTCACCCTGTTTATTTAACTTATATGCAGAGTACATCATGAAACATGCTGGGCTGGATGAAGCGCAAGCTGGAATCAAGATTGCAGAGAGAAATATCAATAACCTCAGACATGCAGATGACACCACCTTTATGGCAGAAAGTGAGGAACTGAAAAGCCTCTAGATGAAAGTGAAAGAGGAGAGTGAAAAGGCTGGCTTAAAACTCAGCATTCAAAAAACTAACATCATGACATCCAATCCCATCATTTCATGGCAAATAAATGGGGAGATGAAACAGTGACAGACTTTATTTTGGGAGGCTCCAAAATCACTGTAGATGGCAACTGCAGCCATGAAATTAAAAGACGCTTGCTCCTTGGAAGAAAAGCCATGACCAACCTAGACAGCATATTGAAAAGCAGAGACATTACTTTGCCAACAAAGGTTTGTATAGTCAAAGCTATGGTTTTTCCAGTAGTCATGTATGGATGTGAGAGTTGGACTACAAAGAAAGCTGAGCACCAAAGAATTGACGCTTTTGAAGTGTGGTGTTGGAGGAGACTCTTGAGAGTCCCTTGGACTCAAGGAGATCAAACCAGTCCATCCTAAAGGAGATCAGTCCTGAATATTCACTGGACTGACTGATGCTGAAGCTGAAACTTTGGCCACCTTATGCGAAGAAATGACTCATTGGGAAAGACCCTGATGCTGGGAAAGATTGAAGGCAGGAGAAGAAGGGGACAACAGAGGATGAGATGGTTGGATGGCCTCACGGACTCTATGGACATGAGTTTGAGCAAGCTCCAGGAGTTGGGGATGGGCAGGAAAGTCTGGCGTGCTGCAGTCCGTGGAGTCGCAGAGTCGGACACGACTGAGCGACTAAACTAAACTGAACTGAGAGTAGTAGCGTATGGTAATAATATAAACCTGGGATCTGGGCTAGTTCATTTAGAATGGCTACTCTATGTCTGGCCCTGTACTAGACATGGTGGACAAAATTCTGCCCTTGGCCTCAGGTTGGTGCCTGATTCCATCTCTTTCATAAAGTTAGCACTGCATTGAATTTGTGCTATTTACCAGGTATATTAAATTAAATACATCTTAACCTATAAAAAGGAGCTATATTCCTCACAGACAATGATGAAGACTAAGTGGACTAACCTATGGATATCAGAACAATTTCTGATGCAAGTACCAGAACCTCCAATTTAATATGATTTAAGCAATAAAAACGTTATCACATCACGTGCTAGGAAGTCCAGAGTTACCCCAGGCTTCAGGGGAGAATATCAGGACTCTTGGCTCTGCCCTCCTCTCTGTGCTGACATTTATCCTGAGGCTGATAACACGATGAATGCGAACAATTTCAGGAATGTCATCCAGACACAATACCCAGAGAGAAAAGCTATCTCTTTCTGTGTCTCTTTCCCAGAACCCTCCCCCTCCCCTCTAAAAAGAGTTCCCTTCATGTTTTATTGGCCAGAGTTATATCACATGACCCTTCCTAAGCCGGTTAGTTAATATCAAGGGAAATGGAAATATTGTGATTGGTTTAGATGGATTAATATTTATCTTTGGAATTGGGGGGTAGGATCACCTTTCTCTGAGCCTCAGAATGAAAGAAGAGATGAACAAGACTGGGGCCCTGTCAACAGGAAAGAAAAGGAGAAATGCAAGTTGAGCAGGCCACCAACAGCTTCTGTGGCAGTCTGCAAATGCCCAGGATAACAACAACCACTTGGCAGGTACCTGTCCCAGAAATGTTAGTCACCAGTGCCCTCAGCTACAGCCAGACCTAATCTATACAAGCTGGTTTGAGGGCAACCTCTTAATGCACCTCTTCACTTGGAAATCAAGCCGTTTGTCAGTGCCAATGAAAAATTTTCAAAAGCTTGAGATTATACAGTCTCCAGAATGGATGCCAGCTCTACAGGCCTTGATGCCTGCTGCACAGCACAGCACATGGACAAGCCAGTGTTCTTGGGTTGACCAGTTGTTCCTTCTGCTCTCCTCTGTACTGAGGCTAAGTTTTCTTAAGCCTTTATCCCACAACTGGTAAAGAAAGCCTTCGTCTTCCCTGTCCCACACACAAATACACTGCCTGGGAGGCATGACAGCCAGCCCTGTCCTTCTACTTCAAATAAAATACATAAATACAGAAGTAAAAAACCAGACAGGCAACAAGCAGACTTAGAAAGACAGAATAGGGAAAACACACATATTTTCACAAAAGCAAGTGAGGATAAAAGGAGGCAGAGGAATGATCTCTGAGTCTACTGGAGGGCTGGAAAGTCTGGTATCATTTTTTTTTAACTACTTTTGAGATTTAAAGATTTATTACTATCTTCTCTTCCTAATAGCCCTCTTTTCAGCAGTTTCATTATTTATCTGGAGGCAGGAGGATGAACAAAGGATTTATCCTCCTCGAGAAACACCCTCTCCTTCCTCGCCTCCACACCCCTGTCCTAGGAATCCATGACTCCAGGAAACGTTTTCAGATAAAACAATTCCAGTTACAGGAAAATCTTAAGGTGTTCCTCTGTGGGTCTGCTGCAGTGGCCTGGCCTCTGACTCACAAATAAAAGAGATTTACTAAGAGATAGCAACACCTTTTGTGTAATTACAAATTACTTTTTCTTTCCCTTATCGACTCCTCAATCACACAGTGATGAAGACTGAAATGATTAGTGGTTTTCAAACTGTGTATGTGTGTGTGCATGCACGCATGCATATATGTGTCTGTATTTAAACAGTAGAACATCTTTTTGAATTATGCTACTTTATGTGGAACTCCAACATGAAAACCAGATAAAAGCTGATATGTTTTGGTTGAAGGGAGAGCGGGAGTGGAGGGGTGAAATAAGTGAGGAAGGGGTGTTTAAAGGCCCTTTCCTGGCCCCAGAAGCTCTCAGAGTATTGCCCCAAGCTGGGTCTTCTCAGAGCCATTTGATAACCAGAGACGTCCCTCAGATAACTTTTTTAAAGCGAAAAAATAAAACTTGGCACATAAAGTTAAATTCTCTTAGTTCATCTCCCCTGTTCTATTTTCTTCCTTCTCTCCTCAGATAATGGCTATCAAGACTAAATTTTGTTGTTGCTTAGCTGCTCAGTCGTGCCTGACTCGTTTGCAGCCCCATAGGCTGCAGCCTGCCAGGTTCCTCTGTCCATGGGATTGCTCAGGCAAGGATACTGCAATGGGTTGCCATTTCCTTCTCTTGGGGATCTTCCAGACCCAGGAATCAAACCCACGGCTCCTGCTTAGCAGATGAATTCTTTACCACTGAGCCACCAGGGAATACTGGCCTCCTAAAAATGTTTAGGTCCTTGTCCCCTAGAAGTTGTGGATACATTGCTTTACATGGCTCAAGGGAATTAACAGATGTGATTTAATTAAAGAAGTTGAGATGGGGAGATTATTCTGGATTATTCTGCTAGGCCCAGAGGAACCAAAACTATCTTTACTAGAGGGAGGCTCAGAGCCAGAAGACAGGTAGCGATAAAAGCAGAAGTTGGTGCAGTGGGGCCATGAGCCAAGGGGTGTGGGCATCGTCTAGAAGCTGGAAAAGGCAAGGATTCTCTCCTAGAACCTCCAGAAGGAACTCAGCCCTGTTGACTCTCTGTAGACTTCTGCCTTGAAAACTACCGTTGTAAGGTACCTAAGACGTATTGCCTCACACATGTATGTCCTGTACATATCTACTTTTGTAAGATAACAAAGTGATGTTCTTCAAAGTTACTGAGTCAGTGCTAGTTTGTTATGGCAGCAATTGGATACTAGTACAATGAGTTAAACAAATTTCCACCTGGTCCATGTTTTTATAATTGAACTAAGTGGATAGATAGAAATAAATAAAGATAATTTTGTTTTACTTATTTTCTATACTCACTTCATGTTTCTGAGAATCTATCCGTTTGATACATGAATATCTAGTTCATCTGGTTTAACTGCTATATAGCATTTTGTCATGGGAATATATCATAGCTTATGTCGTTCTCAAACATGGGGATTAGGATGTTAAAATTTTTTCACAGCAATAAATATCCTTGTTCATATTTCCTCACACACGCATGTCCTGTACATATACATGAGAGTTAACTAGGGTATATATCTAGAATTTGCAGATTCTAGCTTTTTCCCCAGTGTCCAGATTACACATAGCTCCAGCCCGCTGAACCAGAGGCTGAACCAGAGAAAGAGAATAGGATTTGGAGGGAAGGACTGGGAGAATAATGTTCTCATTCACCTTAATTCTTTGATGCTTGTATTTTTTATGGGTATGTATTACTGCAGTGAAAACAAACATTATTCAGATATTTAGGACATAAAATGGAGAACCTCAGGCTGGCTGCAGCTGGCAGACGTGTTTTGTGGCTCACACGGGGTTTAAAACATATTAAAACATAAACTACAATGAGGTAGCACTTCACACTGGTCAGAATGACCACCGTAAAAATGTCTACACACAATAAAAGCCAGAGAGGGTGTAGAGAAAAGGGAACCTCCTACACTGCCGGTGGGAAGGTAAATTGGTGCAGCCACTATGGAGAACAGTATGGAGATTCCTTAAAATACTAAAAGCTGCCATATGATCCAGCGATCCCATTCCTGGGCATTTATTTGGAGAAAACTCTAATTCTAAAAGACGCATGCTCCCCAGTGTTCATAGCAGCACTATTTATAGCAAAATATGATACAAATTAACTTACTTACAAAACAGAGACTCACAGACACAGAAAACGACTTTATGGTTACCAAAGGGAGGGGGATTTCTCTGATGGCTCAGTGGGTAAAGAACCTGCAGGAGACACAGGAAACACGGGTTCAATCCCTGGGTTGGGAAGATCCCCTAGAGGGGGGAATGATGACCCATTCCAGTATGCTTGACTGAAAAATTCCATGGACGGAGGAGCCTGGCGGGCTACAGTCCATGGTGTTGCAGAGAGTCAGATACGACTGAGCGGCTAAGCACACACAGCACAAAAAGTGGAAAGGGATTAAGTGAAAGTCGCTCAGTCGTGTCCGACTCTTTGCTACCCCATGGACTGTACAGTTCATGGAATTCTCTAAGGCCAGAATACTGGAGTGGGTAGCCTTCCCCTTCTCCAGCTGATCTTCCCGACCCAGGAATCGAACCTGGGTCTCCAGCATTGCAGGCAGATTCTTTACCAACTGAGCTATCAGAGAAGCAAGGGAGGGATAAATCAGGAGTTTGGGATTGGCAGATGTAAGCTACTGCATATAAAGTAGATAAACAATAAGGACTTACTGTATAGCACAGGGAACTATATTCTATCTCTTATAATAAACCATGGGAAAGAATATACATATATTTATATATCAATCACTTTGCTATGTACCAGAAACTAGCACAACAGCTATGAATCAACTATACTTCAATTAAAAATATTGAAATGTTCATTTATATTAAATAGGAGATTTCACATAAAATCCAAAGTTCCAACTTCCCTTGAAATGTTAGAAGAGTTGGAAACACTGGCAATAATTGGCAAGAACCAGGCTGGGCTGCTCCCCTAAGTGGAGCAAGTGTTCTCTTGTTTTGCCGCAGTTCCTGTCTCTCTCTGTCGCCTGACACCCTGCTCATATTCTTCATTCATTTTATATTCGAGCCTTCTGTAGGCATTTGAATTTGCCACCCCAGCTACAGTTGTTAGACAGAAAAAACAGAACTTCAGTTAAATTTGAACTTCAGACAACCAACAAATAAGACTTTAGTATTTGTCCCAAATAATCTTGAATTTTTATTTGTTAAATCTATCAGCTCTAACCCCAGGTCCCCAGCTCTCCATAACCTGGCCTCTTGATTCCAACTTTATCTCTCATTAATCTCCTTTACAGGCTTTAACTTCTGGCCGCACGAGACGGCTCACCAGTCTCCTGAATGTGTTATTTGCAATCTTCTCCTGTCTTGGAGATTCTACTTCTGTTCCTCTCCGGTCATCTAAGATTGAATGAACACCCTTCTAGACCAAGTGGATGTCTCCATCCCTGCAGAGATTTTCTCTGCCTTGGGGATTGATCACTTCCTTCTGCCAATGCTTGTAGCAGTATTGGTAGAACTCCCTCAGCATTGATCATTTTGAACTGCAGTGATACTTGTTTTTTCTAGGTAGAACAGTTCTCCAACCAGATTATAATCTTTGAGTTTTTACTCATTATTATATCCCTAGGGCCTCACAAATCTTTGAACATAGGAGGAGTTGGTATGAGTGCATACATGTAAGACATAAGGATGATATATCAGTTAGCTTTTCATAACATCGGTTCAGTTCAGTTCAGTTGCTCAGTCGTGTCTGACTCTTTACCACCCCATGAATCACAGCACCCCAGGCCTCCCTGTCCATCACCAACTCCCGGAGTCTACCCAAACCCATGTCTATCGAATGGGTGATGCCATCCAGCCATCTCATCCTCTGTCATCCCCTTCTCTTCCTGCCTCCAATCCTTCCCAGCATTAGGGTCTTTTTAAATGACTCAACTCTTCATATCAGGTGGCCAAAGTATTGGAGTTTCAGCTTCAACATCAGTCCTTCCAATAAACACCCAGGACTGATCTCCTTTAGGATGGACTGGTTGGATCTCCTTGCAGTCCAAGGGACTCTCAAGAGTCTCTCCAACACCACAGTTCAAAAGCATCAATTCTTTGGCACTCAGCTTTCTTCATAGTCCAACTCTCACATCCATACATGACCACTGGAAAAACCAAAGCCTTGACTAGACAGACCTTTGTTGACAAAGTAATGTCTCTGCTTTTTAATATGCTGTCTAGGTTGGTCATAACTCTCCTTCCAAGGAAGGAATTTCTTTGCTGTGTAGTTTTTTTTCTTAATAAATATATTTTTTATTGAAGTATAGTTGACTTACAGTGTTTCAGGTGCACAGCAAGGTAAATCAGTTATACATATACACATACATTATTCTTGAAATTATTTTTCATTATAGGTTATTACAAGATATTGACTATATTAACTTGTGCTAGATAGTAAACTTTTGTTGCTTGTTGCCTATCTATTTTCTTTTTAAATTAGAAATCTAGCACTCTGTTCACACTAAGTCAAATGAGTGGAATGAAAATGTCATAAATTTTGTCCCTCTCCCCCCAAAGCAGCCGTCTATTTCTCTCTCTGTTGCATCTGGGCTTCTGTTGAATCTGTGCAACCTTCTCTTGTGAATGTGTGTGTGTGTCAGTCACTTAGTTGTATCTGACTCTTTGCAACCCCGTGGACTGTAGTCTGCCAGGCTCCTATGTCCATAGAGTTCTTTGGCAAGAATATACTGGAGTGGGTTGTCATTTCCTCCTCCAGGGGATCTTCCCAACCCAGGGATCAAGCCTGGGTCACCTGCACTGCAGGCGGATTCTTCACCATCTGAGCTACCAGGGAAGCCTTTCACAAGTGGATAATAGCAAATTTGACACCATGGAGGCTCTCTCTGGTGGGCACCCTTTGCCACCACATGAACACATCCCCTCAAGGATGACAGTTACGGAACAGAAAAAGGCGACTGACACACGAACATTGTTTTCCTGCAAGTCACCTGAGGCCCCGGATCTATAAGTGAGGCCATCCCAGACCGTCCAGTCCCAAACAAACCAGCCCAGATCAGAGGAACCACCCAACCGAGCCACAGAATCATGAGCTACAATAAATACTTGTTATTTTAAGTCATGAAGTTTAGGGGTAGTTTGTTATGAAAGAGGAGAGTGAAAAAGTTTGCTTAGAGCTCAATATTCAGAAAACTAAGATCATGGCATCTGGTCCTATCAGTTCATGGGAAATAGATGAGGAAACAGTGGAAACAGTGTCAGACTTTATTTTGGGGGGTTCCAAAATCACTGCAGGTGGTGATTTCAGCCATGAAATTAGAAGACACTTACTCCTTGGAAGGAAGTGTTTTTAGGCAAAAACTCGTAAGTTTTCTAATGTTGTATAGTTTTTGTGTTTAGTGTCATCTCTTCCTCTCAGCAGAAAGAGCTTTAGGACAGAGATTGGGTCTATCTTGTTTGATGCTGAATCCTTAGCATCTAGCATCATGTCCGGCACATTGTAGGTGCTCAGATTTTTTGAATAAGTAAATAAACATATGAATGAATGAATGGCTGACATTATGTTCAGCCATTCCGTGCTCAGCATGGACTAAGACTGTCAAGAGTACTCTGACTTTGTAGGGGTAGAAGGCCATGGAAACTGCAGTCTGTCGGGGACATAAGAATGGGTTGTACAAAATTATTCAAGAACAACTTAGGAGCAAATAGAAAACTAAACACCAGATCAGTTCAGTTCAGTCACTCAGTTGTGTCTGACTCTGTGACCCCATGGGCTTCAGGCTTCCCTGTCCATCACCAACTCGCGGAGCTTGCTCAGACTCATGTCCATCAAGCCATCCTCTGTCACCCCCTTCTTCTCCTGCCTTCAATCTTTCCCAGAAATTACAGTCCAGCATCTGATGTTTCATACTAAGAACTCCATGAACAGTATGTAACACCAGATGCTGGGCTGTAATTGCTGGGGGAAATCAGGGAGAAGAAATCTGGATACGCCAAGTGGTTACCGAAGGCTTCACCTAGGAGGCAGCACTTGAACTAGGTCCAGAGAGAAAACAGGATTTCGATGGGATGAAATTAGGGAAGGAAACTAATAAGATTATGAATTTGATCCTCTGTAACACTTATTATACTGGTGTCCTCATAAGCCACTAATCATATGAGGAACCAGGCAGGAGAGTAAGTGGAGCCATTCCCGAGATCACTGAAGCAGCTCAAGATTGTTTCAGAGGACACTGCCAAGTCCAGGGTCATCCACATAAATAAAAAACAGTTCACTCAGAGACCAGACTCCTTTGCCCCATTAGAAGCGAACAATGTAGACATCTGCTTCTACTCTTCTGGAAACTCTGTAGTTCTAGTGCTTTCTCCCCCCCTCTCTTGTTTGTCCTCTCTTGTGTTTATTTATTATGAAAACTCCCAAACACACACAGAGAAAAGAGTATAAGAAACCCCATCACTAAATTCAACAAGCAGTAATATTTTGCCATACTTACTTCATCTCTCTCCCTATCTATTTTCCCTCCAAAACATTTAAATTTTTTATTTTATTTTTGGCTGTGCTGGGTCTTCGTTGCTGTGCAGGCTTTTCTCTTGTTGCCCCAAGCGAGGGCCACTCTTCATTGAGGTGCGTGGGCTTCTTATTGAGGTGGCTTCTCTTCTTGCAGAGCACAGGCTCTTGGGCGCACGAGCTTCAGTAGCTGTGGTGCATGGGCTTAATTGCCCCGCAGCTTGTGGGATCTTCCTGGATCAGGGATTGAACTGGTGCCTCCTGCATTGCGAGGTGTATTCTTTACCACTGAGCCACCGGAGAAGTCTCCCGCAAAGCATTTTAAAGCTAATCCTAGATACCGTGTCATAACATTCCAAACCACGTCAGTATGCATCTCTAAAGGAAATAAGATCGTTTTCTTACATAACCACAATACCATTTTCACACCCGACAAAATGAAATATTATTCCTCAATATCACTTAGTAGCCAGTCCATATTTAACATTTCCTGAATATTTAAAACATCTTTTTGCAGTGGGTTTATTTGAATCAGGATCTAAACAACATTCACGGATAGAGTTGACACATTTCTTATACCTTTTTTAATCTAGACAACTGTTAAATTAATTAAACAAGGAAGTCATTAGGCAGAGGTGGCTCTAATTCTGTGGCAGACTACAAAAGCAAACCAAAATCTAAGCCTGGAAACGCCTCATGATTATGAAACCAAAACGCTGAGGACAACCAATCACAAGAGGCCAATGAGGCTTTAAGCCATAGCCAATTAAATAATTTCCTTTCTCTGCTTCCTCATTTTCTCTATATAAGTCCGTCCCCTGACTCCTCTTGCAGAGTGCTCCTAATCACTTCATTTGACACCACCCAGTTGGGAATTGATTTTTGCTCAAATAAACTTTTAAAATGTTTACCACATCTCAGTTTATCTTTTAACACTGTGGATGTCCTCTTTTAATTGGGGTTTCTCTTGGCTGCCAACCAACTCAGCCTGACAGTCTTGATTTGTCCCCTGAATGAGCGGGGAGCTGAGAGGTTAGAAGATTTCACTATGGGAAGAGGACAGGTGGATGGAGTAAGTACCAGAGTCCTCACATCTTACAGGAAAAAAAATTCCTAATGGGCTTCAGGGCAGACGTTCAACTAAGACACTCTTAAAACTAGAATTGACCTACATACTCTCCTAGCACTTGAGAATGACAAGAATTTACCCAATTCTAAGAGTCTGATTCCTACGAACAAGAGAGGGATGGTGAGAGCAAGGAAATCTGGATGAACTGATAGACAACATACAAGCCCAGGCAAGACCTGTTACACAGTTTGTAGGGGCCCAATGCAGAATAAAAATCCAAGAGCCCTGGTTAAAAAATTAATAGGAATTTCAAGATACTGTGTATAAAACAGATGACTAATGAGAACATACTATATAGCCCAGAGAACTCTACTTAATGCTCTATGGTGAACTGAATGGGCAGGAAGTCCAAAAGGGAGGGGATATATATGTACATGTAAGTGTATGGCTGATTCGTTTTGCTGTATAGTAGAAACTAACTCATTATAAAGCAACACTACTCCAAAAAATTGATTGTTAAAAGATGACAACAGAAGAGCATTAGAAGAAAAGGCAGGGCCCTTCTGAGCACAGGGACCTGAGCAACAGCACTGTCTGGATGCCCACCATGAAGCTGATCCTTGCACCAGCGGCAGAGTTAAGAGGCCCCAGGGAGTTGTTCTGCAAGACAAGGCGATATCAGTCTGTCTCTCTCTTGCATTTCAGAGACAAGAAAACACAGTGGGAGCTGATTCCATGTTGGGTGGTCACTACCAGCAACTCAGGGTGGTGAATGGCTTTACGAGCATCACAGTGATGGGCACTACATGGTTCTCAAATCACAAATAGCGATGGTTCTGGCTCGCCTAGCTTTTACGCTAATAGACGTGAACACGGGCCCTACAGCCAGAATGCCTGGCTTCACGTGCAAGCTCTATCACTTACTTGGTCAAGTTATTTGAACAGTCTGTGCTTATTTCCTCATCGATAATATGGGGCTAATAAAAGTGCCTGCCTCATAGGGTTGCTTGAAGATTAAATTA
The DNA here is from genome assembly GCA_007570785.1 of Antilocapra americana. Taxonomy (NCBI): domain Eukaryota; kingdom Metazoa; phylum Chordata; class Mammalia; order Artiodactyla; family Antilocapridae; genus Antilocapra; species Antilocapra americana. Next base: position 1,967,383 of record ML663557.1, read on the forward strand.
GTTCGAATTTGCTGGCACATGGCAAGTATGATATGTGTTTGTTAAATCCAGAGTCTAGAACTGGAAGGGCCCACACAGATCTCTGGTATCCGTGGTCAACAGGAGGAAGACCAACTCTGCTCTTCTAGTGGAAGGAGGCTATGCCTGGCGCATTTATCCTGCTCCCCGGCAGCTTACACAGCGGTCATTTACTCCACAAGTATTTATTGAGCATCTGCTATGTGGCAGACACTTACTGAGTTGAGAGTGAGCCAGGCATGGTCCTTGTCTTTCTGGTGCTGATTGTCTAGCAAAGGGAGAACTTTGCTGCAGAGTCAGCCCTGCCCAGGTGTGGGACCAGGCCTGATGCCTGGTAGCAGGAAGAGGAGATGCCCTGACCTGTTTCCCACCAAGTTCTGCAGCGAGTAACTCGGTTTGACTTCAGTATCCTCATCCCCTGTTATCAATCCTCTTTGTAAGGTTCTATTTTGACCGACGCCCTGCCTGATAATTCATCATTCCCCCTCTAATATTCAACATTACTTCCTGCCCTGGAACCTAGAAACCCCAATAACTGCTGTTGAAACCCTGAGGGACTGTCAGCTCCCTGGCTGACCCCCTTGGAGAGGCTCCGAGGAACTTGGGCTAGATGGAGTCCACCTTGATTAACAATAACCAAGACCCCTGCAGCGACGCCCCCTGGTCCCACCAGTGCCGCTGCTGCTCCCGCCCCTTCGCTTCTCGGCCGCGCCATGGGCACCCGCGACGACGAGTACGACTACCTCTTCAAAGTTGTTCTTATTGGAGATTCTGGTGTTGGAAAGAGTAATCTCCTGTCTCGATTTACTCGAAATGAATTTAATCTTGAAAGCAAGAGCACCACTGGAGTAGAGTTTGCGACAAGAAGCATCCCGGTTGATGGGAAAACAATAAAGGCACAGATATGGGACACGGCAGGGCAAGAACGATACCGTGCTATAACCTCAGCATACTATCGTGGAGCTGTAGGTGCCTTATTGGTTTATGACATTGCTAAACATCTCACATATGAAAATGTAGAGCGATGGCTGAAAGAACTAAGAGATCACGCTGATAGTAACATTGTTATCATGCTTGTGGGCAATAAGAGTGATTTGCGCCATCTCAGGGCAGTTCCTACAGATGAAGCAAGAGCTTTTGCAGAAAAAAATGGTTTGTCATTCATTGAGACATCTGCTCTAGACTCTACAAATGTGGAAGCTGCTTTTCAGACAATCTTGACAGAGATATACCGCATTGTTTCTCAGAAGCAAATGTCAGACAGATGTGAAAATGACATGTCTCCAAGCAACAATGTGGTTCCTATTCATGTTCCACCAACCACTGAGAACAAGCCAAAGGTGCAGTGCTGTCAGAACATATAAGGCGTTTCTCTTCTCCCCTAGAAGGCTGTGTATAGTCCAATTCCCAGGTCTGAGATTTAAATATATTTGTAATTTTTGTGGTAAAAAAAAAAAAAAAAACAATAACCAAGTCACACTAGCCTCTCCAGGGTGACCTGAATGCATGTGTGTCCATCTCTCCATTAATGAGTCCCCACCCTTGCCCTCCTGTCCTTAACTCCTAGCCATCCCTTGCCTGTGAGCAGCTGCGTAGATCTGAATCTGTCTTACCAACAGTCAAGCCCAGCATCCAAAGGATACAGGCAGGAGGAGCTGTGGGAGCCCACTGGGGGGAAGGCTCCTCCCCTTCAACTAACAAATTTTTGGCCGCCTGCCTTTGAGGGGAGTTTGTGGCAGGATGACGTGGGAAGGTAAGGTCAGGTCATAGAGGTGGCGAGTGAGTGGTGCGTCGAGATGCCAGCTGATTTCCCTGGGACCATTCTGAGGCTGTTCTAGAGCATCCCAGCGACACTGTCTAGCTCACCACCACCCTGGCTCAAGGCCTCAGGGCAGCTGGACTCTGCAGTAGCTGCTGATAAAAAGTGGCAGGTGGGAGCCGAGGGTGAGTTTTTCTGCATATCGTCCTCCTCCCCCAGATCTGCATTTTAGAACTTCTGAAGTGGTGTGGCTGAAAAAAATTTCTCCAGTCACTTTGAAAGAAGCAGTGGCTATGAATTTCCTCCCTTAGGGCCACAGAGACAAAGTAAGTTAGAGACTTGCAGGGCCTGTCCCTGAAGTATTATCAGAACAGCAGAGAACCACGCCCCACAAGGGTAACCCTAAGAAAGTCGGAGGGGGATTTCAGTGTGTAAATCTAGGGTCTCCTCGGAACACGTTGGCCCTGGGAAGGAAGCACAGCACCCAGCCCTCAGGAGACCAGACGGCAGGACAGACAGAGGGGACAGTGCCAGGGCCCGAGGCCAGGACCTTTTCCCCTACTAGCTCTTCGTTTTCCTGTAGCTTCCAAACACATACCCTCCATCCTACAAAAACCCTCAGCTTCTGAATGGAGAACAAATGCAGTCAGTCTTCAGGCTAAACTTTGTAAACTAAAAGATTTGAAAACAATTGATGTCGATGTCTTAAAAGACAAGCCAACAAAGCAATCAACATATCTCCTAAACAAAACCAGAGGCTGATGGGGAAGGGAAGGAGTAAACAATGCGGCTTCCCTAAAGTGTGTTCTAGTTTAGTAGAGTTAGCTTTTTAAATTCTAGAAAATCATAGCAAAATATTCAGGAAGAGGGAAGTAACAATTTACAGACCATATAGGATACAGAGTTCTGCGGTGGCAGAAATCTTGCCTGTCGGGTGTCTGGGAAGACACGGACAGGGTCGAATTCTAGCCCTGGCCTTGCTGAAAAGAATCTGCCTACAATGCAGGAGACCCAGGTTCGATCCTAGGTCGGGAAGATCCTCTGGAGGAGGGCATTGCAACCCACTCCAGTATTCTTGCCTGGAGAATCCCCACGGACAGAGAAGCCTGACAGGCTGTAGTCCATGGGGTCGCAGAGTCAGACATGACTGAGCCACTATCACACTTAGCACACTTGCTGGCTGGGGAGAATCTAGATTCCTTCCACATTATGAAGGACCTACTGGGTGCCAGGCACTGTGACAAAAGACAGGAGCATGAAGATGAGCGCTGGGTGGGCTCTGTCCTGACGCCAGTGCTCCCAGCCCAGGTAGGCAGCAGGTATGCGAACAGAGGGCAGGGCAGGGCCCTGGGAAGAGATGTGATGGCTGAACGGCCAGGGAGGTAAGCTGGGAGCACGGTGTGTGTGTGTGTGTGTGTGTGTGTGTGTGCGCATGTGTGTGTGTTATAGAGGGAGAGAGAGTTTTCCAGATGAGCTCCATTGAGGATATGAGCTGAGTCTTAAAGCCTCAGTTTCGTCTGTGGACCCAGAGGAAGGAAGAAGAGGATCCCCTAGGTGGGGAACAACTAGTGAGAAGGTATTGTGAGGAGCCACAGATTAAAGACAGGGCGAGAATTCAGAGAAATCTGTGTGACCAGGACAAAGGTTGCATGTGAACACACCCCAATGCCATCATATCAGGGGAAAGGAGGCTGAAGGAGTCTTGAAGCCCTAGGTGTCAGATAAATAATGTGCATGTTTATCATACACATTTATCAGGCATCAGGAGCCAGCCACAAGTTTTAAGCAGGAGAGGGTGGCTTCATGCTGACCTTTGCAAAGGTCATCGGGAGGAGGGAGTCCTGGGGCTCAGAGAAGCCAGAGGAAGGGGGCCAGTTTTGGCGATGAGCAGGTGAGGTTTGTAAATGAGGAAATAGCAGCAGCTAATGAGGTGCTTACAGACGTGTGGTGTTCAGGATGGATTAAGGACAGGAGTACTATTTGAGGGGGAAATGTCCTGTGAAAGCTGTTTATTTTGACAAATGTTCTCCCATTGCCGCTTCCCTGCCCTGGCGCACGTTTCATTTGGGGATTGTTAAAAAAAGAGCTGTCATTTCTGTAGCTTTCTGAAGTTTGGTTGATGGTTTCCTTTCCCACTCAGTTGAAATTCCTGCTTCTCAGGAATCATGAGAGTTGACTTCAACGTTTTGATTCCTGAGGGCTGCTTCAGAGTCTGTTGCCCCTGGTCTTTAGCTGAAGAAGGGTCTGTAACTGTCACAGTGGTGTGAATTTTCTAGAAATATCTGCTGAGATCAGCTGGCATGATTGCGCTTCTTAAAAATAACAAACAAACTTGCCAGGGTGGTCCCTAGATTCTGCACAAGGCAACGCTTTGCCTCCCTGCGCAAGTGGTTAATCCCGTTACTTAGCACACCCCACCAGATGAAGGTTTTATAAAGTAGTTCTGCCCTCACAGGAAAAGCTGGGCTATAAGAAAAGGGCATTGAAGGAAGCGACTTTTGTTCTAATGCCAAGCCCCTGGGAGACTGGTGATTGGAGTGTTTACACTCTGCTGACTTTTTACATGATTTCCCCAACTCTTACATTTCATACACCAAGAGCAAAATAGAACTTGACCCTGGTTTATTACACGGTAGCTCTGCCAGGCTGGCTCTGGAACAGTGGCTTTACCATGTGCATGCACTAGTTAGTCAGGAGACAGGAGCAGAGGGCAAAGAAGTTGAGGTCATGGTTGAAATTCCTATAGAGGTCATTAGCCGGGCACACCCTGCCTTTAGCACTCTCTGGCCCGGGTCACCAGGGGTAAGAGGGTAGGGATGGCAGCCCAGCCCCGCTCTCATAAATTGAATTGCGTGTCCTGAATGGTGGGTCAGTGAATAGGGATTTCAGGCATAATGAGACCTTGATTAAGAAGCCACCATGTTAGGTCTCAGCTGTGATTTTCTTTTCCCCCTAGCCTTCGTTAGTGATTTGGAGCAGGGTTGATTGTGGCAAGTTCTCCACTAAACATAAAATACTTCGCTGCTCCAAAGAGAAATATTTGCCTTACAGCTTCAATTTGCCCCAGAATTGTTGCCGGTCCACAAGGTAAGGCCATGTTTCCTTCCCAGCTTCCTCCTTCTCCGCCCTTCCCTGCTCACTGGTGGCCTCTCGTCCTCTGCAGTCCCTGGAGGCTTTTCTTCTCCTTATCAGAGCAGGACAGGCTCTTGTTTGGGCTCGCAGGCTGACAGACTGGCCTTCTTGGAAACGATTTCTGTCACCCTCTCTTCAACTAAAAGTTGCATTTCAAAGTGTTTCCTGGGGATCGTGGTTAAGGGCTCGTGGCCTAGAAGCAGATCAAAGCCAGATTGGGAACTGGTCCTGAGGGTTACCAGAGGTGGGAGGTGGGCTGAGTGCTTCCCCTGGCCGAGCCTCAGTTTCCCCTCTCTGTGAAGGAAAGCCCACACTGATGCAGGGCTGTTGTGAGGACTGAAGAGAGAATGCGTGCTGGCTCTCAGAATTTCCTGGCATGTGGCAAGTGGCAGCTATGATTACTGGCTTTCTTCTTCTGGGATTGTAGTGTAACAGCTAGCAAGGGGAGAGGATGTTTTCAACGGATTGTATTAGGAAGAGTTTCAAATGGATGGAAAAGCTGAAAGAATAGTACAGTTGACACTGGAGTCCCTCTCCTTGATTCTACAATTGCTTACATTTTGCTGTATATATACCTATTTTTTTCCTAAACAATTTCAAAGCAAAATATAGATATGACCCCTAAACACTTAAACACATATACACACATCTCTTGAGCAATAAGGCCATTTTCCTATATATTCACAATAATCTTTATTATGTTTAACAACATTAATGATGATTACCCAAATTACCTAATCCCTAATCTATATAAAGGGGGCTTCCCTTGTGGCTCAGCTGGTAAAGTATCTGGCTGCAATGTGGGAGTCCTAAGTTTGATCCCTGGGTTGGGAAGGTCCCCTGGAGAAGGGAAAGGCTACCCACTCCAGTATTCTGGCCTGGAGAATTCCATGGGCTGTATAGTCCATGTGGTCGCAAAGAGTCAGATGCAACTGAGTGAATTTCACTTTCAATCTATAAAAAGAGTTTCAAAATGTCCCCCATAGCCTTCTAACAGATTTTAAAAAATTTTTTCTCAAGGCCTCTCAGAGTTTAACCTTTGCTATATATTAATGGCTATGTGGTATGCGGGATATTTAGTTCCCTGACCAGGGATTAGACCCAGTCTCCCTTCAGTGGAAGCTCCAAATCTTAAACAATGGATCTCTTGGGAAGTTCCTTCTAATACTTCTTTTTTTTGCAAACAAGATCCAATCAAGAATCTGACATTGAATTTATTCGTCTAGTCTCTTCGTTCTTTTATATTTGGAGCAGTGGAGAAACACTGAGAACCCCCTTGCTCCTGAAAGGCTGCCAAGTAAAAATGGCCATGGTTCCCACTGAGGTCCCCTGGGTCTGGCACCTTTCCTAACACAGGCCCTGCGATATAACTGCATTGTTTGCTTTGTGGAGCATGTTCACTACTGGTGTTACTGCTTGATAACTTGAGGTTAGGAACTCTTTTATTATCTTCATATTCCCACCACCCACACGGGACCGACACACAGACAGTCAACGGAAACCAACCGGAGGAAAGCAGGCGGGGAGGGAAGGAGGAAGAAGAGGAGGGGACTGAGAAGGAGGCTGGCCTGGTTCTCGACCTGCTTTGGCCGGTAGGTGCCTTAGGGGCCAGGGGACCTCCTGCGGTCCCGGAGGCACTGCCCTCCTTGGATTTGGGGAGGACTACTCCGCGCTGTGGCCTGTCCTTCTTCCTTCTCAGGCTCCTTTCCCCACTTCCACCTCCCTTGCCTGAGCACTAGCTGGGCTCTCCTCGGACCCTTTGTTAATTTTCATCTCTTCCTCTCCGGATAAATGTTTGACAGTATTTTTAGAAAGTAGTCTATCATAGATTATCTCTTCCTACCACCACATTCATTTCTCCAGTACCCTGGTGGGTAACTGCCATGTGATTTCCACCTTCAGGAAGGAAATTCCTGACACAAAGGGAATCCTGGGGAGTATGCATCTTTGTCAGGAAGGTGTCCCAGTACTGATGAGAGCAGGATCTGCTGAAGGGAGAAGACAGAGTGGGTGGATTAGCCCCTGAGGCCAAGAGGAGCTGTCCTCCAAACACAAGGGACACAGCTGGGCTCAGTCTTCAGGGTCAAAGTGTTACTCCCATTCAGTGTAGAGAGAACAAAGACTGAATTGGCTGGAACAGACCAAAGTTTGTAGACCGAACTTTCTCATGCATGCTTGCATGCTAAGTCTCTTCAGTCGTGTCTGACTCTGTGTGACCCCATGGACTGCAGCCTTCCCGGCTGCTCTGTCCATGGGATTCCCCAGGCAAGAATACTGGAGTGGGTTGCCATGCCCTCCTCCAGGCGAACTTCATACCTAATCCATCTGTAAAATTCTGAGCTGAACAAAGGCAGAGAAGATATGGGGGATGAAGTTAGGAAACTAGATTATCTACATGGTGGGTTGGCTAATTTCCATTCCAGGCTTACCTCCTGGATACGGTTCTCCATCACCTCTCTTTGCTGAGAAGTTGGCTTCCAGTCAAAGTACACATGGCCATTTAATTATTAATCTGGGCAAAACATTGTTAGGAAAGTTAAACTGTTGAGTGTGTGTGTCTGTGTGTACACATGTGGATGGTTTCTGGGTTATCTGGCTGTTTTGTTTTTTCTGTTTACTTTTCTGGGCCCCTGCTCCTCACCATTGGTGGAAAAACCTATAAGGTGATCCTGACCAACAGTGAATCCCTATGACCTGTTTGGTCCCCGGCTCCTTGGATGTGTGTGGAAATGTTGGTCAGCTATAGACGGCTCTGTACACCAGAAGTGACTGACCTTGAACTTTGATTGGAAGGGACGGTGTATCTGTGACCAGGAAAAAGTTCAGTGTTCGTGTTTGATGATGGTTTTATGCCCTCCTGTCAGTAGAAAGTATTTTATAGAGCTTGCTGATGGCCCAGGGCTCCAGAAACTATCATCATTATTTAGCCAATGATTTTAATGAGTCTATATAAACTCACTCTATTTTTACATTAATAACAGGGAGGGAGAAGTTGGAAGATTAAATATAGGGGAGGATGGGTTTTAGCTTCACTGCTCAGAGCCACTGGGAAGACTTTTACAGAGTTAGATCCAGCCTATTCTCATTATTTCCTTCTTCCTATGGCTATTGTTCTTTCTTTTTCTTTCTTCCTTCCTCCTTACCTTCTTTCTTTTCCTCTTTCTTTCTTATTTCAATATTTACTGCATGCTTACAACATATTACACACAGTGCTATGTGCTGGGTATACAGAGATGAACAACACATGGCCCCAGCCCTCCTGGAACACGGTTTAGTGGGGAGGAGGAGACACAGTTCATTCCAACACAATGGGAAAGGATGGAGGTAAGCTTGGTGGAGAGACCCTAAATCCAGCTTGGCTTGAGAGAGAAGGCAGAAAGCTTCCTAAAAGAGATAACTGGATGATTGATTAGGAGTGGGCATTGGGGGTCAAGCAGGGCCCAGAGCCTTTACCTGGGAAACCAAGTCATTCATGTGGTTCAGGAGTGCTGGACAAAGGAATTGGGATGAAGAACTCTGGGGCTGTGAGTTTTCCATGGATGAATGACCACAGATTTTGATGTCACTTGGTATAGTTAGGACCACATAGACAGGTAGAAATGAGACCTCCTTCTACTCTGGGAAAGTACAGGTGACCTACCCACAAAGTACTGAATATGATCCAAGGTGCCTGCTCAGATGGCTGACCCCAGGGAATCTTGGAAGACACGAGAGAGAAAGAGAGGGGAAGATCACCACTGAAGACCAGTACTCAGGACTGGTGAGTTATGTTAAGGGTAAGCAGGCAAGGTAATGAGGTATGGGTAAAGACCAGTGCATACCAGGGTGGGGCAATGTGGGTTGGAGAGTCGGAGAACTCCTGGCCTCCTACCAAACACGGTCTAACTTGCGCTGCAAGTTTTATTGGGAGCTCAGGACTCAGGAGTTCTTTGTTCAGTAGTCAGGCAAGTGGCCCCAGCAGTTCTTCTGTTCTCCAAGAGCAGAGCCCTCCGTGGGCTGCTTCATGAGCTACAGGAAGCAGGAGAGCTTAGATAATCTCAGGAACATGAGAAGGAGTCAATTAAGGGAAATTTGATTCCTGCTTCTTGGAGGTCTCAGTCTGAGTAGAAAGCACATATGAGCCAGAAAGATAGAAGTATCATGTCTAGTCATATCAACTGCAGCAATATTAATGCCACCGTTGTAGTCAATGTCTCCTCTGTGGCAGAGTGTTTCATGTATATTTCATTTAACCTTCACATAACTACAGAATGATATGTAATAGTCGAAGTTATTATGATTCACTCATTTCATAGGTGGGGAAATCTAAAGTTTAGCTGGGTCATAGGTGTGGAATCATAGAATCACATTTAAACTCAGGTCATTCTAATTCTTAAGCCTCTGATCTCCTTACTGTGAATACTCAGTGTCACCCATCTTTGAGAACGACAGTCCAGCAAAAATGGAGGAGTGGAGAGACCCCAGACACAGGTGAACTGCTTTTCTGTAGCATGACTGGCTGTTATGAAGATGTATAACTTTTAAATTTCCATTCCTTTAAATTAATATAGCCTTAGTACAATAAAAATATTAGTATTAGCCACAAATATATGATTTATTGAGAAAAATATGGATCAGAGAATGGGCTCTCTGAAGTCGATTACTTTGATAGTTATGCTGTGTCCCTACAGAATTCATCTTTGGAGGTCTGATCTCGGGTGGGATAGTTTTTGAAGATGGGCCCTTGGGGAAATAATTAGATTTAGAGGAGGTCATGAGGGCGGGGCTTCCATAATGGGATTATCATCCTTAAAAGAAGAGGAAAGAGACCCAGAGTGCTTTCTTTTCCTTCTTTCCTTCTTACCCCCTACTCCCGCACACTGCGTGAGGACGCAATGAGAATGTGGCCAGCTATATATAAGCTAGGAAGACTCACCAAGAACTGAATATACCTACACCTTGATCTTGAACTTTCCACCCTCCAAAACTTTCAGAGAATAAATCTCTCTTAAATCACCCAATCTATAGTACTTTGTTAGAGCAGCCCCCAGAGACCAAATTAGTAGTTGATGCCAGCAGCTGGGTAGGCACATGCGTGTATGTCCACAAACTAGATCCCCTGAGTCAGAGGGTTGTTGGCCATATCTTGAGCCTCTCTCACTCTCCATGTGACTTTTTGGTGTTCTTTGTCTCATTGATATTTATGAATCATTCTTAGCGCAGTAGGCAGTGTGTCGTCTCATAATCTGAAAGTCCTGAGTTCGGGCCTCAGAGAGAGCAGTGTGTTTGGCTTCCCTGACAGTTCATTTGGTAAAGAATCCACCTGCAATGTGGGAGACCTGGGTTTGATCCTAGGTTGGGAAGATCCCCTGGAAAAAGGAAAGGCTACCCACTCCAGTATTCTGGCCTGGAGAATTCCATGAACTGTATAGTCCTTGAGGTCGTAAAGAGTCAGACACGACTAAACGACTTTCACTTTCACGCAATAATGACTTTTACAAAGCTTTCTAGGGAAAGTATGTGAGTTGCCTTGTGACTCTTCGGCAGATGAGATGTTGACCACTGGCTGCCATCTGTGGGGCCCAATGAATGAATAGGGAGGCATGCGGTAGTTCTCATCGCTGAAGGGAGAGCCAGGGTCTGCACAAACCCCTGGACGGCCTGCCTGGCTGCTTGCTCCGGGTGTTCTTGAGCGGCTTGAAGGAGGCACACTCTAAGTGTCAAGTGTATTTCAGCTACAGTCCTTTTGAACACCCACTGGACCCCCAAGCTATGTGGTCTCCCAGGAATTACAGGGAATCTGGTGTGTGTTCAGAGGGACTGCAGCTTCGATCCCTTTGAGGAGAAACGTGTCCTCTAAAAGCAGATGAGCAGAGAGCTATGGCTGGGATGGGGACAACAGCATGCCTCAGGCTTCCTTAGCAGCCTGGCACCCCCTCACAGAGGGACCATGCTGCTTTTCAACATGGGTGGCCCATCAACTCCCTGACTAGGAGGAACCTGCAAAGGTCATTCAGTCCAGTGCTTCTTAGTCCGTTAGGTACGAGTGTTTGACCTGGGACTTCTGTCAAAGGGGAGACCCTTACTCAGTAGGTGGAAGGTCAGGCCACGGAGTCTGTATCCTTAATAATCTCCCAGGTGAGGCTGACATTGCTGGTTTGTGGGCCACCCTTGAAATAGCAAGGATCTACTCTTTTCCTCTGTGTCAGTGTAGGCTGAACGTCAGTGACCATTTCAGTCCAAGAGTCTGTTCTGCTGTAGAGAAGGAAGTTCTCTTACTCAGTTTTCTTACCTTATGGGAGTTCTTACTTAGGAAGACCAAATCCCTTTAGTCAAGTCCACTGAGGCCCTTTGGCCAAGTTTTCTTCTCAGTGGAGATGGAGCTCTAAAGTAGCCCTGTCTCATATCATAATACTTGATTATTTAAAGGCTACTAAGTCAAATCTATTTTTTTAATATAATTTTATTTTTTTTATTTGGCAGTACCGGGTCCTCATTGCTGTGCAGGCTTTCTCTAGTTGCAGCAAGCAAGGGCTACTCTCTAGATGCAATATGTGGGCTTTCCACGGCAGCTTCTCTGGTTGGGAAGTACAGTCTCTAGAGCACAGTCACTCAGCCGTTGTGGCTCCCAGGATCCAGGTTCAGTTGTTGTAGTACATGGGCTTAGTTGCCCCTCGGCATGTGGGATCTTTCCAGACCAGGAATCGAACCTGAGTCTCCTACGTTGGCAGGCAGATTCTTTACCACTGACCTACCAGGGAAGCCTGACCTAGTTTATTTTATTTTTTTAATATTTATTTATTTGGCTGCATCAGGATCTTTGTTGCAGTGTTCAGGATCTGTAGGTATGACATACAGGATCTGTTAATGTTCCCTGACTGGGGATTGAACCTCGCCCCCCCTGCCTTGGGAGTGTGGAGTTTTAGCCCCTGGACCAGCAGGGAAGTCCCAGACCTATGTTTAAAAGCACTGCTTCTCTTTATGTTCTTACCCCTGCATTATCCAGTTTGGTCAGGAGGAATGAAATTATTGGGATGCTTTTGGTGGAGGAATTAGCATTTGGAACATTCATGTAGTGGCTCATCCAGCTGGAACATCCTCACACACCCAAACTCTATCCACTCTGTTTTCTCTAAAAAAGGGGAGTGGCAGATGTTATAAAAGTCAAAACCTTAAGGGAGAAGGAAAATCTCCACTGAACCTTTAGCATCATCACTATACTTATCAGAATCTGATCATAGCATTGCTCACAGGTGACAAGGACCTGCCTTGGGTTTTCTCTTTTCTCCTGGACTTTATATTTCTCCCAGTTGAGAGACTTGGAAACAAGGATTCAGTCATCTACCGTGGCTGAGCAGAGGAATGTGAATTACCCACAATGTGAACAGAAGTCAATAAACTGTATTTTAAGTACGCAATCATCTGTGATAGGTGCCTCGTTACTTTCATCTCTGTTGTAGACTCTGTTCTCTTTCTGCCCCAGAAAGGTCTTCCATCTACTTTTTGCACCTTCCTGCGCTAGTCGCTCAGTCGTGTCTGACTCTTTGGAACCCCAAGGACTGTAGCCAGCCAGGCTCCTCTGTCCATGGAATTCTCCAGGCAAGAATCCTGGAGTGGGTAGCCATTCCCTTCTTCAGGGGATCTTCCCTACCCAGGGATCTGAACCCTAGTCTCCCACTTTGCAGGCAGATTCTTTACCATTTGAACCAATAGGGAAGCCCAAGTTATATGCAGCTCTCTTTTAGAGTGCCTGATACTTAACAGGCATTTAACTAATGTAAACTGTTAGCTTCTGCCAAGAAACAACTGGTGTGGGACTAAGATTACTGATGTGCTGATATGCCTGTTGTTGCCACAGTCAAATCTTCCCCTGCCTCCGGGGACCTCAGCAGTGCCACAGCTGGGAACTTGGCCCCAGGGGGGATGGGAGCCACACATGCTGAGCTCGGCATAAGCCTCCACCCCACTGGACAAACCTCATCCTCACCCATTTGATCTAAGTGGAGCTAGGTAATCAGTTAGAGCTTGATGGTCAAGATAACAATGATGATGATAAAGAATCTGTGTAAAGTATAACTTAGATATATAGCCATTCACTTTATGAACTCAATTTTATAGTCATCATTCATTTCCACTTTAGTATGGGGAGTCACCCAATCAGACAGCTGCACAATGAAGCAAAGTCTGGGAATGCCAAGGTGTGTCGCTTGTCATGGTCTCACGCTGGAAAGGGAAAAGTCAAATCGGAAAGTCAGTGATGCCTGCCTTCAGTTGATGAACTCTGCTGCCTCTAGGCCTGCAGTTTCTCTGGGCCTCAGATTCTTCTGTGGGTCTATTCCTTAGCGAAGTTTGTGGACACCTGCAGGTACTGATAGTTTATGGTTGGAGTGCTCACATAAGGCTCCTTACAGACAGCTGCTAAGACAGTCTCACAGTGTTATCATTAAGTGTAGGTGAGTTTCTCAATGGAACTTACTTCTTTCGATATTCCTGGTGACCCTTCTAAGGGCTCCTTTTTTAGAAAAAGGCAGAATAGGCCCCCGGCCTTCCCCAGTGAGGACCTGGCTGCTGGTGGTATTAGGAGATTGACAGGCAAAGCCATTTTGAGAAGACAGTACCAGCATCAGCCTCCATTGTAAGATTCCTGGCAAGTCCCTGAAATAGCTCCACCGCTAGTCAGTCACAAGGGGCAAGTCTTCTTCCTCAGGTCGAGGGGAAAAGGTTTAAATATACAAAGAGAGGTAGAAGTTGCTTTAATTAGCCTTGACAAGGGACATTAGATCATCTCTAAGGTTCCTTCCAGTTCTGGGATTCTAGAATCAGAACAATCTTGAGCTGAAGATAGTTTGAAGCTGGGCTGGAAAAATCCCAGTGGGAAGAAGAGAGAAGGAAAACTACAAGATGGTTTAGAAAGAGAATGAGAAATGCTTTGAGATTTTTCCATTTGGTGATCTGGCTGCATTTAGCGTCATTTTTTTCAGCTCTACTGGGTTCACCTTTCTAAAAGGCCTGCCATGCTTATAGTTTCCTTTGTTGTGCAAAAGCTTTTAATTTTAATTAGGTCCCATTTGTTTATTCGTGTTTTTATTTCCAATATTCTGGGAGGTGGGTCATGGAGTATCCCGCTTTGGATTATAGCAGAGAGTGTTTTGCCTATGTTATCCTCTAGGAGTTTTATAGTTTCTGGTCTTATGCTTAGATCTTTGATCCATTTTGAGTTTATCTTTGTGTATGGTGTTAGAAAGTGATCTAGTTTCATTCTTTTACAAGTGGCTGTCCAGTTTTCCCAGCACCACTTGTTAAAGAGGTTGTCTTTTCTCCATTGTATATTCTTGCCTCCTTTGTCAAAGATAAGGTGTCCATAGATGCGTGGATTTATCTCTGGGCTTTCTATTCTGTTCCATTGATCTATGTTTCTGTCTTTGTGCCAGTACCATACTGTCTTAATGACTGTGGATTTGTAGTATAGCCTAAAGTCAGGTAGGTTGATTCCGCCAGTTCCATTCTTCTTTCTCAAGATTGCTTTGGCTATACGAGGTTTTTTGTATTTCCATACAAATTGAGAAATTATTTGTTCTAATTCTTTGAAGAAGACCGCTGGTAGCTTGATAGGAATTGCATTGAATCTATAGATTGCTTTACAAATGGGACCTAATTAAAATTAAAAGCTTTTGCACAACAAAGGAAACTATAAGCAAGGTGAAAAGACAGCCTTCAGAATGGGAGAAAATAATAGCCAATGAAGCAACAGACAAACAATTAATCTCAAAAATTTACAAACAACTCCTGCAGCTCCATTCTAGAAAAATAAACAACCCAATTAAAAAGTGGGCCAAAGAACTTAACAGACATTTCTCCAAGGAAGATATAAAAATGGCTAACAAACACATGAAAAGATGCTCAACATCACTCATTATCAGAGAAATGCAAATCAAAACTACAATGAGGTACCACTTTACACCAGTCAGAATGGCTGCCATCCAAAAGTCTACAAGCAATAAATGCTGGAGAGGATGTGGAGAAAAGGGAACCCTCTTACACGGTTGGTGGGAATGCAAACTAGTACAGCCACTATGGAAAACAGTGTGGAGGTTCCTTAAAAAGCTGCAAATAGACCTGCCATATGACCCGGCAATCCCACTGCTGGGCATATACACAGAGGAAACCAGAATTGAAAGAGCCACGTGCACCCCAATGTTCATCGCTGCATTGTTTACAATAGCCAGGACATGGAAGCAACCTAGATGCCCATCAACTGACGAATGGATAAGAAAGCTGTGGTATATATACACAATGGAATATTACTTAGCATTAAAAAAAAATTCATTTGAAGCAATTCTACTCAGATGGACGAAACTGGAGCCCATTATCCAGAGTGAAGTAAGCCAGAAGCAAAAACAACAATACAGTATATTAACACATATATATGGAATTTAGAAAGACAGTAATGAGAACCCAACATGGGAGACAACAAAAGGAACGCAGATGTATAGAATAGACTTGTGGACTTTGTGGATGAGGGTAAGGGTGGGATGAGATGGGAGAAGGGCATTGAAGCATGTTAATTGTCATGTGTCTAATCAATCGCCAGCCCAGGACTGATGCTCGGGACTGGTGCAGCGAGATTTCCCGGGGGGGAGGGAGGAGGGAGGGGGGACCCGGAGGGGAAGCATATGTAAACCCATGGTGATATCATGACAATGTATGGCAAAAACAATAATAAAAAAAATAAATAAATAAATAAAAAATAAATAAAAAATAAATAAATAAAATAAAAGGCCTGCCACTCTGAGATTTAAATCAGCTCTCCTGTGTCGCTAATTGGTGCAGCTTGAAAGTAGCAAAAGAACAGGTAATTTGGGGTCTGGCTCCTTGGCTGTGCTTGTGCAACTCCAGCAGACCCAGTTTGCACAACCCCGATCCCTGTGGTCCTGCAGTGGCCTCCTTCCTCTTGCATGGTCTTCTCTCTGTATCAGGGTGTCATGGAGTCAGATAGGCCTGGCATGAATCCCATTGATTGTTACGTGACTTGAACATATTTAAGCTCTCTAAGCTTCAGTTTTCTTACCCATAAGATGGGACCACAGTAACCTATAAGCTATTATAGAGTTATTATGCGAATCAAAAATAGACATCCATATCCACACATGATCATACTTAGACATTAACTGAAAAGCTTTGGAGATTTCCCTGGTGGTTCACTGGTTAAGTATCCGCCTTCCAGTGTAGGGGTGGATTCAATCCCTGGTCCAGGAACTAAGATTCCATGTGCTGGGGTGGGGGTTGGGCAACTACGCCTGCACGCTGCAATTAGAGAGCCCACAAAAAACTCACACTTCACCATGAAGACCCAGTGCAGCCAAAAAAAGGGAAAGCTTTTGATACGCATCCAGGTGTGCCATTTAGTAGCTGTGGGACCTTAAGCGAGTTACTCAATGTCTCTGTGGCTCGGTTTCCTCATTTGTAAGATGGAGATAATCACACTACTCCATCGGTTAGGAGCAGTGATTAAGTGAGTTGATATGCATAAAATGCTTGGAATAGTCATTTGCAGGTGGCAAGTGCTATTGTGCTATTAATATTATTGTTATTATTGTGCAACACACCCAGCATAATATCTGGCACAGGGTAATACTAAAAAAGTCATTCCCTGTTCCCCAATAGCTTTAGCACTAAATCTGCTGCCGGGCCTCTGGGATGCCCTTCTCTCTAGTTGCCCTGCTCAGCCAAGCTTCTCTGCAGCTAACAGGAAGCTTGGGCTCAGGAGCTGCTTAGCCATCAGGCATGGTGCAGGTAAGTCAGCAGGCGTGCCCAGAGGAGACCAAAGGGGTGTTGTTGTTCAGTCGCTCAGTCATGTCTGACACTGTGGCTCCTATGGACTGCAGCACACCGGGCTTCCCTGTCCATCACCAACTCCCAGAGCTTGCTCAGACTCACGTGCATCAAGTCGATGATGCCATCCAACCATCTCATCCTCTGTCGCCCCCTTCTCCTCCGGCCCTCAATCTTTCCCAGCAAGGGGTGAGAAGGACCAACCCATTTCACTGTTTTTATTCCATTATTTGTCTGAGGCTCTAGCCTCAGTAGGGTTCTATCCTTGGGTTGGGAAGATCCCCTGGAGGAGGGCAAGGCAACTCACTCCAGTATTCTTGCCTGGAGAATCCCATGGACAGAGGAGCCTGGCGGGCTAGTCTGTGGGGTTGCAAAGAGTTGGACATGACCGAAGCAACTTAGCACACACGCTAACCTCAGGGACACCCCAGAAGGGGAAACCAGAGTGTGTGACTTGGAGCATCTTTCAGGAAGCAGGCAGATTTACTGTCTCCCTGGGGGGAGGAGTCCCCAAAACAGATTGTACCCCTACAACTTGTCGGCTCTTGGCACAAGCCAAAGGAAGATCTCGGTAAGCCTTGGTGGGGATGTTTTTCTAAGCCTACAGACTAGGATGCAAGATTCTAGTCCCAAAATTTCAGCTCTGCACGCAACACGAGTCTTCCACATGCCGGGAAAGGTTCCTGGCACTGGGCCATCCAGGGAGAACAGCCTTAGGAAGGCCGTGGGGGGTGGGGGGAGCAGACAGCTGTCCACTGCACTGGTCCCAACTGGCTGTGCTGAGGCTGCACAGAAAGGACTCTCTCTCGGGAGAGCAGAATCAGTCACGAATCAGAAAGGTACCTGGCAGGCCTAACCCATGCCCTCAAGGAGGTCACAAATCTGGTGGAAGAAACAGAAGTACTTAAAAAGTAAATGAATAATAGCAAGATATCTGAAGTCATCTGCTTGTCCTTGCAGATATCAGCGACCTGTAGGGCTCTTTAAATTCCTGAGATTCTAGATGGTGCAAACCCTACTAGCAGAGGCAGCATAATAATATCTGCTAGATACTGGGTACTCTTCCAGAGGCTTTTCTGTATTCCTCCTTTTAGTTTTCACAGTAGCCTTTTGTTGTCATCTTTGTCCTTATTTTCACAGGAGGAAACTCAGGAACAGGGAGGCTAAACGACTAGCCTAAAGTCCTACAGGAAGGAGCCAGGACCCAAACCGAGGCTCTCTGGCTCCAGAAAACACAATATCAGCCTCCCAGGAAAGGCGAACCCGGGGCCCCCCACAGGAAGCGATCCTTTTCTCTGTCAGGTTCGGTTACAGTCATTGGGGCCTAATTCGGAGTTAGGCCCTGCCTGCCCCTTGCACAGAAGCTGCTCTCTCACTTAGCTCCTCAGTTGTGTCCAGCTCTTTGTAACCCTGTGTTCCGGGGCCCACCGGGCTCCTCCGTCCATGGGACTCTCCAGGCAAGAACACTGGAGCAGATTGCCATTTCCTTCTCCAGGGGATCTTCCCAACCCAGAGATCAAACTCGAGTCTCCTGCCTTGGCAGGAGGATTCTTTACCACTGTGCCACCTGGCAACAGAGGTCACTAATTCAGTCACCATGCAGGAAAGGAATCCCTCCAAGGGCAGAGGTCGCCTGCCAGGCCCCACTCAGCCCTTTGGCCAGCCTCCAGATGGCTGCCTTTGTGGGGGAGAGGACACCAGTCCAACCAGCAGTGACCAGGATGGTGGCCGGTCATGTGGTACAAAGGAATCCGATGGCTCCCTACAGCCTCAAGGAGCCTGATGCACACGCGTGGATGGGCTGCATCCCTAACCACACTGAATTGCTACTGGCTGCTTACTTACAAGTCTTAAAATATATGTAATATACATATGTATGGGCTTCGCTGGTGGCTCAGACAGCAAAGAATCTGTCTGCAATATGGAGACTGGGTTTGATCCCTGGGTCAGGAAAATCCACTCTAGGATTCTTGCCTGGAGAATCTGATGGACAGAGGAGCCTGGCTTAGTCGCTCAGTCGTTTCTGACTCTTTGCAACCCCATGGACTGTAGTCCGCCAGTCTCCACTGTCCATGGGATTCTCCAAGCAAGAATCCTGGAGTGGGGTCCAGGGGATCTTCCTGACCCAGGGAATGTATTTATAAGATTGTTTATAATAACAAAAAATAATACTATCCAGCTATCCAGCCATAGGAGATTGATTAAATAAATTAAGGTGCACCCAAACAACTGATTCCTTCCTGGAGAATCCCCATGGGCAGAGGAACCTGGCAGATTACAGTCCATAGAGCTGCAAAAAGTCAGACACGGCTGAGCAACTAAGCAGAGAGAAACAACAGATTAACATGTAGATGTTAAAATCAGTGCTATACAAACATATTTTTTAACATAGATGGTTTTAGTATGCTGCTAAATGTGACAACCCACCTGAAAAACAAAATGGATATTCTGATCCAGTTTTCATAAGAAAAAAAAGTACATATGTATATGGAAAAATATCTCATTTGTATACACAAAATATTAATAGATCCTATCTTTGATAGGAAGGATGATGGATCATTTAATTTCTTTCTTGCTTATTTGTATTTATATTTTTATAGTATGCATTTATTTTTTTCACTAATAATTTCCATTTATTGATAATTTATTCTGTGCCAGGTGGCACCAAGCTAAATTATTGACCCTATTTCACAGATAAAGAGATAGGCTTGGTGAGTGGGAAGAATTTGCCCAAGGTAAAGAGCTAGCAGTGCTAGGAGCCAGGGTTTGAACTCAGGCAAACTTCAGAGGCAGTAGATTCACATGACAGAACATTAGAAAAGGTACACAAGGGTATTCAACGGAAATCCACCCTTTTGCCCAAGTTCCCCAGCCTCACGTTTCCCTCTTCAGAGACATCCGCTTTTGCCATGCTGTGGATCCCTCTGGAGAAATATTTATATTCCAACATGTATGTATCACAATTTATTGACTAATCTGTCCCACTGATTTGAAATGTAACTTTTATGGTATTAGTATAATAGATTCTTATATGTATTTATATTACTCCTTTCTGAACAGATAGTAGACATTTATATATATATATATATATATATATATATATATATATATATTTTAGGCTACACCAGGTCTTAGCTGAGGCACACAGGGTTGTTCATCTCTGTTGCAGCACATGGGATCTTTTCAGCTGCAGCATACAAACTCTTAGCTGTGGTTTGTAAAATCTAGTTCCCTGACCAGGGATCAATCCCAGGCCCCCTGCATTGGGAGTACACTGCCTTAGCCACTGGACCACCAGGAAAGCCCCTAGACATTTATTTTTATGCAATAAACTTATTTTTTAAATCTAATGGTAAATTAGAAATAACCCTAATTTTACAAAAAGAATCATCTCACCTTAAATATGAGAAAGCAAAATGTTTGAACTTCTCTCTCCCACTTTTGGTGGAAAGCAAATAGTATTCACTGTGGAGAATGACACTAGGCCAGTAACTTAACCTTTGAATCACGGCATGTAAGAGCTGGAAGGGATCTTAGAGGTCATCTAGCCCAAACAGAGGAGCCTGGCGTGCTGCAGTCCATGGGGTCACAGAGTCAGACATGACTTAGCTACTGAACGATAGCGACAACAACTAGCCCAATTCCTTGTTCAGCAGATGAGAAAACTGTTCTTCTAAGTGCTTGGTAGCAAAACCTTGTCTGAAATCCCAGTTCAGGGCATTTTCTACACCATTATGCCATGCCAGTCCATTTGCCCCATTGGCACACAAAGAGGTTGGAGTCATTTAGTGTGGAGGTGACAACTCTAAGCATAGGACAGGCTTTCTTCTGATGATGGTCTGTTGAATTTTCCAGGTCTACTGAGAAGCAGGCATGGAGACTGGGTTTCACTTACTGTAGATCTGATAGTGAGAGTTGATATCTTAACGGGAATCTCCTATCTGGAAAACATCTATGTGATTGCATGTGAAGGCAGGGGCAAGACCACGAGTCTTCTCCCCATATTCCTTTGTCTTCTTAAGTAGTTGAGTCATAAATGCTGCTTGGGGTATTTTCACTCTTCTTCCCACCATTTATCTTTCTGGGAAGTAGGGTAGTGACAGAAATTCAGTCAGCATACTATAAATATTGCTCGTAACCCTTTGTAAAACTAGCTTTGAGAAGCTGCACTGGTGACATTACTTTGTCAGCTTTCCTAGAGAGTTCTTGGCATCTAGACATATTAGTCAAGGCTTTTCAGTTGCACACACCAGAAACCTCACAGGAACAACTTTGGACAAAAAAGGGAACATATTAGTTCATGGGGTTCAAGGGAAGTTGAGTATCTAAACTAAGCAAAGCTTCAGTCAGTTCAGTCACTCAGTCGTGTCGAACTCTTTGTGACCCCATGGACTGCAGCACACCAGGCTTCCCTGTCCATCACCAACTCCTGGAGCTTGCTCAAACTCAGGTCTATCACGTTGGCGATGCCATCCAACCCTCTCATCCTCTGTCGTCCCTGTCTCCACAGCTTATGGATGCACGGATTCAAGAACCACTAGAACTAAGGACTTCAGGGCCAGGCCTTTGCCTCTGCCTCTTGCCTCTGGTTCTCTCTCATGATTGCTTTGTCCCTTTCATGGCACAGGCTGGCTCCACTTTCCAAGGCCATTTTTCCTTTTGACAGCCTTTTTCACCAGAGATGAACTTTCCTGATAATTTTTCCTTGTCCCAGGTTAAGAAATCCCATGGGAGGGCCAGTGTGGGTAAGCCATGACCAGGGTGGTGGGTCACATAAGAACATGATAGTGCAGCAGGAACACATTGTGGCCTAAAAGGAAGTGCAGACTTCCCTGGTGGTCCAGTGGTTAAGACTCCACCCTTCTACTGTAAGGGGTCATGGGTTCAATTCCTGGTCAGGGAACTAAAATCCTACATGCTGCCCGATGAAGCCAAAAAGTAAAAACAATAAATAAATAAAAGGAAAAGCAGGTCCCAGGTCCCAGAAGACTGGGAGGTATTTAATGAGATAAGGATCACCTCCACCCTCTCCTTTGAGATAATGAGTTTGAAAAGAGACTGAAAAACTAGACAGTGAGTGAGAATCTTTAAGACATCAAAATAAAAATCTGGGAAATGGGATGTGCCTCACCAGGGACATTCCTTTTTACAATGATTGACATCAATGGAAAAATAGACTATGGTGACTCTTCCTTGACAAGGCCCGCAAAGAGACACATCTGGGTATTTTGGGACTTAAGACAAGTTTCAAGAGCTGTGCCGCCTCCCTCTTCCCAACCTGCCCTTCAGAGACCTAAACTGTGGGGGTAACAATCCTGTAATTTTAACTGTATTTATAAATCCCTGATCCTTTTTGTAGTGCCTTTTTCTACTCAGCGCTTAGTCTGAATGTTGCTATTTTCACAGAGGAAATCAGAGGAAAGAAGCTGTAATTACAGGTCCAACAACAGCTCCGGAAGCAGTGAAGGCAACAGACAGCCCATGGCTCCATGCCCTCTTCCGGGTTGCCGCCTGACGTCTCCCCCCTCTTTTCCTTGGGCCTCGGTCAGCTCTTCACGGTTTTATCTCATATCTTTCTCCCTTTTGTTTGCCAGTCTAACATGTCACGAGACAAAAAGAGAAAGTTATAACTAAAAGCCAAGGACTTAAAACTGCATGATGCTGGGGCAGACCTGTCTTCTTGGAGATAATTCAAATGGAAAAGAAAAGGGAGAAAAAAAACCCAAAAACCACCATTTCAGGTCATTGGCCTTTTTAAACAGACTGCTGGCAATATTTACTCCTGAAATAGCACAGTCACATGAAATAAAACTGTGTTCGGTAAAGCCTGCAAAACAAAAGGACAATTTACAGGCTGGCACACTCGCTGAGGGCCCTCTGTTTGCTGGCGGATCAGGGCTTCTGCTTCCTGACACTCCTGGCTACCTTCTGCCCAAGGCCTGCAGGAGGTCTGTGGGGGTCAAGGTCAGATTGCCTTGGAGACTCTCCCAGACATTTTTTCCTCCTCAAAAATTTTGGAAAGGTAGCCAGAGAGTTGAGAGAAGGGTTGGGTGTGG
Source organism: Antilocapra americana (assembly GCA_007570785.1). Taxonomy (NCBI): domain Eukaryota; kingdom Metazoa; phylum Chordata; class Mammalia; order Artiodactyla; family Antilocapridae; genus Antilocapra; species Antilocapra americana. The sequence continues at coordinate 1,990,159 of ML663557.1, forward strand.
CAAATGAGGCCTCCACCACAGCACCAGTGCCTGGGGAGCTCAGGACATGGGATATAGTCGTTACAGGAACATCTGCCAATGGAGTCCATCACCCTCCTGCATGGTCCGCTCTGTTCCCTCTTTCCTTTATCCCTACTTCTTCACTTGTTACCTACTTGCCTGTCCCCTCTCATCCACTTTCCCCCATTTTCCCCTCGCCCTTTTTTCTATTCCTCTTTTGCCTTCTCTCCCTATTCTTAATTCTGCTGGGGCTCCTCATGGATCTTTATATTTTTTCTTTCTTTTTTATTTTTTAAATTATTAAAGAATGACAGCACATTTACAGGAGGCTTGGGAAATACAGGACAAAGTTACATATAGTTCCACTATATATTACAAATTATTTTTTAAGTAGATAAATTAAGATTTTTAGTTGGAGTTTCAATATCAAACTCTCAAAAACTAATAGAATGAATAGACAGAAAATGAGAAGGCTATAGTAGACATGAAAAACACTGTGAACCAATTCAACATAATTAAGATTTATACAATTTTCACCCAGTAGCAGGATATAAATTCTATTCACGTTCCCATAGACTATAAACCAGGAGACACTAGAACATATTCAGGGACATAAAACAAGGTGCAAAAATGTCATGGTCTACATGTATTGAAATCACACAGTCTGTTCTCTTGCCACTGTGGAATTGTGTTAGAAATCAATATCAAAAGACATTTGAGAATAACCTGCATATTTCCAAGTGTAATTGGACATTCGTCAAGAGAGATCTTTGACTTGGCCATTGAAAGCCTCAATAAAGTTAAAAGACTGATTGCAGAGAAGAAAGTATTTAAATGAGAAATTAATATCAAAGTGATAAATTAGTATGAAAGATACTTTTAAAACCCTATGTATTTGGAAATTAAATGTCCACTTTTAAATGACAGGTATACCTCAGAAACCATAATAAGGGAAATTAGAAAATATTTGTAACAGAATAAAAAGTAAAAGAGAATTTATCAGAATCGTTGCATGTAGCTGAAGCTGCTCAGTACAACTAAATACAAAGGGAAATGGAGTAAGGAATGAAAACAAATAATGGGCATTAGCATAACATTTTGTGAAATTTGAACAAAGTCTGTAATTCAGTTGATAATAATGTAACACATGTTAATTTCTCATGGACATTTATGGATTAGCCCTGTTGGGAGGTCCAAACAGGCTTCTGATGGTGGGTTAATGAATGCCTCGTCTCTTGCCAGGCCTGGGGTCATGGTAAGACTCAGACCCCACTGAGGACTCAAGGGGACATTCTTGGCCTCATTCTTTGAGACATCGCCCTTTTGATTCAATCTTTATACCTTGGGAAAAAGAGAAGTGTTAGTTGCTCAGTTGTGTCTGACTCTCTGCAACCACATGAACTATAGCCCTCCTGGCTACTCTGTCCATGGGATTCTCCAGACAAGAATTCTGGTTGCCATGCCCTCCTGCAGGGGATTTTCCCGACTCAGGGATTGAACCCAAGTCTCCTGCATTGCAGGTGGATTCTTTACCTCTGTGCTACCAGGGAAGCCCTTCCACAAACGTATCAGAACCTAGTACATATTATCATGTAGCCTGGTGCTGAGACCCACTATTTGTTGATAGAGAAATCTCATATTGATTGATTAATCCATTAATAGACAGACTTCACTGGAGTCCTAAAAGTAATTGTCTTTACAACCAACTACTCGGTTCCCTGTTCCTTTGGCTTCTATGCTTCAAAAAAACAAAAGGACACCCACTGCAGATGTCAGAGGGAGGCCCTTCCAGAATCCAGCATGAGAAATACATTAGCGTGAATCCCTGGCTTATCAAACTTGGACACTGTGTTGATCATCAACTTTGTCACCTGGAACTTTGTGAAATCAGTTTACCTAAGCTTCTTTCCTTCACACCAACAATCCAGCAGTTACCACCTTTATTTTCTATTGTACATACAGTAAGTGGGAAAGAGCCAGAGGTGTGTATACCACATTCCATTTCCCCAAGTCTGAACGGGATATGGCTCCAGTTCCAAGAGGACAGGACTGATGGGAACTGAAGGCTATTTTATGTTTTAGGTGTTTCCAGTTCAAAGAACTGGAAGACAGAACCAAGGCATGGAAAACAGCATCCACACAGAGAGCAGAGGTAGCCACTGCGGGGCACTTCTCCTGAGTGGTTTCTGGAGAGCAGGTGTCCATGAGCACACAGGCCTCACCATCTGGGATGCCCAGAAGGAACTGAGAAAAGGAACAAAGTATTGATGCACGCTACAGCATGGATGGACTGCCACCGACCGGATGCTAAGTAAAAGAAGCTAGACAAAAAAGGCTACATATTGTAGCATTCCCTTGGCTTCAAATATCCAGAAGAGGCAAATCCATAGAGATGAAGATAGATTAGTGATTGACAGGTGCTAGGAGGAGAAGGGAATGAAGAGTGACTACTTACTGGGTATAGGCTTCCCCGGCAGCTCAGTGATAAAGAGTCCACCCGCAATGCAGGAGCCGTGGGAGATGAGGGTTCGATCCCTGGCCCAGGAAGATCCCCTGGAGGAGGGCATGGCAACCACTCCAGTATTCTTGCTTGGAGAATGCCATGGACAGAGGAGTCTGGTAAGTTACATTCCTTAGGGTCACAAAGAGTCAGACACGACTGACATGACTCAGCATGCACTTACTGGGTACAGGGTTTCTTTTTCAGCAATGACAGTGTTGTGGAATTAGGTAGTGGTGATGGTTGCAAAACCTTGTGAATGTATTAAAAACCACTGAATTGTGTACTTCAAAGTGGTAGATTTTTGTGGTATGTAAATTATATCTCAATTTTTTTAAAAGGAAGGAAAGAATTGGGAAACTTTGGGATGATAGATGGATGGCCCAAGATCCTAATCCACCAGAGCTACAAGCTAAGAAAATTTTGGTTACCTATGTTAATGCACCTTCTTCTGTTATCCAAACTATTCCTCATTGGGCTGGTAATGATTGGGATTTTGACTTTCCATAAGCATTGAAGGAGGTGTGGCCTTCCAAATTTTACAGGGGTCATGACCTCTGCGGCTGTCCATGGTGCTCCCATATCTCTGTGAACTTCTTCAACACTTAGGATCTCCACTGCCCATGACAGAGTGATGGAGACTTTTTTCCAATTGTTTCCTGAGTGTCCATTTTATTTTCCTAGCAGCAATGTAAACTTTTTGAGGGTAGAAACTGTCTTTTTAGAAAATTAGAAATTCTCTCTTCTGCCTTAAGCTGAGCACCCATAGGTGGTCTTCAATCACGTGACCTTCTCATGCTGACTCTAATCTGGATATAGATCTGGAGTCTGGCAGCAGGGCCCACGCGGTGTGAGCCTTCAATTCTGGACAGGGCTCTATTCTGTTTGCTGCTAATCTCTTCAGATTCTTCTCTGAAGGTCAGGAATGGTTCATGGATCCAGAGATTTTCCCTCATTTCTGTCCCGATGCTTGGCATCATTTGTTCCCTTCAATGGGAAAGCTAAAATAATCTCCGGGGGTCATATGTCACCTGCTTCTTCTGGGTCACAATATACTCCGACATGGAGCAGGCGGATTACGATAATAGTTTGATGTTATTAATAAACTCCATCAAAACTGAGGCCTAAGCAACAAAGCCAGTTCAAAAGTCACTACAAGTTTTCTCTTTTTTTTAACTATCAATATTTTTTCACTGAAATATAGTGGATCATAAAATTTTGCACTAATTTCTGCTGTGCAGCAAAGTGACTGTTATACACATATATACATTCTTTGTTTAGCATTATTTTCCATTATGGTTTATCATAAGCTGTTGGATACAGTTTTCTGTGCTATACAGTAGGACCTTTTGTTTATCCATTCTATATATAAAAGCATACATCTGCGCATGCCAATTTCCCACTCCATCAAGTTTTCTCTTTCAGTGGAAGGAAACGGAACTTCCAATTAACGTGTTAGCGTTTACCTCCCTCCATCCAGTTCCTCCCATGTTTCCTAAACTTTTGGGAATAAAAACAAGTCATGTCTGACAGCAGTGAGTTCCCCTCTGCTCCGGGAAGCCCAGTTGGGCAGGTGGTCCCGTCCCAGCCAGCCTTTGTGTGTTGTGCAGCCCTCCGCCTCTCACTTCTCCAGCAGAGACTCAGACCAGCACAGCCGGGCCTCCCCTTCAGGACCTGCACTTCAGAGTCTCCAGACACGCAGGTTGGATGTTGACTGGAAGGCTTGGGTGAATAGGAATGTCACTTCCTTGTTGCAGAGCTGGCAGACTGCCTGCCGATCCTGCTGGCTACCAACCAAAGATGGCCCGAGGTCTACACGTCCTCTCTGCAGCCACATGTTCAGCCTCCCTGCAGCTGGGGCACATCTGGACTCAGCATTTCTGCCTCCCAGGGGGATATGCGTACTTGTGTGCATTATGTGGATATTTGTGGATATTATGTGGATCTTACGGGCTGGAGAGTTCGTGTGCATGTATGGGTGTGTGTATTTTGGGAAGTAAAGTTCTAAGTATATGTAAAAATCAGTATTTATTGTAGAACAGTCTAAAAATAAAGAAAAAAATATAAGTAAAAAACTACTCAGTATCACCTTAGTGAACACTCTCCCTTGTCTCTCCCTCTCTCTATATATATATAGTTGTTTAGTTGCTCCATTGTGTTCAACTCTTTGCGACCCCATGGACTGCAGCACACCAGACTTCCCTATCCTTCACAGTCTCCTGGAGTCTGCTCAGACTCACGTCCATTGAGTCGGTGATACCATCCAACCATCTCATCCTCTGTGGTCCCCTCCCCTTCCTGCCCTCAATCTTTCCCAGCATCAGGGTCTTTTAAAATGAGTCAGTCTTCACATCAGGTAGCCAAAGTATTGGAGCTTCAGCTTCAGCATCAGTCCTTCCAATGAATATTCAGGGTTGATTTCCTTTAGGATGGACTAGTTGGATCTCCTTGCAGTCCAAAGGACTCTTAAGAGTCTTCTCCAGCACCACAGTTGGAAAGCATCAATTCTTTGGTGCATATATATATATATGTATGTAGCCATTCTATGAGGTAAATACTATCAGTATCCCTCTTTTACAGACGAGGAGCCTAAGTCATAGAGAAGGTCAGCAATGTTAGCCTCCAGTCAATGGCCTCACAGCTGGTAAGGGTGCAGAACCTGGATTTGGACTCAACTCACTTGAGAACTCTTCTTCACCATCGGGCCCAGCAGCCATGGATTACACAAGCCCACAAGGGAGTTCATTCATTCATTCATTCAACATTTACTGAGTGCCTAACATGGGCTATGTCATTAGGGTAAAAATATGAACAAGACCCAGATCTTTTTGAGTCTCAAAGTCTTTTGAGGGAGGAAGATATGTAAATAAATCATTGCAACTCAGAGTAATAAGGCAGATTACAGAGAGAACAAAGGGGAAGCCATTTATACTAGCTGGAGAATTTATAGAGATGACATTTTAATTGTGTCTCAAAAGAAAGAACAAAGAGAAACTATTTACAAGAGAGTTAGGGTGGGGGACCTTAATGGGTAAGGCCATTTCAGGCTGAGCAAATAGCGTGTGCAAAGGTACTAGAGTCTCAAGTCCGTGGTGTGACTGCAGGGAGAGGAGGAAAGCCAGAGCAGGTGTTGGGAAGTGAAGAGAATTCCATGATTTCAAGCTTGAACAACTCGAGTGGTGCTGATGCTATCTCTGAGTTTGGGAATGCAGGAGGAGTAGGGTACAAGGCAAAAGAAAAGAGAAGAGAAGTGCTGGGATGGAGGAAACAAGTCAGACTAGACACACTGAGCAGGGTGCTTGAGGGCCATGCAGTAGCGGCATCTAGCAGGAAGTAGAATTATGGTCTGGGGTCAAAAGAGAGGTCTAGGCTAGGTTTTTTGGGAGCCATGAACATATAGGTGGAAAGTTGAAACTAAAGAAGTAGATGTATCTCTCGGGGAAAGTATATGTAATGAGAAGAGATGAGGGCCAAGTCTAGAAATTCGAATGCCCACAGGTAAGGGGCAGAGAGTAGGGAGTCTATCCCCCAAGAATGAGGTAGAGAGTAGAAAGAATAAAGTAACAGGAATTAACATAAGGAAAATACTCAGAAATAACTGGCTGCAGGGAAAGAAACAAGCCCAGGATGGAAAGAGGTCTGGTTAAGAGTGTTGAGCAAAATAACAGATTTTTAAAATTTGGTCCCTTTGATCCAAGGATGCTCTTAAAAGACTTTCCAGTTTCCTCATTTTGCCCACTCCTTTCAAAGGGCATCTTTTCCTTCCAAATCTGGATGGCAGACCTGGAGGCAGGAGCCGTGGCACAAAGCCTCAGTCGCACCCAGCCTGGCAGCTGGTCTAGACGGGGCTGCTGTGAATCACTGTACAGAGCATCACTGCAGGCAGACGCCGTGTACGCGGAGAACCTTGCAGGAAGCTCTCAGGAACCAGCCTGGGGAAAGCCCCTGCCACCCAGCACTGCTCTCCAGCTCTCTGTGACTCACAGAACCTAGCTGACCCCTTCCTCCTCATCTCTACCCTCCAGTCAGGCATCCTCACCTCCCCCTTCTCCACCTGGAGGAGTGTTTTCAAAGTAGCTCCTCCCCAGGAAAGATTTAGAGGAACCAGGTCACTCACTGAGCCCAGAGAGAGAGACCTCGGAAGTGGGCAGTGTGGGGAACTGGGACTGTGCAAAGAGGCTGGCCACCGATGACTGGCGGGAAACCTTCTGAAGCTCATGTCTGATTTTAGTGGTTCTCAAAGTTTGGACCAGCAGCATCACCTAGGAGCTTGCTAAAATTGCAGATTCTTGAGGTGGGTCCCAGACCTACAGCTTCCAGAGCTCTAGGCGTGGAATCCCACAAGCCCCTCTGGGTGGTTCTGACCCATGTTCAAGTTCCAGAGCTGCTGTCCTGAACCTTTAACAGAACTGGAAACACCAAGGTTGAGAATCTTTTCTGCCTCTCTCACCCTAGTACACAATTCTGCAGACAGAAGAGCATAATAAATGCTAATCAGCAAGTATTTATTGAGAATCTGGTATGTGAAAAATTCTTCACAACACTGAAGCTAAACACACACATACATTCACACACAGACTTTATCTTTGAGAGCTCATGCACATGCAAAAATTAGGTTGAAGACTGGATGACACAAGGTCTAAGTGTTGAAATGAGTGGATTTAGACAATACTACAAGGAAACAATTGACCAAATCCAGAATGCAGGACACTACAGGACCTTGTTTGGTTTATTTACTAAAGTGATGGCATGAGGAGGGGTGGAAAATTGGACTAATCTTGTTTAGTCATGTCTGACTGTTGGTGACCCCATGGACTGTAGCCCACCAGGCTCCTCTGTCCATGGGATTCTCCAGGCAAGCATACTGGAGTGGGTTGCCATGCCCTCCTCCAGGGGATCTTCCCAACCCAGGGATCGAACCCAGGTCTCCTGCATCGCAGGCAGATTCTTTACCATCTGAGCCACCAGGAAAAGACATTCTGCTTTAAAAGGAGTTAAAAGAGATCTCACAGACAAAACCAATTATGATAAGTACGTGTGTCCTTGTTTGGATCCTGATTAAAAACAACAGCCAATTCTAAAAATGATTTTTTAAAGAACAACTTGGGAAACTTTAATATAGACTGCATAATAGGTGTTAAGAAGGAATTATGATCTGTTTTATTAGGTGTGATCATGGCTTTGTGGTTATGTATAAAAATGTCCTTTCGGATGCATGCTGAAGTATTTGTGCATAAATTGCACAATGTCTACAATTTGATTTAAAGTGTTCTACCTTCCCCCTGCCACATACACCCCCCAAAAAATGTGGAGACAAGCTAGATGAAATAAATATTGCAAAATTTGATGGCTGTTAAAGCTGGCTGGTGAGCTCATGAGGGTTTTATATGAGTTTGGAAATCTTCATACTCCAAGTTTTTGCTTGTATGTCAGTGAGTGATGTAGACCTGAACGGCAGAGCAGTTCTGAGCTGGGTGCTAGAGGAAGGACTGGAGTCCCCAGAGAAAGATTTGTGAAAGGGATGTTGCCAAGTACTTCCTTCCTTCCTCCTTGCCTGTCTCTCTCACTCCCCTAGGAGTTAGCACCTCCCACACACCAAGTGGGGTACATTATAGTAAAAGCAGCCCAATGGGAGCAGCAGGTGTCCTTTGGGGAGAGGGGAGGTGGTTGCAGAAGTCAGCTGCCAGACTGCAGAGGAGTGTGGGAAACACCAGGCTCCGTGTCTGGCTGGACTTTGTGTTGTAGGCAGTGATGAGGCTTCTGTGCAGAAAATGCAGTGATGAGATCTGTGCTCTGGGTGGATTCATTTTGACACGCTGGGCAGGATGGAACAAGCTGGGGAGATCTGGAAGGGGGCTGTTACTAAGGTCCAGGCATGAAGTAGTGGTAAGGGCTTGGGCTTTGCAGGAGTGGCAGTGATGAGGGGCCAGTCGAGTGACATGGCAAGGTGAACCAAGAAGCTGCCAGAGCTGCTGGTGACGACTTAGGAAGGTGGCAGGTGTGAGTCAAAGATTCACTTGAAGGACTGGGTACATGGTGGTGCTGCTTAATAGAAATGATGAAGCTGGGCTGATTTGGGAGACGAGGATGAAGAGTTGATTTCAAATATGCAAAATCTAAGATGAGGCTAGAACTGAGCTGAGTTATATCAAACAATGCATGCATGCTTAGTTGCTCAGTTGTGCCCAACTCTCTGGAACTCCATGGACTGTAGCCTGCCAGGCTCCTCTGTCCACAGGATTTTCCAGGCAACAATACTGGAATGGGTTGCATTTCCTTCTTTGGGGTATCTTCCCAATCTAGGGATCGAATCCACATCTCCTATGTCTCCTGCATTGCAGGCAGATTCTTTACTCACTGAGCCATCAGGGAATAGACTGTTCCAAATAATAGGCCGATCTGAGGGTAAGTGAGGAAACTCAGAGTCAAATAAATCGACTGGTTACATAAATAAAGCCTGATGAAAGTTTGGAGACTAGAATCTGAAAAAGAATACGGAAAAGTGAGTGGCTGAGCAGAGATAAGAAGTGAAACTCTGGGGATGGTGGGGTAGGCAAGTGGGTGTTTCCAAGATGCTGAAGAAACCCTGTTTTTGAAACCCTGCTCTCCTGTGGTGTTTGCTTCCTGTGTGAGATAGAAGAAGCTTCCTAGGCTTCCATCCACGAGGCACGGCTCTAGGGGGCATCGGTTTGCACCATGCTGTACCTCGGTTGGATACTGGTGGCTGAAGGACGCAGGGCACCAGGCTAGAAGCTCCAGAGGGTGGGGATCACTCGATTACTCCAGTCCTGAGGGTCCAGGATGCAACGTGCTTTCTGGAGATGCCCTGGTAGCTGCTGCTGAGCTCCCAGCTTTGAGCCTTGTAGAACTAGGAGACTAGTTCTTGCCCTGAGAACCCCATGAACAGTATGAAAAGGTAGAAAGATAGGACACTGAAAGAGGAACTCCCCAAGTTGGTAGGTGCCCAATATGCTACTGGAGATCAGTGGAGAAGTAACTCCAGAAAGAATGAAGAGATGGCGCTAAAGCAACAACAGCACCCAGTTGTAGATGGGACTGGTGATAGAAATAAGGTCCGATGCTGCAAAGAGCAATACTGCCTAGGAACCTGGAATGTTAGGTCCACGAATCAAGGCAAATTGGAAGTGGTCAAACAGGAGATGACAAGAGTGAACATCAACATTTCAGGAATCAGCAAACTAAAATGGACTGGAATGGGTGAATTTAACTCAGATGACCATTATATCTACTACTGTGGGTAAGAATCCCTTAGAAGAAATGGAGTAGCCATCATAGTCAACAGAAGAATCTGAAATGCAGTAATTGGGTGCAATCTCAAAAATGAAAGAATGATTTCTATTAGTTTCCAAGGCAAACAATTCAATACCACAGTAATCCAAGTCTATGCCCCCACCAGTAATGCTGAAGAAGGTGAAGTTGGATGGTTCTATGAAGACCTACAAGACCTTCTAGAACTAACACCCAAAAAAGATGTCCTTTTCATTATAGGGGACTGGAATGCAAAAGTAGGAAGTCAAGAAATACCTGGAGTAACAGGCAAATTTGGCCTTGGAGTACAGAATGAGACAGGGCAAAAGCTAACAGAGTTTTGCCAAGAGAATGAACTGGTCATAGCAAACACCTTCTTCCAACAACACAAGAGAAGACTCTACACATGGACATCACCAGATGGTCAATACAAAAATCAAATTGATTCTATTCTTTGCAGCCAAAGATGGAGAAGCTCTATACAGTCAGCAAAAACAAGACCGGGAGCTGACTGTGGCTCAGATCATGAGCTCCTTATTGCCAAATTCAGACCTAAATTGAAGAAAATAGGGAAAACCATTAGACCATTCAAATATGATCTAAATCAATTCCCTTATGATTATACAGTGGAAGTGACAAATAGATTCAAGGGATTAGATCTGATAGACAGAGTGCCTGAAGAACTATGGATGGAGGTTCATGACATTGTACAAGAGGTAGGAATCAAGACCATCCCCAAGGAAAAGAAATGCAAAAAGGCAAAACAGTTGTCTGAGGAGGCCTTACAAATAGCTGTGAAAAGAAGAGAAGCAAAAGGCAAGGGAGAAAAGGAAAGATATACCCATTTGAATGCAGAGTTCCAAAGAATAGCCAGAAGAGATAATAAAGCCTTCCTCAGAGATCAATGCAAAGAAATAGAGGAAAACAATAGAATGGGAAATATTAGAGATAGCTTCAAGAAAATTAGAGATACCAAAGGAACACTTCATGCAAAGATGGGTGCAATACAGGACAGAAATGGTAGAGACCTAACAGAAGCAGAAGATATTAAGAAGAGGTGGCAAAAACACACAGAAGAACTATACAAAAAAGATCTTCACGACCCAGATAATCATGATGGTGTGATCACTCACCTACAACCAGACATCCTAGAATATGAAGTGAAGTGGGCCTTAGGAAGCGTCACTATGAACAAAGCTAGTGGAGGTGATAAAATTCCAGCTGAGCTATTTCAAATCCTAAAAGATGATGCTGTGAAAGTGCTGCACTCAATATGCTGGCAAATTTGGAAAACTCAGCAGTGGCCAGGACTGGAAAGGGTCAGTTTTCATACCAGTCCCAAAGAATGCTCAAACTATGGCACAGTTGCACTCATTTCACATGCTAGCAAAGTAATGCTCAAAATTCTCCAAGCCAGGCTTCAACGGTATATGAACCATGAACTTCCAGATGGTCAAGCTGGTTTTAGAAAAGGCAGAGGAACCAGAGATCAAATTGCCAACATCCATTGGATCATCGAAAAGGCAGGAGAGTTCCAGAAAAACACCTACTTCTGCTTTACTGACTATGCCATAGCCTTTGATTGTGTGGATCACAACAAACTGTGGAAAATTTTGAAACAGATGGGAATATCAGACCGCCTGATCAGCCTCCTGAGAAATCTGTATGCAGGTCAGGAAGCAACAGGTAGAACTAGACATAGAACAACAGGCTGGTTCCAAATAATGAAAGGAGTATGTCAAGGCTGTATATTGTCACCCTGCTTATTTAACTTACATGCAGAGTACATCATGAGAAGCGCTGGACTGGAGGAAGCACAAGCTGGAATCAAGATTGCTGGGAGAAATATCAATAACTTCAGATACACAGATGACATCACCCTCATGGCAGAAAGGGAAGAAGAACTAAAGATCCTCTTGAAGAAAGTGAAAGAGGAAAGTGAAAAAGTTAGCTTAGAACTCAACATTCAGAAACCTAAGATCATGGCATCTGATCTCATCACTTCATGGCAAATAAATGGGGAAGCAATGGAGACAGTGACAGACTTTATTTTGGGGGGCTCCAAAATCACTGCAGAGGGGGACTGCAGCCATGAACTTAAAAGACGCTTACTCCTTGAAAGAAAAGCTGTGACCAACCTAGACAGCATATTAAAAAGCAGAGACATTACTTTACCAACAAAGGCCCATCTAGTCAAAGCTATGGTTTTTCCAGTAGTCATGTATGGATGTGAGAGTTGGACTATAAAGAAAGCTGAGCGCCGAAGAATTGATGCTTTTGAACTGTGGTGTTGGACAAGACTCTTGAGAGTCCCTTGGACTGCAAGGAGATCCAACCAGTCCATCCTAAAGGAGATTAGACCTGAATATTCATTGGTAGGACGGATGCTGAAGCTGAAACTCCAATACTTTGGCCACTTGATGCGAAGAACTAACTCATTGGAAAAGACCCTGATTCTGGGAAAGATCAAAGGCAGGAGGAGAAGGGGACGACAGAGGATGAGATGGTTGGATGGCATCACCGACTCAATGGACATGAGTTTGAGTAAACTCCAGGAGAGGGGATGAAGAGGGAGGCCTGGCGTACTGCAGTCTATAGGGTTGCAAAGAGTCGGACATGACTGAGCGACTGAACTGAGCTGAACTAGGGGACTGTTTGTCAAGACTATTTAATTACTGGGCTAACAAACAAGGAAAAAACAAGTCACATGGGGCAAGATTTCAAGAGCAGAATTACTTCAGCTGCCTGTGGAAATAACACCAAATTGTGCAACAAGGCTTTTGGGGTGCAAAACACACATTCGATCTTGGTCTGACAGTCTGACCATTTGTAAAGCACAACCCAGTTTTCCTTTTTTGGAGCTGCAGACAGGATAGTGGTGAGTTGCCCACCCTCTATCAAAAAAAGAAAAAAATCAAAGAGAGAAAGGCCTGATATTTTGTAACAGTCTAGAAGATTTGTGTTGGGTTCTCTTTCTGATTCTTTGTTTCCAGAAAAGGACACCAAGCAACCAATAAGACACAAGGTGGGTTATTTTTTTTCTCAACTGCTTTCCTTCCTGCTGACAACCTCTCTAGCTCTGCCCATCCCCTCTTCTTTACCCCACCCTCACCCTGCCGCAAAGCCACTTCCTTCCCAGAGTCTGACTCGCCCTCTGACACCCCGTTTATCCTCTGCTCCCCACTCCTCCTCTCACAGCTGCCAGCCCAGGGCTCACGCCCAGGCAGCTCGATCCTGGCCGAGAGTCCTCCCTCCCTCAGCAGCCTGGACAGAGCTGGCATGGCCAAGCAGGGTCACCTTGGGGGAAGGCAGGCAGCAGTGACTGGGGTGGTGGCCTGAGAGCATGGGCCATCTGAGCCCTGTCTTGCTGGAATCATTTTAAATATGACTTCCTATTACTACTACTCTTAATATTCTTAAAATATGAAAAGTAGCTACCATTGAGTGAGTACCTGATTACACGCCAAGCACCTTACAAGACTTCTCATTTAATCTTCCAGGAAATACATAAAGAAGGTGCTGTCACCATCCCCTCTGTATCCATTCATCCACTGATGGACACATAGGTCTCTTCCCTGTCTTGACTTTGGTAAACAGAGCTGCTATGAACACTGAGGTGCATGTATTGTGTTGACCAAAGATTTTGTTTGAGTTTTTCCACAGGAAAAACCCAAACAGACATTTTGGCCAACTCAATATCTTTTTGAATGAGAGTTTTTGTCTTTTCTGGATATATTCCCAGAAGTGGGAGTACGGGGTCATATGCTAACTCTAATGCCGTTCCCTTTTAAAACATAAGGAGATAAGGGTCAGAGACGTTAAGCAACCTGCCCAAGACCAGACAGCAGCCAAGTGGCCATGCTGGGATACAGACTCATATTATGCCTAATTCCTGATCTGCTGCTCTTAGCCATCATGTTACGCTGCTTAAAAGGCATTTAGCTCGACTTATTCCCACTCAGTGAAGTAGGGAAGACCATTTCAAACAAGAAGCTCTTTGGAAAATAAAGCTGGTCACCAGATGTCTGGGGTTATCCTTAGCCCCAGAATCCACAGGGACCTGTAACTGACCATCTGCAGGGAACCCTGCTCTTTCTCAAGCTTGCAGTCACCAAGCTCCCACTTCGCCAGGCCTCTCGGACCACATCCTACTTGGGCAAGTGGTAATAGGGCCACGGTCACAAATCTGGTTCCTTCATGGTCCCGTTCATGTCCATCTAACCTGCAGTCACAGACGGTAGTCCTAACTTGGGCCAGCATTTCTCAAGTGCAGACCACGGGGTGGCGATGAAACTGGCTTAATATGATCCTCTATTTTTAAAAAAAATAAACAATAAACTATGAAACTATGTCCCCTAGAGATCAATTGTCAAAAGTTACAACTTTATATAAAGATGGTTATCTATTTGCAGTAGAGACCTGGCATCTCACTGAATCCTAATCCCTGGGATAAGGAAAGGCCAAGCTCCTAAATTTACTCCTTTTTCCCCAAAGGTATACTGAGAAATTGTAGAGGTGTTCTAACCCAGTTAAGATGTCAAATTTTGTTTAATTGTTCTGAGCTTGTTGAGGTCATGACATACCACCTCCTGACATCCCTGAGACAGAAGTGGAGTCTCTAGTGCTCAGTAACTCGGCACAGATCTGATCTAGGGCTAGGTACGTACAGCAGAAATGAACAGCTCCAGAGAAAATCATACAACCTGCAGCCATGGCTGAAGACCATGGGGATTGCGAGTGGTCCAAAACAGGCTCAAGGCCAATGCAGGAGGTGAGCTCCTCTGTGTACACAGCACTGCAGAGGGCCTGGTGGAGAGCCAGGGCCATGTGCAGAACTTTGACCTGAGTAGAGGTGGCAGGGTGAAAATTTCACACTCATGCAGATGAAAATGGGCATGGAAAAGTACAGTACATACCATGCTGAGTGCGGCAGAAACACAAAGGGAAAAGAACCCAGGGGGTTTTAAAAGGGAATAGATGTCCAAAAGAGGGAAAGCATGGAACTTGGAGTTGAACAGTTTAAGCCTAGATGGAGAGAATAATGTGTCCCTGTGTACGGACATGGGGCCAGGTCAGAGAGGGCTTGTGGAGCTCAAGGCTTATGCCCAGGAGAACACTGGAGATGAAACCAGCTGTTTTCTGTGGCACCATGCCAATGCCATCTGGTTGGGATGGTTTTACCCCCAATCTATAACCTAATTGATTAATTCATCAATTTATTGAGCTTCAGTAAGTGACTAGCATTGTGCAAGACAGCAGAAATATGATTACAGTGAAAAGATAGTCTTACCTTCCAAGAGCTTATGGTCCATAAGTCTAGTTAGGGAGATAGTAAAGCAAAGAGATGATGACAGCATATGGTAACAGACACAATGATAGAGACATGCTATCACGTGCTCAGAGATAACCTAGGAGGGAGACCAAGCTTGGGGGGGTGGGGTGGGAGTGTCAGGGATGGTGGCAGCCAAGGCATCTTAAAGAACAAATAGAAAATGAAAGTGGTCCAGGTGGGAAAATGCACTCTCAGAGTTCAACATGGGCAATGCTACTGAAAGGAGGGAGCACATGGGGAATTAGAAGTATTTAGGTGTGGCAGGGAGTGTCGAGGAAGAAGATACAGGCAGGACTAAATGTCAAACCCAGGTTGCAGGGCAAGCATCCTGGGATTGAAGATTTTAAGGAGGGAAATAATGGTGTTAGATTTAACCCTTCAGCGGTTGGTAGTCATGGGTCTAGAGTGAGGAGAGAGAATAGTTTTAAGGAGAATAACCACAGCACCTATCCTGAATGCCCACCATCTCTCCCAATATCTTTGCTCCCCTCCCTTAACATTTCTGTTTTCTTTTTTTGCCCTGTCCTATTCAGTGCCCACATCAAGAATGTTGTGAGGATATCTTGATTCTACTCTACTAAGGAACATGATGAACAGGCCTGAGGTCAAGTTCAGAGGCCTCCATGTGAATTTCTAGATTTCATTCCAAGGTACCCTTCAAAAGTACCCAGGAAATCAAGAAGTAGTTTGGTAGGAAGATGCCTTACAAAGTCTAGCAGATATCTCTTACCTCTGCCCCCAAATCCCAGGATAAAGGCAGGCTCTAGGAGACATGAACTCGAACATGAAAACATGTCCATGGTATTTTTGGTATTATTTCAGAACAATCTGAGGATAGATAGAGTAGCTAGCTGACTAGATAGACAGATAAACAGATGGGCAAATACTAGTATTGGTATCACAATCATATTCTGCTACACAAGTTTCTCTTTTCAATAGCTACCTTCTCTGTTGTAAGAACTTTAACCTATTTACATATAATTATTTTCCCTCTAAAATGGTTTAAAATGCCCATTTGATTTCTAAGACACAGTGGGTATTGGGGGCACAGACTAGCTTTTTAAATGGGCTGGTTTCTTTCAAAACAGGAAGCAGTACTGGCCAAGTTCATTAAAAATCAGCATCAGAGAATACTTACTAAGTACTTAATTATGTAATCAGATTTTGGCTTGGGGGCTGGGGACAAAGCTAGAAAGAGAGAGAAAGAGACTGGTTGTACCTGGCTGGGTGAAAAGAGAGCAAGGGACTGAGACAGCTGAGTCCTTCTCCACATGTGCTGGCCTCTGTAGGCCCATGTCTCTGAGCCAGGGGGCCAAAGTCCCCAGACTTGAGATGTCCTACTTCTCCAAGTCCAGTGATTAGGGACCCTTTTCCTTGGAGAGGATCAACTCCCTTCTGGGAATGATTGTCACTGGTGCACTGTGCCTAATGACACAGTCTAACTTTAAAGATGTAGATGTATATTTAGCTGGGAAGATATTCCAGGGGTTAAGCCCTGCCCTTTCCCTGCCCTTGATATGTATTCCTTTGTACCTCCTTTGTAGGTTGATTTACCTGTCTCAATGTAGCAGTCAGCCTTTTAGAAAACATCTTTGTTATACTTCTCAGATTTCATAGTGTTATATCATTAAACAGAATAATAGAATTCTGAGGAAATTCTGTTTGTGGGAATTTGAGGGAACCTCCTCAAACCCACATGAGTTGCTACCCAAACTCACACTGAAACTAGTGATAAAGCCTGAATCCTGTCTCTCTTGTCCCTACCGTGTTGCCTCCCTTTCTCTTTGCCAATTCACCGTCACCTTAAAGCCACAAAAATGCAAAACAAACTTGAACCTTGTGTTGAGAGCTAAGCCCATGAGTCATGGTTGAACAACAGCTTCTTTCTCTCCACATTAGCTGTGTTTCCTCCACTGTAGCCCAGACAAGAATCAACCATGCTACCGTGAATGTCATTAAATTGACATTGGTTCACTCAGTGGCAATGGAGTGGCGTTCAGGGGCTCCCGTTGTGGAGCAGAAACTGTTCGAATCCTGCAGAATCCAGGTAGTAAGTTGTCTTGTCCTGATGGAGTGAGCAGGGGGATTTCTGAGTGCAGAAGGCATCTGGCCTCATTCGCTTTCAGGTGGTCAGCAAAGCCTATGATGGAGAGGAAGATTTCCAAACATCTTAAATACCCGAGGGTAGGGAAGGCTCCCAGGGTAAGAGGAAGGAATTTCTGGGAATAAACTGTCTGAGATCAGCAAAAGAACTGATTGGAATGAGACCTTGTGTCACTTTCTAAAACTAGCTAAAACTAGCTGTTGGAGGGACTTGGGAAAGAAGGAGCTTCGCCTTGAGTTCTAGGAATGTCCCGCAGGGTGGGTGTCCGCTTTGCTTCCTGACCTCTGCTCAGTCCTTCGCTGCCACCTCTGCCCTTCTGGCTTCCCACATCAGCTCTGTTCTGCCTGTTCATGCTTATCTCAAACTTTTGCTAAAAACTTCCTCTCTCCAGTAATGCTCTTTGTTCTTTGTAGAGGATACTTGAGTCTCCCAAGTCCAAACTCAAAAAAACTTCCCTCTAATGTTTTCAAATGTTCCCCACTTGTGGACCAAATATTTTTTGAGCAGTTATCATGTGTTGTTGGTAAATTAACAATTTATAAAACATTCACCCTACATGATTACTTTAAAACAATACTAAGTAATATGTTAAATGTCAAGGAAATGGCAACCATTCCAATATTCTTGCCTGGAAAAGCCCATGGACAGAGGAGCCTGGTGCGCTACAGTCCATGGGGTTGCCAAGGAGTTGGACACGACTTAGGGAGTAAACTACATCAATGACATGCACAACAGGTGGGAGGTGTCTCAGGAATTTAGAAGAGACAGAGAGATCATGTTGGGGCTGGAGTCCATGCTGAGGGCTCCATAGAAAAGCAAACCTTCAGGCTAGATGGTAAGAGGGTGGAACTGGGAAGGGTGGAAATAAAGCCAAGCTTAGCAAACAAATACTCTCAGGAGGAACTTCATGGTAGAGAATAATAAAAATAATTTTAACAACTAAAGGGGACCTTATGGTTTGCAACTTCTTTCACACATACACATTATTTGGGGGGACCTCACCATGCAGCTTGTGGGATCTCAGTTCCCTGACCAGGGTTCAAACCTGGGCAGTGAAAGAGCCAAGTTCTAACCACTGGACTGTCAGAGAAGTACTTTCCCCTTCTACCATCCCTACACTATTGAATTTAAGAGCATTGAGCTGAAACAAGGTCCTGCTGTATAGTGGGGGAACCATATTCAATCTCTTTAGAATAAACCATAATGGAAAGGAATTTTTTTAAAAAAAAGGAATTTAAAAAAAAAGAATGTATATATGTGTTAGAAAAAGAATCTGAAAGAGTAGATATGTATGGATGTTGTATATATGTAACCAATTCACTTTGCTGTACCTGAAATGAATGTAACATTGTAAACCAACTATACTCCAAAACACAAACAAAAAGAAGAGTCAGGAGCTGAGCCAGATTACAGAAACTTCTGAACACCAGCTAATACATGAAAGATTCAGCAAGTTTGTGGGGGGCACCTATCTCCTATCAAACAATTCTGCATCCCTTACCTCATTTAATTCAAGAACTAAACTTGTGAGAAACATGTTGTTATCACTATTTTACAAATGAGTAAATTAACAGTTAAGAAATTTCTCAAGGTCACATAGTTAACAATAATAATAAAACAACAGCAATGGTTACTACACATTGTAATTCCTATGTGTTAGATACTATTTAAGAATTCTTATAACAACTCTTATAGCGAGGAACTATTGTTATTCCCCATGTTTTAGATGGGGAAAACTGAAGCATGGAGATGTTTAGCCCAAGATATACAATTATGAAGTATCAGAGCCTAGACTTGAATTGAGGCTATTTGAAGCCTAAATCTTGGTCTCTGAAGTCTCTACCGTAGAGTAGAGTTGCCAATAGAAATACAGTGCAAGATACAGACGTGAGCCACATATGTAAGTTTAAATGTTCTGGTGAAAGTGAAAGTCACTCAGTTATGTCCAACTCTTTGGGACCCCACTGACATAGAGTCCATGGAATTCTCCAGGCCAGAATACAGGAGTCGGTTGACCTTTCCCTTCTCCAGGGGATCTTTCCAACCCAGGGAATGAACCCAGGTCTCCCACATTGCAGGCAGATTCTTTCCCAGATGAGCCACAAGGGAAGCCCAAGAATACTGGAGTAGGTGGCCTATCTCTTCTCCAGGAGATCTTCCCGACCCAGGAATCGAACTGGAGTCTCCTGCATTGCAGGCGGATTCTTTACCAACTGAGCTATCGGGGAAATAAAAAGAGGGAATTCCCTGATGGTTCAGCGGTTGAAATCCCACTCTCCCCTGAAGGGGCATGGGCTCAAACCCTGGCCAGGGGACTCCCTGAATGCCATGTGGTGCAGCCAAAAGAATTTTTTTAATAAGTAAAAAGTAAAAAAGGTAAAATTAATTTTAATAACATATTTTATACAGAATATCTTCAAAATATCATTTCAATATGTAACTATTATATTTTTAAATATTCAGTTCAGTTCAGTTGCTCAGTTGTGTCTGACTCTTTATGACCTCATGCACTGCAGCATGCCAGGCTTCCCTGTCCTTCACCTTCTCCCAGAGTTTGATCAAACTCATGTCCGTTGAGTCAGTGATACCATCCAACCATCTCATCCCCTGCTGTCCCGTTCTCCTCCTGCCTTCAATCTTTCCCAGCATCAGGGTCTTTCCCATTGAGTCAGTTCTTCACATCAGATGGCCAAAGTTTTGGATGTCACACTTTTATTCTAAGTCCAGTGTGTATTTTTAAACTTACACCACATTTCAATTCAAATGTTAAATTTTCATCAGAAGTATCTATTTTCTATTTCATACAATTTATAGTTAAAAAAAAGTAGAGTTTTTTGTTTTTCAAATTATTTTAAGCATACTGGAAGGTTTTCTAGTGACTGAGTTGAGTTCCAAACATCACTCTTTGAATGTGGGCATCCGTATTGTCAAACTTGGTTTTTTTATTTTAGAAGAAATAATCTGACTTTGAAGCAAATTGAAATCAGTTTCAATTATAAGTAATTCACTAACTTTTCTGTAAACCCAGTATTATTAATGTTCAATTCAAAGAAGTATTGCACAAATTGAAAGTAAGTAAGTGTTAGTCACTCAGTCATGCCCAACTCTTTGCGACCCCATGGACTGCAGCCCACCAAGCTCCTCTGTCCATGAGATTTTCCAGGCAAGTGGGTTGCCATTTCCTTCTCCAGGGGACCTTCCTAACCCAGGGATTGAACCTGGGTCTCCTCCACTGCAGGCAGATTCTTTACCAACTGAGCTACAAGGGAAGCCCATGAATTCATTGATATTCATACTCATATAAGATATTCATATTTTTATTCTAGTTTTTGCAGCTAACTTACATAAAGCTCTTGGTTGCAATGAAAATCTTCTGTATATTAATTCATGATTGAAAATAAATTATTATTGTGAAAAATTTCAATTTCAGCATAAATTTTTATACCTTCTTGATAGTACTGGTGCCTGCTGGGGATCCGTGCTCTAGAGTCTCTTCTAAACACCGCAGGAGTTCAACAAGTTCTGTCCATTCTGCCTGGAACTTGAGGGTTTCCCAGTTCTGCTAAGGAGCTGGTTTAACTTTCAGCAGTCCAAGAGTTCTCTTTCCTGAGCCCCTTAGAGTTAGTTGTACCTTATACAGTTTAGCATTCAGCTTAAGATTCAGGGGGACTCAGGATTCCTTTCTCCGTATACCTCCCTGTTCTCTAGTGTTCTGCCTCAAAAAATACAGCCACCTCATCCTGCCCACACTCTGATCTTTTTGCCCTCGTTTTAGCAAGACTGTTAGGTCTACTTGGATCTCTCTTCTTGTGATCTGGAAAGTGCTTCCAGGCAGAAAGTTAGGCATATTGTATAGATATGCACTTCCTTTGTTTCTCTCCTCCCAGGAATCAAAGTCCTGCATTGTGTGTTGTACGATGAAAACAATTATTTCACGATTTTTGGCCAATTTCTTGTGTCCTGTGAGAGGGTTAATCCAGTTTCTGTCAATTTTCATGTCTGGAAGTGCAAATTTTTTCATCGTGATTTCTTTTTACACTACGAAAATAGCTCTTGCTTAAGTCAATAAAAATATTTTTCTGTACACGTCAAACTGTCTTCTAACTTTCCTCCTTGATGTCACTGACAGGCTATTACTTCCTTTCTCCCCAGGAATCTAAGTCAATGCATTTCCTTTGTTTTTGTTTTTGCAACCCATCTGTTCTGGCTTGTACTCTGCTGGTGCTACTTCAGTGTCACTCTTCCTGTGGGTGGACATTCTCTAAAGTGGTGCTCAAGTCTCTCTTTCTTCCTTTATCTAGCTCCCTTTGGGGAATCCCTACTCTGCTAACCTGAAGGTTGGCAGTCTGTCTGCTGACTGGATCTAACACACATTGCAGAGAATTCTCTTCATGTCTGGGTTTCCCCTTTCATAAACGCCCAAGTATCAGTAGGAGGAGAAGGGGACGACAGAGGATGGGATGGTTGGATGGCAATGCCGACTCGATGGACATGAGTTTGAGCAAACTCCAGGAGTTGGTGATGGAGAGGGAAGCCTGGCGTGCTGCAGTCCATGGGGCTGCAAAGAGTCAGACATGACTGAGCAGCTGGACTGAACTGATCAGCTCAATTCACCATTTTTAAAATACAGTAAGCCCGACCAAGGAGTTAGCTGGCGCCACCCTGCATTGGAAGCCCAGAGTCTTAACAACTGGACCACCTGGAAAGTCCCCGCTGAGCCCTATTTGTGAGCGTGGAGGGCTGCTTTGTTCCTCATCCCTGACTCCCTGCCACAGCGGCTGAGCCCTGCTTCTCCTACTGCAGCCCTACTTCATGTTTAGCCCTGGAGATCCCCAAGACACACAGCAAGCTGCACATCTTTTGCCCATTTGTTTCTGTCATTCTTTTTTTTTTTTTCCTTAAAGAAGAAAGAGAGGTTTGTGTTGTTTGTGTCATTTCCCTCTTTGCTCTGGCCTGCTCCAGGCGGTCAGCCCAGTCTAGTTTTCATCTTTCCCTCTGTTAATATCTAGCATGTCATCACCTCTTTTTAAAAATAAAGATCCAGCTCTCCGCCTCAGTGACCTTAAGAAACTCTGTTAACTCGACGTGCCTAGCCTCAGATTCATCTTTGTGTCGCCTTTCCTTCCTTCTTCTGACACTCCTTTCATTCCCCTGCCACAGGAGAAAACTGGCTTAGCTTTTAAACTTTTGGTTAAAGGCCTCCGGTTCACGAGGTCCACCAGTTCAAAATCTTGGCACCGTTTGTAATTCTTGCCTTTGCATTGCCACCCTCACATCCATCCAGTCTCTCTAGTATGTCCTTGTAATGTCTTTCATACCTGTTCTCAGGGCCATTTTTAGTTAAAGCCTGTAGTCATCAAGGATGGGGGAATGGGGCGGGGAAGGGGGTAGTCTGGATTGTCATTTGGGAATTTTTTCAAAATACTGTAGCGCTTAGAAAATCTCCACAGGGGGTTGATACACTCTGCTTAGCACCACTCAGCCAAGTCCTTATCCTGGACAGCTATCTTCACCTCCAGCTAATCTCATTGGCTTCCACTTTTCCCACCAAGCGCTCTTAAAACACTGCTTTCCACGTGACATATTCCATTCAGACATTCTCTGACACCTCTGAACTGACTCCAGCATGAAGTCCAGGCTTACAGACACTCCATCTTCTGATACATCTTCTTTGTCTGCTACTTCCTCAAAGTTTTCATACCAAACTCCCTTCAACTTCCTGATGTATGTACCTGCTTCTTTCAGGGCTTTGCCTTAAACATCTTCTTCCTGCTTCTTGGAATAAGCTTCCCTTTCTGCGTTTTCCTGACTAACATTTTATGTGCTTCAGTTCTCAATTCTAGAGCCTCTTCCTCCAGAAAAGGTCTTGCTCCCCACCCCCATAGATTCTGCATTCTACTTCTCTGCTTATCTCTGACACAGCAATTATTATACTGTCTATGGTGGTTTGTGTGGTTTTTTGCTTTTGTGATTTCATTTTACTTACCTTCCCAGACACTCTGAGGGAAAAACCTATTGTTGCTTTCTTTCCTATCCCCAGAACCTAGGGCACCAGCTAGCTGATAATAATCACTGAATGTTTCTTGAATCAACCCAGATAGCATATTAAAAAGCAGAGACATTACTTTGTCAACAAAGGTCCATCTAGTCAAGGCTATGGTTTTTCCAGTGGTCATGTATGGATGTGAGAGTTGGACTATAAAGAAAGCTGAGCACCAAAGAATTGATGCTTTTGAAGTGTGGTGTTAGAGAAGACTCTTGACAGTCCCCTGAACTGCAAGGAGATCCAACCAGTCCCTCCTAAAAGAGATCGGTTCTAGGTGTTCATTGAAAGGACTGATGCTGAAGCTGAAACTCCAATACTTTGGCCACCTGATGCAAAGAGCTGACTCATTTGAAAAGACCCTGATGCTGGGAAAGATTGAGGGCAGGAGGAGAAGGGGATGACAGAGGATGAGATGGTTGGATGACATCACTGACTCAATGGACATGAGTTTGGGCAAACTCCAGGAGGTGGTGATGGACAGGGAGGCCTGGGGTGTTGTGGTTCATGGGGTCGAAAAGAGGCGGACATGACTGAGCAACTGAACTGAACTGAACTGAACTGAACTGAATGTTGCTTGAATGACGGAATGAATGTAGTTTTTCCTGCTTTCTTACTCCTTCAGAAATCACCTTCTTGAGTCAAGACATCTACATGCCTATATTTCTCCACCCATGTGCCTTCACACCCTTCCTCCCTTCACTGACTGGTGGACACTGGTGGGGTGTAATAAACTGGACCCTTTGTGTTGGAGAGGTGTATAATAAGCATTTGAGTGGCACTCTCCCTCAACACTTCTCCTTTCCTTAGTTAATCATGCTCACCCCTCTGGTTCCAGCTAAGATCCCGTCCCTCCCACCTCAGCACCAGCACCACCTATGAACTCCCTTGGACTTTGTCTTGGCCGTCATCAAATATTGTCCTGAGAGAGGGGTCATTAATATCTTTTCCAGGGCGTATGCCTCATCTCTTCCCCTCGATCTGGTGCTCCCTTAGGGTTGGGACCCCAATATTTAGGCATAGGCTGTGTGTATAACAGGCCTCATAAATCGGGGATGGTGCTTGTTTGGTCCACAGGGTGACCAGCCCTCCTGGTTTGCCCATCTATGTGTGCAATTATACCATATTTCCTCTGGTTCATATTCCTTGCTTTGTTCTTTTAGTTGAATCTTTTAAAAAATATTTATTCATTTATTTATTTATTTGGCTGTGCTGAGTCTTAGTTGCAGCAAGCAGGACCTTCCATCTTTGCTGGGGCATGTGGGCTCTAGCTCCTTGACCGTAGATTGAACCCTGGCTCCCTGCAATTTGAACGCAGAATTTTAGCCACTGGACCATGAGGGAAGTCTTCATAGTTGCGTTGTAATTGATGTGAGCTCTCCCCACTGATGGTGAACTACATGAAGTCAGTCTTATGTCACTCATGGCTACCCTCTGAGCACCTGGAATACACCAGGGACATTATAGATTAATGGATTAATGAATATTTTTTTGAGTGAATGAATAGGGAAAGTTGGACACCAACATACTCTCGATAAGCTCATTTTCCCTCTAGGTAACAGTACTTCAGAGCACCACATTTACAGATTTTTTACAGTGCTAGGCATCTTATAGCAGTGAGAGTTCAATCCAGTCAACTAAATTTCTTCGTGAATGTCTCTATACAGACTGACTAAACAGAACTCGAATTTCCACTGATTTCTTTCTTTCTTTCTTTTAACATTAGAGTGTCACTGTATGCAAGTTTTGATGCCTGAAATTCTTTAGATCATCTTACAACCACAAGTAAGTAAATGTTAGTCACTCAGTCTTGTCTGACTTTTTGTGAACCCACAGACTATAGCCTGCAAGCTCCTCTATCCATGGGATTATCCAGACAAGAATACTGGTGTGAGTTTGCCATTCCCTTCTCCAGGCTCCACTGATTTCTACAAGAGAAGAATAAGAACCCCAGAGATGCTAGAACATAAAAAAATTATTCCTGGACATGACAGAAGTCACTGGAAACAAGGGGAACAGGAGAATCCTAGAAGAACAGAGATGAGTGTCACACAGATGAGAGAGACCTTAATAATCTTGTTTGATCTCTCTCTGCCAGATTCGTTGTATGAATAGTGCCTGGTATATGGTAGGTGTTAAATTTATGAAGGTAATTATATATACCTACCCAGAGACATACACAGTTTAAAAAGAAAAAAAACAACTGTGTCCTTTGGCATAGAAGTCAAATCTTAGGATCTGGAAACTGGAGACTTTCCAGTTCAATAATTCCTGAAAATCCTGTAATATTACTAGTACTGCTTCTTCAAAGCATAGGTATCACCTGATATTGAGGATATAAGGTTAATTTCTTAGATTTTTCAGACTGACTATTTTTTGGAAGTTTGAGCCAAAGTAGCAAGCCAGTAAGAGAGAACACATTGCTGGCATGCAGCCACTAGGTATTTTAAGACAGAGACTGCTTCAAAACTTACTATATTCTTCCTCCAGGCAGATGAAAGAAGATCAGTTACAGGTTTGTATAAAATCTGTGTATGAGTGGAACAGTAAGGAGCCATATAGTATTTTTATGGGCTTCCCAGGTATTGCAGTGGTTAAAAAAAAAATGCACCTGCCAATGAAGGAGATGCTGGAGATGGAGACATGAGTTTCATCCCTGGGTCAGGAAGATCCCCTAGAGGAGGAAATTGCTACAGACTCCAGTATTCTTGCCTGGAAAATTCCACGGACAGATGAGCCTGGAGGGCTACAGTCCATGGGGTCACAAAGAGCCGGGCACGACTGAGCAAGAACAACGACAGTATTTTTATAATTGCTGTGCTGCAAAATACAGCCAGAGAGCAGTCCTGTTTTGAATTTAATCTGCTTTTTTTTTTTTCTTTTTGCCCATTCACCTCCAGGTCAAATTCTGACTCAAGGTGTGGTATAATATATTCTTCTGCTGAAATGGAATTTTTTTCTTTTTGGTAGCATGTTGTGTGAAATAAGTAAATCCATTGACTGAGATATTGATATCTTTTTTCTCAGTTTCCTGACCAGGAATCGAACTCATGCCCATGGCAGTGAAAACCCAGAATTCTAACCAGTAAGTTACCAGGGAACTTGCTGGAAATCTTTTTAGTAATGAAGAAATGTGGGTAAGTTAGTTTCTTAAATGACAAGTATTCTTCTCTGTTGTTTTTGTCCTTATCCATATAAGATTTTTGTTTTGTTTCAAGACTCACTTCAAACATTACTTTCTGTTACATTTTCTCTGACCCGCTTTGCAAACCAGATTTGCTCTTCTTTCCACTGTGTTTACACAGCACTGTAAGGAACACTTAGGATATACTCTTTGATCATTTGTTTGTGCTATCCCTCCTCACTGAATTGAAAGGGCCATGCTTCATTTATCTTTTCACTCCTAGTGTCTGGCATATTGTCTGGCACATGGATGGCACTTGAAAAAGACTTGCAGGGTTGATCAGTCTGCAAGGACGAAAGGATATGGCATGAGCTGAGCTCCTTCAAACTATTCTAATTCCTCATCTAGTATACAGGTAAAGCATTGCCCACATCAGGGGTTATCCAGTATTTTCGACTCAGCCCACTTAGATGGGGCAAAAGACCTTACAGCTATGGGAAAAGGATTCAGAGATAATCATAAAGTGTAAGCGTACCAGCAAATGTTTTGGGGGAATTAGTAATATCTCTGCTGTACCAACAGCTCACGTTCACTCCTTCTGCAAGTCCTATGTAATTCTCCACTAAGATAAATCTCCAATCTAACCATCTCTACAGCCACTGACCTAGTCTGAGTTCTTGGTTGACCAACACAATAGCCTGTACAATAGCCCACAACAAGCTTATTTAATAATGACAAGCTTAACTGAAAGCAATTTATAATTAAAAGCAAAAATGGCATCCACTGAAAAGCATAACTACCGATCTTGCCCTGTTGACAAAGGGTCCTTTCTGAAAACTGCTGAAATTCCAGTTGTCTCAATGTGCACTTGCGTTTGAACAATGGCCAGAAAGACAACACAGAATTACAGTTCTTGGAAAAAAATCTAAAATGTGCTGAATTTAGTTTATGAAAACCAAGTGCCAAAAATCTTTGACCACTTGGAGAGTAAGTTATTAGTCAGAAGATCTCACTGTATACAGAAACAAAAGTCTCCTGTAAGTCCTGAAAAAAAAGGACTTTCCAGTTTGGATCAGTTTGAGATCAGTGAGGAGGACCTTCTTGGTCTACCTGGGGTCAGGTAACAACTTGACCTGATTAGCATTTAAGGTCACTTCAAATTTCATATTTTGTTGATTCATAGCATGCATATATAATGTCTGTAACATGAATGAATAAAATAATGAAAGAATGAATGCATAGGTATGAATAAATCTGGAAGAACTCTGGAAGGTTTACTGAGGTATAGAGCAGTGGTTTTCAAACTTCTTCAGTGATTTGTGCTCAGCTGCTCAGTCATGTCCAACTCTTTGCAAGCCCATGAACTGTAGCCTGCCAGGTTCCACTGTCCATGGAATTTTCCTGGCAAGACTATTGGAGTAGATTGCCATTTCGTACTCCATCTTCAGTGATGAAATACCTATAACTCATGTAGCTTTTGGTGGAGCCTCTAAAAATGTTAATTTATTAAATCTTAAGAGAGTAAACTGATTCTATCTCTAGAAGCACATAAGAGTCTGATAGCATCAATTGCCTCCCAGGAAGGGAATTTTACATAATTTAAATGTATTTAAATAAGAAGCAATGACATATTAAAAATTAATGTTTATGATACTATCTTGATTTAGATTCAAGTACAGTAGCATAGTTGTAAGAATCAAAATTCTAAGAAAGATACAAGGGAAAAATCTTAATTTATTTTGCTTTTTGTAAATTGGGAAAAGATCACTACTATTTGATTTTCAGATAAAGCATATTTGTTTGGTGTTCTATAGGAGTGCCATTTGGGACTCATGGTTCTTAAGGAAAGAGAAATGTTGGCAGCCAAAACTTTGCTTGGACATGCTTTTCAGAATTTCACAGTGATATGAACATAATACTGTCTCTGATGCACTCTTTAAAAAAATTTCTTCTCATATTCTTGAAATTTAAAGCATAAATAATATGCTTAGCCATCAAAGTTGCTGGAATGTTTTTTCCTCTGACACACACTTTAAACCATTAAAAGACCATGCTTTTGCTATTGTAGATATTGTCATCTCACTCAGTTCAGTTCAGTTCAGTTCACTCAGTCATGTCCGACTCTTTGCAACCCCATGGACTGCAGCATGTCAGGCTTTCCTGTCCATCACCAACTCCCAGAGCTTGCTCAAATTCCATCGAGTCGGTGATGCCATCCAATCATCTCATCCTCTGTTGTCCCCTTCTCCTCCAGCCTTCAATCTTTTCCATCATCAAGGTCTATTCCAGTGAGTCAGTTCTTTGCATCAGGTGACCAACGTATTGGAGCTTCAGCTTCAGCATCAGTCCTTCCAATGAATATTCAGGACTGATTTCCTTTAAGATTAACTGGTTTGATCTCCTTGCTTATTTTCCCCAGCAAGCTAGTCATTGTGAATAAAAGAATGAAATCAGTAAGGAAATCAAGTCATGTGAGGATAAAGTAAAGCAAAGAATTTGCCAGTGATGAAGTCTTGGCCTCTGACTTATATATGGGTCTTCAGTATGGGAAAAAACAGTTCTACAGCATGGAATCTTCACTGACTCTTTTCCTTGTCAGGGGTACATACAGTTCAGCACTGAGACTGTGGTTTTGTTAGATGATTCTTAGTGACCAAATCTGTTTATGACTCAGATACCTTATTTACTTAAGACAGTGCATGGGGAAAAAATGATTAATGTCATGCATATGATAATTTTATGGACATACATATGTTCATAGAATTATCAAGTACATGATATTCACTTTCCCAAGTGTTTTATGTATCATATTTAAATCTCATGCCAACATTGCAAAGAAAGCTGGTTACTTATTTTTTTTCTGATATGCAAATGTGGAAACCAAGGCTCTGAGGGGATAAGTGACTTGATGGGACCATACTATAATTAAAAAGTCAGGCTTTTTGAGTCTTTGGCTATAGTCCTTTCTATCCCACCCAAAATGTTTGGTGACTTGAATCTAGATTGCCATCTTGCTCTCTTCTTCAGTTTTGACTCACTCTTTCTTTAAAATTTTTCTCAAAATTCTTCTCCAAGAGGCTATTTCAGAAAACCCAGACAGTTTTGCTGGTTCCAGGCCTCCCAAGAATTTGTTTCCAGTATCTATTTTCTAGCTCTTCTATTCAGTCTCTATTTCCCATTATCTATTATCTATCATATTCCAGTATGAATTTTAGTTTTGTTGGTGTGCTTTCTGCTATTTATTTCCTCTTCTTGGCCTATACAAATTCTCTTTATTACAAATTCTGGACATTTATGATCTATTTTAAATAACATCCAGGTGACTAGAGAATAGAGTTTCAAACATTCATGTGCGTAAGAATGACCTAGGAAACTTATTAAAAATATATTTCTCAGGGGACTTCATTGGCAGTCCAGTGGTTAAGACTCTGTGCTTACAATGCAGGGCACGCAGGTTCAATCTCTGCTTGGGGAACTAAGATCCCACATGCTATGCCATGCAGCAAAAAAAAAATGTTTTAGTGCTTTCCCCATCGGTTCTGATTCTGTGTGCCTGGGGTCAGGTCCAGGAATCTGTATTTTAATGAAGCACCTCAGAGGATTCTTATGCAGGTAATCCAATAACTACACTTTCAGAAACCGTTCCTGAGAATTACAAATCTAGGTACCTACTGCATATTTATACTTTGTTCAACAAGAGATACAAAGGTATAAAATAACTGAGTCCTTACTCTTTTTAAATTAATTTCATTTATTAATTTCTTTTTGGCTGTACTGGGTCTTCCTTGCTACATGCAGGCTTTCTCTAGCTGCAGGAAGTGGGGGCTACTCTCTAGTTGCAGCACTTGGGCTTCTCACTGAGGTGGCTTCTCTTGTGGCAGAGCACAGGCTCTAGGCTCATGGGCTCAGTTACTGTGGTGTCCAGCCTTAGTTTCTCTGTGACATGTAGGATCTTCCTGGACCAGGGATGAAACCTATGTTCCCTGCATTGGCAGGCAGATTGTTTACCGCTGGACCACCAGGAGGTCCCTTACTCTGTCGATGTTCACAGACATCCAGGAAAGAAACAGCATAGCGTCTGCACTCTCTGACCTTCTATGAGGACAGACTTTGTGAGTGGTGTAGCTGATAAATGCTTTGTGCTTAGTCGCTCAGTCGTGTCTGACTCTTTGCAGCCTCATGCACTGTAGCCTGCCAGGCTCCTCTGTCCATGGGGATTCTCCAGGCAAGAATACTGGAGTGGGTTGCCATGCTCTCCTCCAGGGAATCTTCCCAACCCAGGGATCGAACCCAGGTCTTCCACATTGCCGGCTGTTCTTTACTGTCTGAGTCACCAGGGAAGCCCCAATAAATGCTTTAGGAATGCAAAGAAGAAAGGCATCACTTTGAGCCAGATTATCATGAAAGGCTTCATGAAAGATAGGGGTTGAGCTAAGATTTGAAGAAAAGATGGGCCTCAGAAAGATGCGGGTGAAAGTGGATTATTTCAAGATGTTAGAGCTAGTGATGGTCAAGGAAGCTGTTTCTAGAATATCAGTATGTGGGATAATGTGTTTAAACTGAAAAAAGAATTTGTGTAGAGACATGGCACAATTTATGCCTGGAAAGACCTCCACGAGTTAGAATGAGGAGAACCTGGAATTGGAACTTTATTCCATAGGGTCAATAAAATAAATGTGAAATTTAAAAAGACTTATCTGGCAGTGAGTTTGAAAGCCCTGAACTATATTTGCGGATCGGTTTAGCAAATTGTAAGGAAAGCTTGGTTTGAACGTTTGTTAAGGTAGATTCAACACAGTCTGGCGCTTGATTGGATGAGAAAGAGAAAGATGTCTAAGATACCGCTGAGGTTTGAACCTCCTTGACTAGGACGCTTGTGTACAATTACGCTACTCAATGAATATAAGGAGGGAAACATTTTAAGGTAGCATTTGATTCTAGATCTAGAATGCAACTTCCTACCACCTTCTTTACCTGTGCATCAGGTAGTGTTGCTTAAATATATGGCAGCTTTTTTAGCATGTCGAAAGGAAAAGATCTGGGGCCCGTGGACAAGAAATGGAGATTGGGGCCCACTAAGCCAAAGACAAGACAAGCTGTGCAGTCCACTTATTTTTCTTAGGCATCATTATATAGAAAGCACCGGACAAAAAAATAAGATGACCAGCATTTCCGGTCTTTAAGAAGTTTAAAATCTGGATGGAACCTGTAAGAGAAAACGGCAAGTCCTCAAATCTACAAACTTCTGATCAGCGAATTCATACTCGCCCTGCTGAGGCAGTTCAAGGTCTCCGGCTGAAGAAGAGGGAAAATTAGCAGAATGTTAAATCGGGAATGAGAAACCTCTTCTTGGAGGATGTGGACTGGGGAAAGGCTTTGAAGTAGCAGGCACCAGACAGTCCGAACTCGCGCTAAAACACCTCTCAGGAACGGTGCTGCCAGAACCTTCAGCGACCTGGAAATTTATCCGGTAACTTCCAAGTGCGCGGCTTCGGGGCAGAGAGGCTCCAAAGCCCGCCCAAGAGTCCAGCACCTCGCTCCCATTGGACAAGCTCGTTTCCTCGCCTTCCTCCGCGGGACGACTTCAGCCATCAATCACACGGCTTGTTGCCCCACCCCTTTCCAGTGGCGTAACACTTGGCACGCCTTCGCGCTCCCGCCCGCAAGCTCCCCACCAGTCGCTTCAGCTCCTTATTGGCCAGCAGAGAGGGGAGGAAAGGGTACGGGCCTTCTCTTTAGCTCTCTAAACTCCCTCCTCTAGTTTCCCGGTCTCCTCATAGGCTGTCCACGCACCCAGAGCCCTGAGCCGTCGCGCAGGCGTGCACAGTCCCCTCAAGCCTTCGAGAGTTACGCTGTTGTGACGTGAGAGGGGCACTCCGCTAAGCCGTCTTCACTTACGATTGGCTGTGGCCGAGGTCCGTCACGTGGCCACGCCCCCTCCCTCCGCCCAACTCCCAGTTCGATAAGACCTTGCAGGAGGCCACGCCTCAGCCCGTTGGGCCGCTTCGCCCTGCGATTGGCTGAGGGAGCTGGCATGCTTTCCCACCCCCCGACCCCGCCACTCCTTTCCGAGCTTCCGAGAGGCTGGCCGGACCCCGCGGAAGTTGTCAGTCAATCTCCTCCCTCCCCATCGCCCGCGAGGCCCCGCCCCCGGGCCGCGCGCCCCCAGCGCGCGCGCGCCCGCTCGCACTCCCCGCGCCGCCGCCCGCCCGCCCCGCGCCTCTCCCAGCACCTTCTCAAGTTGTGGCGGCCGCTCGCCAGGGGCTCTCTGTGGGCGGCGGAAGGGCGCCTGGGGGAGGGCGTTCGGACCGCTGGGCGCTCCGAGGAGCGAGTGTGTGTGTGGGGGGGAGTGTGTGTGCGCGCACTCCGGGGGCCGGGGCGGCGGGTCACCGCCCCGGGAGATGAGGGGTCGGCGCTGACGGGGAAGAGCGCCCGCGGCGGAGACAGCGGCCCGGGGGGCCCCGCGATGGCAGCGTCTCGGGAGGAGGCTCGAGGCGGGGCGGGCTGCCCCGGCAGCGGCCGCTGAGGTGCTGGCGGGCCGGCCGGCCGGAGCCCGGGCCGCCAGGGACCAGAGGCGCGTTCGACGTCCGCGCCCTCGCCTCAGTTGTCTGAACTTCGGGCTCGCGTCCACCCGCCCTCGGAACTCGGGAGTCAACAACTTCCCCGCACACCGCCCCGCCTCCGCCCCCGCCAGCCCCGCGGAGCTCGCCGAGCG
The DNA here is from genome assembly GCA_007570785.1 of Antilocapra americana. NCBI lineage: Eukaryota > Metazoa > Chordata > Mammalia > Artiodactyla > Antilocapridae > Antilocapra > Antilocapra americana. The sequence continues at coordinate 2,023,246 of ML663557.1, forward strand.
GCGGGGACCGGGACCCTCCGGCCCCGAGATGTGGCCGTGAGGCGTCGGCGGGCGGCGCGGAGAGGGCTCGGCGGCGCCCGGGAGCGGGAGGGCGGTGCGGCCGGCGGGCGCGGGGCGGCGGGGCGCGAGCGCCGCGGCGCCTCTCCCCCGCCTCCGCCTCCTCCTGCCGCTGCCCGTTCCGTGCAAGCAGCAGCCGGAGCTGCCAAGCGCCAGGGCCGCGGAGATGTCGTCGTCGTCGCCGCCGCCGCCGCCGCCGCCGGCGGGGGCTGCCAGCGCCGCCATCTCGGCCGCCGAGAAAGTGGACGGGTTCACCCGGAAATCGGTGCGCAAGGCGCAGAGGCAGAAGCGCTCGCAGGGCTCGTCGCAGTTCCGCAGCCAGTGCAGCCAGCCGGAGCTGCACCCCTTGCCCCAACTCAAAGGTAACTAACCCCCGAGGGCGCAGCCCCGGTAGGAACGCGCCGGTTCTGCGCGGCGCCGCGGGAGCCTTTGCTTTCTCGGGGGCGGGGGTCGGGGTTCCTTCTGCCCACCTGGGGCTCGCGTTCCCCAAGCTTCCTTGGCGTCCTCCCACCCTTTTTATGATTCAGACAGGTTTGATGTTAAAAAGGGTCTTGCTTTTTCTCCCCACCCCCTCACTTATCTGGGTTCACTTTAACTCTTCCCTTGTTGGAGGAGGCCAGCACCCCTCCCTCCCCACCTGCGCGCTCGGGTCCCTGCCCTTGGGATTGCAACTCTCCTCCTGAGTCCGCAGAGGTAGACTTTTTTTTTTTTTTTTCAGTCTTCTTCCTCTAGTCTTGCCCTTCCCCATCTTGTAACAACCTGTCTTACTTTCCGACCTTCACTTTTCTGAGACCTGCCTCCTCTTTTCGGCCCCTCTTAGCTAATCTTTTGCTTTTCCAATTATAAAGCGTCTTTGCGCACACTCTAACTTTTGCTTCCCTTTGATTTTTCCAAAGAGTCTTACGAACCAGGAATCCTAATGCGTATACCGGTTAAGAGTTACCTGCCTTTAGATTGATTTATAAAGAAAAAGCCTAAAAATCTGACCAGGATAGTGTCTTACTTACTGGGTCATTAGATTTAAGTGTTACTCTTTAGCCCAAAGAATGGAAAAATTTAAAATATTGTCTGAAAAGAAACACGATAGAGTTGAAAAAGTATTAAAGGAGTAGGTCGTGTTGCTTTGCAGTGGAATGGGAACTTAGTTAGCCAAGCAGTGATTTCAGGGACTCTGTAGGTTTGTACAGTAATTCAAATTGGTGCCCGTGCCTAATGCCTTACAGGAGAACTTGGCACTCTTTCTGGCCCGCTTACTTCTCCCACTAGGTTTAGAGGATTGAAAAAAAAGAAATTGGTTCCTGACGTTCTAGTTTATTTTTGTGGATTACTACCTTTTAATTTTATAATTTTAAGGTCTTTACTTTTTATGAGATAGACATTGTCATGGAACAAGATGATAATGGTCCTAAACATTTGAATTTTTTTTTCTACAAAAGAAACCTGATAGAAATCTAGATCATCTGTTTTGCAAGACCAGGAAATGAAAGTTTCTGTACTGAAATAGATAATTGTTCAGGAGATTTTTCGATCAATTTCAAAGAGCTCCAGCATCCTGTTCGAGACCAGCCTGGTTCTGATTTGTCTTTAGGCCTAGGAATCCAGTCTCAGTTGGGCCAGGAGTCTAACGAAAACGCCAGATCAAGTCACAGTTGACCTGCAGTAGCATTGGAGCCCCATTCACATCCTACACTACCCTGCTTCTTGGGGTGCTTCTAAGCATCCCACCGCCAGAATCAAACTGGCTTTTGAAAGAAAGTTTTATTTAAGATAAGTAGCCTGTGGTACTGCGTTTATCATTTGCTCTTTAGTATACAAAAATTGTTCAAACGTACATATCACAGCCTACAGTAGACCACCATGGTAGATGTTGCCAAGAGTTTAATTCTTGAGTGATGTCATAGCTATGAAACAATATTATCTTATTTGTTAGGATATTGAACTGCTATTCATGAATTTAAAATTTCAAACTTAACTAAAACATCATAGTTATTCTTATATTATTGGCTTTTCCCCCCATTAAATTGGCAAATTATTTTTGCAGTTTGAAGGTTTGGTGCTAGTGTTAGTGTTTTTCTTTCATATGTCTTTGCTTTTCAGTAAGATATTGTGGTTCTTTATATTGTCTTTTTCATTTTTTACTAATTTTTATTAGAGTATAGTTGCTTTACAGTATTGTGTTAGTTTCTGCTGTACAACAGAGTGAATCAGTTCTACACATATCCTCTGTTTTTTAGATTTCCTTCCCATTTAGATCACCACAAAGCACTGAGTAGAATTCCCTGTAGGTTCTCATTATCTATTTATTTTATACATAGTAGTGTATATGTGTCATTCCCAATCTCCCAGTTCATCCCATCACCCTCTTCCTTGCTTGGTGTCCATATGTTTGTTCTCTACATCTGTGTCTCTATTTTTGCTTTGCAAATAAGTTGATCTTATATTGTCCTTTTATATATAATATTTTTATTTAGTAAAAATAATTGAATATTAAACCTATATTGATAGTTATTTCAAGCCAGGAGATGCAACTTTAATATATTTTGCTTTTAAAAGCCTAGCAAAGCCTAGCAAAAATATACAGTCAGTAATCATCTAAGTTATATGGTGTATATATAGTTCAACAAGTTGAAGATGCCATTAAATGTTTTATTTATAGTATTTGCTCACTAGTAGAGAAGAAATCGAATTTTAAATTTAATATGTGTGTTTCACATGAAAATATAGTATTCTTTGTAAGGAAGTTTATGTATTCAGGATAAATTTATGTAAATTTAATTGAGGAATAAGATTCTTACTTAGATTACCCACTAATAGGAAAAATGACTTTTACTCCAGATGCCAAAATGCTTGAAAAGTGGTTTTTTAAAACTTCAGTTGCTTCACTTAGTACTTTGGCAGTGTCCTTGATACCACATGTTGTGTGCTTTTTCTGTCAGTAGTAGTTTTTTCCATTTGTGGCCTTAACAAAAACCAGTGGAAAGCCCTGTAATATGTGTATGAAAGAATTTTTCTTCCTGCTCTGAAATACCGTCTTACAGTGGAGTGATTCAGATATCTGTGGGCATCCAAGATCTTTTCAGTGTTTATACCAACCTGCTTATGTTACACTTTGTCTGCATGGATCTGAGCTGGAAAGGTGCCAGCTATTTTCCTCAAAGCATACTGTGGGTAAAGATTAACAAAATAATCCCACTTTTTCATCTAAAGAAGTTTATTTGTGCAAAATAACTTAAGTGGGTTGCAGAATTTTAATGGTTCAGAGAAAATTCTGTTTTATTAGAGAAAGTATTTTAAAAACAAGCCTTGTTAAAAGGAGTTTTTAAAAATGAGAAACTGTTCTCTAGGCCCTCAGTCTGCCTTGTATAGCTTAAAAAAAATTTTTTTTCCAGAACACTTGAAATTTGTTATGTTAGTTCTATAAGTTCCTCTCAGAACTAAGTATGAGAAACTAAAAGTAGGGACATTTATCAATCATTTCTCTGTATTTAAATTTACATTAGTATTGTACTTAATTTTTCTACCTTAAACTTTTCCTCTAGTAACCAATAGTTAGAAAACTTTTACCTTAAAAAAAAAAGGAACCTGTTAGTGGGAAGCTTTTCTGTCTGTTTAACCTGTTTTGTGTCTCTGAAAGAATTGGTTTGGTAGAACAATAGATGTCATACAGTTATATAACAGTTAGCATTTAGGAACTATTTTATACTTTTCTTTACATTTTTAAATTATAAAAACAATATCGACCATAATAAGTGAAACAGTCCAAAAAGTTGTGTAATACCTAATCGTGGGTATCTGTTTCTTTTTCGCACCTACTCAGGTAATGTTGTGTGAGAATCCACTACCCTGTATTTTTACAAAAATTACATATCATTGTGTCATCCCAGCAACTCTGTGCGAGACCAGTATTATTCCCAGATGTGAGGTTGAGACTTAAAGAACTTAGTTTCAAGCCTGTGATTATTTCTCTGGATGGCAGTTGACACTGGTACCCAGGTTAAATAGTATCAATATTTTTGCTATAAACCTGCTTTATGAACATATTTGAGCAGGATGATAATAGGGTTGGGTCATTGGGGTCAGCCCTGGGTCAAAGGTAAAAGTTTAATCTTTCTGAGTTGCTTTCCTTATCTCTAAAATGGGATAAAACCTTCTATCTCCCTAGGATTGTGGGACTTGCATGAAATAATGTAATTGGTGCCTAAAAATAGGCAAAGAATATTAGTTCCCATTCTCTCTGATATTTGAAAATCCAAATTAAAAGTAGTGTTTAAAGGAAGGGTTCACATAAATAGTAAAACTTTGCTAGTGTAAAGTATAAATTATAATCAGATCTCAGATATGATTTATGTGCACTGAGGTGAAGCCATACATCAGCATAAGTGTGGATATGGAAATAGGGTAGAATGACTTTTAAAAATGTTGAATGCTATAGTTAGAAGTTTTTTTTATCAAGCAAAGAAATTGAATTAACCACTAGAATTATATAGGTGTGTGTCTCTCATAGGAGACAGACCGTAAATGGCAAGGAACAGAATGAAACTGGCATTGAGATTAAAATCCCCTTCAGATGAGGTAAAGAATTTCCCAAATTTCCTCAGCTTCTTGGTTGGTATAGTCTTAGTAGTTGGGTCCTCCTGGAGGCATTGAGGCTAGTAATAGTGGTGTTCATTTGAAATGTTCCCTTATCTTTAGGGAACTTTTTTTGTTGTTCTTGGTAATATGTGGTCGCAAAGAGTCCGACATACTTAGCGACTGAACTGATGTGGCCTTTTAGGGTATCTGGTTCAAGAGTGCTGACATGGTTTGAAATTTCCTAACTAATGACTTTTTATGTGCTGGTGAGGAACACTACTCCCTCAGCTTAAAAGCTTATAGATTTTTTTCCCCCAAAGTTAATTTCATTCATCTAAACCCAAAACCCATTTTAGTAATTGGCATAGCATTAAAGGAGAGTTGAAATTCACCTGAATATGTTAAAAGTATTTGTTTATAAAGGAATATATAGCATTTTAGTCATTTTACAACTATTTTCTGGAAGTATTAATACCATATTTCTTCTAGTCAACTTATTTTTTAATTTTTAAAAACTTTTAGGATGTACCTCTAGAAAAATTAATATAGTGTCGTTGTTGGCCTTCACATGAAGGAAAAACTTTTCCATTTAAGTCTAATTTAACATTTTCAGAATTCCTGTTTAGGCTCAGATTTCTTTTTCCCCCAGTTTTATTACGTCCTCTGATTCTTAATTGAACTTTGGATCCTTTTATGAAGTGCCTGGAAAGTAAGACTCCAGTTAAATGTGTTTAAGTAAAATAGTGTGATCACTGGGACAGAGTAGTGTTCTGTATGTAAATAGACTGAAATTGTCTTCCTGCGTTATTGGTGAGTCACGATCACTTTGGGCTGGTTGGTTAACCCTTCTGAACTTCAGTTAATCATTTTTACTTGTAAGAATAGTATTTTCCCTTAATACAGTCTTAAAGATGAATTAGTCTCTAATGAGTTAAAGACTTTGGATGACAAAGACAGGTTTACCAACAAAAATAATACATTTGGGAAATAATAGATTTTTGTATATTCTTTGAATTTTAACTTTTTTTTAAATTATAGAGAGCCTGGGATGGAGACTAGCTAATTTTTATTTATATGTGTTTAGCAGGGTTGTCAACCCTGGCTGTGCTCTTAGAGAGTTTTAAAAAAACATCAATGCCTGGGTCTAACCCTCAAGTGATTCTAAATAAATTGGTCTAAGGTAGGTTGCAGGCATTTGTATTTTTGAAAGCTCCCAGGATGATTCTAATGCGCAGCCAGGGTTGAGAATCACTGGTTTGACATTATCTATTTATTGATTTAATTCATTAATTGAGACTTTGTCCTTTTCTCTAGATACTTATGGCTCATTACCCAGCCTATTAACATTTCCTGCCCTCACTTCACCTGCTGCTATTTACTTTCACTCTCTTAACTTTGCTGCCCCCTATGGCTAATCAGCTGCTTTCCTGAAGGGGAAGAATACTGTTGGATTCTGGAGTTTTAGGTGTGATTCTATTGGATTTTGTTGTAGTTAGCGTAATTAAAACTCAGCTGTTATCCTTTGATACAAGGTTTGTTTTTTTCTGTGATTTTTGGAACTGTAACTGAGCTGTCAAGCAGAAGTGGGAACATAGGAAAGCAGTTTGCCTAGTTTTAATCCCGGCATTCAGGGTAACATAATCCCAACCAATTTGAAATGTAAAACTATTTGCTGTATGTTCACAGCATTGTTCCACCTCTTGAAGATTTAGAACTAATATAACTACTGTATGAATTGACTATTAGGTGTTGAGCAAATGAAATATTGTTGATCATAACTGTGTTTTTGGTAACGCCTTGTATTTATTTAGCATCAAGTAATGTTTTTCTTGTGGTTGCCTTGGCAGCACATATACCAAAATTGGAACTATAGGAGATTAGCATGGCTTCTGCACAAGGATGACATGTATTTGTGAAGCATTTCAGAATTTTGCAGAATTAACAAGCATTTTAGTGGACAGGAAAGAGAGAGAGAAATGTTTTTCTTCAGAGGGTTTTCACATCTATCCTCTAAATCTTGATCATAGTTTTTTACTGAAGGTAGAGCAGCAATGACCTGGGGCCATTTACATTTTATAACTGTCTCTTGTCTTTGGCCTTTCTGCCAGCCAGTTTGAATAATACCCGTATTTGTTGATTTGTTGTTTTGAGTCAGTGTCAGTCGTTACATAGTGATATCCTCTCTCCAGAATGAGATGGTAGGATTTTTGTGAAAGCAGAAGTCATCTGTGTTTTCATATCCTGTTATAGTACCAAAATAGAGTGTTCTGTGCATAACAAGTGTGATCATGTAGACAGTCACTGTTTTGATTAAGAAATTACCTGTTAGCCCTCTCTTTACACCTTTATTCAGGGTTTTTTTAAAGTAAATCAATTTGGAGTTTTTAATACCATAATAAATAGTAGATGTAGTTTTGAAACAGATGATTGTTTGCTTCTGTATTTGGGTAACTGGTGGCTCAGACAGTAAAGTGTCTACCTGCAATGCTGGAGACCCTGGTTCGGTCCCTGAGTTGGGAAGATCCCCTGGAGAAGGAAATGGCAACCCATTCCAGTACTCTTGCCTAGAAAATTCCATCGATGGAGGAGCCTGGTGGGCTACAGTCCATGGGATTGCAAAGAGTTGGACACAACTGAGCAACTTCACTTTCTTTCTTTCTCTGGGGCTTTGCCAGTGCCTGGTGTGACGTAATATTGCTAGGGAAGGTATTGTGTAAGATCTGTGTGGAAAAGTAATACTGGGTTGACTTCCAGATGTGAATATAAATACCAGATAAACTGAAATAAATAATTTCCAGTAATTTCTAAATTTAAGATTCAGTCTTTATTTATAAGGCTGTCCTTGAAGGATATGAAGGGAACAGAATTTAAATATATAATTACTTTTAGTGCATTATTAGGTAACAGGTAACCCACGTGAGGTACCAAAAGAGTTTTACATGACAGACTACATTTATGTGAAATAAGCTCTACCTGTCTGAGCAGGATATTCACTAATAAGCGGTTTCAAACCACTTTTTATGTATATGTTTTTGAACTCTTCCCTGAAGATTTTTATTCATGTGGGTTTTTTGTGTGAGTAATGGTGGATTTTAGAAATCCTGCAGTTTTGATCAGATTTCTTCAAGAAGCCTATTAGGATTTTCTGGTAGTTTGCTGAGTATCATAGGTTCACATTATAAAATCCAGAGAACCTATTTCTAACTTGGATACTGAAGGCAAGGGATTTCTTGGGAACTCACTCCTCCTACTGGAATGGTGGTGCTAATTGCCTTTACTGTTCTCTTACTGTGCTGTTGTATTTAGTTGAGCCTTCCAGTGCTGAGTGGGAGGGAACTCAGGAGTCATTCTGGTTTAGCTTTCGTTGGGAAAGAGTTTCACTGTTGTTCTTTAAAAAAAAAAAAATAGAATCCACCTGCAATGCAGGAGACCTGGGTTCGATCCCTGGGTTGGGAGGATCTCCTGGAGGAGGGCATGGCAACCCCTTCCAGTATTCTGGCCTGGAGAATCCCCATGGACAGAGGAACCTGGGCATGCGACAGTCCATGGGGTCACAAGAGTTGGACACGACTGAGCGACTAAGCTCACACGCACACACACAAAATAAATAGCTATCTTATTATCTCACCAGAAAAGCCTTCTTTAAGATAGGGAGAAAAAGTGTAGGGTTTTTAAGCTCTTAGAGGCTCCCTCAGAGTTTGCTTAGTTAGTGAGTAAACTGCACAGACAATAACTAAGAAAATGTTAGTTGTATGAAACCAGAATTTTTTAATGACTGGACTGAACTTGTAGTAAAGGAGTATAAAATATTAACTCTAGCTTCAGAAATGATACATTTTCTCTGTTTAATTGGTCTTTGCCTTTGATTCACACTCACTAATAAAGGATGTTCTAGAATTTATAGCTATTATCAGAAGATGATGATTATTCGAACTCATGGTTAATCCTGTGCCTTTAAATTTATAAAGTAAAAATGATGAGACAGTTTTTGTCATAAGCTCTAAATTTTGATTTAGCGAAACTGGGTGTTTTTAAAACCATTTTCCAAACAGACTTTTCTAAAGATAAACATTCGTTGAAGTCATAAAAGTAAAATAAAATACCACTCTTATAGGAATATATGCTTTTTTTTTTCATTTGCAGTACCATTCTTCTTTTAATTAGCCAGAGGAAAAATATTTTGTTTGCCTGATGTGAAACTGGATATATGCTTTGTTTTCAAAATCTAGTACAGAAATATTTTCCTCTTTGATGTTCATAGTGCTTAAATTTTAGGTGAACCATAGTAGAGGTTGAAATTTTACTTAGTAAAGTTAATAAAGTGATGAATTTTTTTTTTTTGGAAATGTCTTTAGGAGCTTGTGGTCTGGTGGGGTACATCTAGACATATAAACTGGTGGTTCAATTAGCAACAAGTGTTGTGATAAGAGTACTAAAAGCCTAGGGGAGTGTGTGAGGGACCCAACTCAGTTTTGTGTGTGAGGAGAGAGATCAGGGAATCTCCCTGGAGAAAGTGACAGGTAAGCTGAGACCTGCAAGGCTAGACGTGTTAGACCAAGACAAGTGGGTTCTATGAGGCCCACTAAGGACAACATGGGCATTCTTAGAGGTAAGTAAGTGGCTGTGATGTGCTTTGTCTCTTTGCATGCCCAGGGACTGTAGCTATGAGATTCTCCAGGCAAGAATCCTGGAGGGGGTTGCCATGCCCTCCTCCAGGGGATCTTCCTGACCCAGGGATCAAACCCCAGTCTCCCGCATTGCAGGTGGGTTCTTTACCATCTGAGCCACCAGGGAAGCCTGTGACTGTGATAAAGAATATCACAATAGGGAACTGGCTGGAGAAGAGATTGGAGTAACGTTTAGGGTCTAGGTAACAGCCTTGATGCTGTGTCCTGCAGTTTTTCCTGACAATAGTGTGAAGAATGTATTAGGAGATAAGAGTGAAGAGTCCTAGTTAATGCTGGCACAGTAATATCAGCAAGAGATAATGGTCTAGTCTAAGTGGGAGTGAGTGGTGTCACAGCAGGAACTTGGAAAGAGGGAAAAATCAATGAAGATACATTCTTGACTTGGGCAACTAGATGTATGGTAGCAGTTTACTGAAAGGGAAAAAGAGTAGAAGATCAGATGTAGGAGAAGATAGTGGTTCTACATGTGGGATGGGTTGAACTACCTGTGGAAATAGAAGTGAAGAGTCTAGTAGGAAATTAAATATTTGGGTCTGGAGCTAAGTAGAAAGAGCTGTGCTATAAATCAGCATTTAGAAACTTTAAAGATGATTTTTGAAGAGATGCAAGTAGAAGCAACTGCCTACTGGAAATGTATAGAACGAGAAGAGGGCAAAGAATATCATCATTTAGATGATGATCAGAGGAAAAGGAGCAACAGCTTGAGAGGAAAATAGGAGAGAGTAGGGACAGGAGAGAGTAGGGACAAGGTGGTCAAAGGAAGAAAATATGTTTTTAAATAGGGGTGAGGTGGGGCTGGTAGCAGTCAGAAGAGCTGCTGACAGGTCAAATATATAAGAACTGAAAAGCTTCCATTGGTTTGGTAGTCTTCAGACAACACTGGTGACTCGAGATGCATTTCGGAGGGTTGATGATCTTGAAACCAGAGTTCTCTAAGGTGGGGAGTGAATGGAAATGGAGAGCCAAGTCAGTAAGTATGAACATCTCTTTCAGGAAGCTTGACAATTAAAAAAAAGTATCACTCAAGCTGCTGGGTGGAGAATGGATTGTAGCAGAACTAGATTTCTAGAAGGAGGGCCAGTCACAAAGTTGTTTTAGTAGGCTAGATGAGATATGAAATGGTTAGGGTGAGGGTAGCAGCAGTAAAGATGGAGAGAAAGAGATATATTCAAAATACAGCTAAGCTGGGACCTCTCAATGAATTGTATGGAGGAGATGGACAGGCAGGAGTCAGAGATGTTTCCCAGGTATTTTAGCTTAGACAGCTAGCTGAGTGCATAGGTCTACCACCAGTGAGAAGGAATACATTAGAAAAAGAATCAGATAAGGAGGAAAAATTCAGAGTTATAATTTAGACATTCTAAGTTTGAGATGTCTTATGGAAACCTGGGTATAAATATCAAATAGACTTTTTGATGTGTGAATCAAAGAGTGCCCATTGGTAATTTCTGTAACTTCTAAACATGAATTAAAAGATGTTGAACTTGTTTGTTAGAAAATGCTGGTAGTTTGAGATGCTGACCACTATATCTTTTGGCCAAAATGGGATTATCTAGCCCCACTGAGTGGAATGTCTGTACAAGACATCGTATAGTGGTAAGATATCCTTGATATATGTGTGAGGTGATCACAAAATAGGGTAAGTTACTTAATTGACTGTTTTCTGCCTTTAGACTAGAAGTTAAATACTTTAGGACCTAAGATCCATAACTTCCTTCCCAGTATTTAGGCATTCAGTGCTTGGTTTTACTATTTATTGAATGAAATAATGAAGCAAATGCTATTAAATTGATTTAAAGAAAAACACCATTTTGTGCCATGCAATAATTTACAATTTTATAATGATTTATAATTGAGTGATAGTTTACATACAGCTCCAAATTGAGCATTTTGTTGATGAAGAAACCAAATATATTCTTGTGCAAGTCTCTTATAACTTCATCTTCTCAATTGATTCCTCCTCTTTAATATGAAACTGAAGATATGTATTGTCTGCAGTAAAGCAAAATTAGCGCTTTATTATTTATTTATTTATTTTTTTTAGCTCTTTATGTTCTAACAGTGCAAAGGAGAAATAGTTGAGAGCCTTACAAGAAAGATACTGATTTCTTACAGGACCTGGGCAGGTAGGCCAGTACTGAACATAGGTTTTTCTAAGACCCTGTAAAGCAGAAGATCTTTATGTTTTAAATTCTTCTGGTATAAAAATGCTTCACTGATCTTCTTTGCAGGTCTTCCTTTCAGCACAGTTCTTCCATTTTTTTAAGTAAAATTTTTCTGAAGAAGAAGTTGGAGAGTATCTGTTTTATGAATGAGTACTGAGAAGCAAGATGAAGTGAACTTTTAAATTAGCACATTTGTGTCAGAGCTAGATTTATAATTTGGTCTCAGTTAAAAGTTATAATCTGTAATTAGCAGCTTTGAGAAATTATGAAATTGTTATGGGATATCACAAATTGATTAGATTTTGTCCACTTATTTTTTCCTCTCTGTTCCCTACTACACATGCTATGTACAAATAGTTTTTTAAAAATAGTTTTTAAACTGTGACCACGTTAACATTGCACTTTCTAATCATTATTTCCCAGTTCAAGGAAGGAAAATAAATTGGAGCCAGATAACCGAGACTTGAATATAATAAAAGTCAATTGGGCCAATTCATCTTATCACTTGACTGATATTCTCCTGCTAAATGTCCCCCCCAAAACTGAAATTAGACAATATGTCATCTGTTTAAGCAGTTATCTACATACATATGTGCTCCCAGACTAAATTTGAATCTGAAGTGGAAATAAAGTAGCAAATGTAACAATGAAATGTTTTTAAGGTTCATTTAGTTTTCACAACTGTATTTTCTTCATAGGAAATTTCTATCATTCATGTAAGAGAGGTTAAAAAAATAACCCAGCTTGATACCTAGGTAGTGATTTTGGTACTTCATATAGTTTGATAATTCTGTTTTTAATTTGTACCACCTGGGTAAGCTTACACATTACTAATATTTTGAGAACTGCTTTTTTAAAAAAAATCTAGAAAAGTAGTTTCTCATGTGGAATAAGAATGACTATTTTAGGATACAATAATTGCAATGAGTCATGAGTAATCTCAGTTTTCATGGTTTTCTAAAATAAACTCATTTAAAGACTACGCAATGAGAAATGTCATATTCTTAACTTCCCTATTTCTTGTATAATGGCTTTATTATTTTTGTATAAACTTACAGACTCACTCTTAAAAAACAAGCCAAAAGAGAATCTTAAAAGATAGAAAGTAAAAATCCCCAGCCAGAAGAAACTTCTAAAATTTTGAGCATCTTCTTAGATTTTCCCATTGGTGAGATCAGATAATGTATGCTGTTCTGTATTTCATTACTTTGAATTATACATTTTATAATAAAATATTATAAATAGCACATTTCTGAAACAAAAAAAATCTATTTAGAATTGTTTCTGAATGCTGCTGCTAAATCCCATCAGTTGTGTCTGACTCTCTGCAACCCCATAGACAGCAGGCTCCCCCGTCCCTGGGATTCTCCAGGCAAGAACACTGGAGTGGGTTGCCATTTCCTTCTCCAATGCATGAAAGTGAAAAGGGAAAGGAAAGTCGCTTAGTTGTGTCCGACTCCTAGCGACCCCATGGACTGCAGCCCACCAGGCTCCTCTGTCCATGGGATTTTCCAGGCAAGAGTACTGGAGTGGGGTGCCATTGCCTTCTCCATGTTTCTGAATATATTTTATTATTTTTGGAAATGCTGAGTCAAATAATTTTAAACCTTGATTATGAAAATTCCTTTTATTATCCATAAAAGGAGAGGAAATAATTTCTAAGAGTAGTGGTACTTTATTTTAGGGAGATTATACATTGATCTCTTAGAAAATCTAATTAAAGGAATCCATCATCCTCTCAGAAAATATATACAGTATTTTATATATAATTTCAGGGTCCTTGAATTGCACCACCACCAATACCACCCTGAAGGGCCATCTCTGGTCAGATGGAGGAGGGGAAGTGGGTAGGGTATTTTGTGGATTATCATAGGCCTTGCTCTAGTAACTTCAGCAACCTCCTTAAAGTAGGTAATCCTTTTTCTTAACAAGTAGCAGGTGTTTCTTAGGGGATGCAGGTAGGGTTAGCTAAAAGACGAAACTCATCACAGCTATCAGAACCATCTATAAAGACGTTTAATACTTTTTGTTCCACAAAGGCCCCAAATGAAAGAAGGGTACTTCTAAAAACCTTTACTGTATTTAATGAATAGTAGGCTTTATAATCAAATTAAGCAGATGATGCAGATATTCCATTTATTCTCCTGGGAATCTGTTTTTCAGTATTCTGCTTCTCAAGGTTCTACATTCCAAGAAAGCCATGTAACATGCCCCACTAGCTTATCCGTCATTTCCTGTTCTTATCTACTTTAAAGTGGTTTTTTAATTGAAAAAAAGGTAACATAGTGAATTTTTTGAGATTAAGATTGAGCAGTTACTTTAACCCTTCTGTAGTGTAGTAGTTCTGGACATACTCCAATGGTAGTCTAGTAAGACATGTTAATATTTATGTTCTTAAAAGTTTTAGTTTGTGTTCTAGGGGTTTTCTTAAAATGGTTTATACAGTTGTATATTAGTATGCATTATCAGACTGGTAGGGTGCATATATTCAGATTCCTAAAATGTGATATCTATAATTTCCCCAGCGTTTTCAATTTTGATGAAATTAGTTAGACCCTTAACTAAGTCATATTTAGTTACAATGCTATGAATCATTTGTTAATAAACATTTCCGTTGTTACTTTGTAATAGCTTGATCCTCTAAAGTTTCAAATAAAAACTGATTTTAGATGCCTAGTTATTAATGTTCTAGGGGTATTGCCAAAAAAAGCTACATGTCCTATATTCTGTGCCAGTTTCTTAAATTAGAATCTTGGATTGCATCCTCAGCGTGTCACTGTAGTGGTATTGCTGGGTTGCTATGAAACGGTGCTTGTTCTATAATTTGTAGCATGAATCTTATATGAGAGCCTACTTTAGATTTCAAATATGTGAGCAGCAGTAATTGGGAATATGTTACCTTTTTTCTATTAAGAAAAATTATACCTATAAAACTGTTATTTCTGTTATGAGTTCTGATACCTAGACCTTCAAATTGTTCTTAGATGTACAATAATGAGCAACTTGAGAAATAATTTAGTTATTGCTAAGAAGTTTAGCTTATCATATGAACTTTTATGAAAATGGAAAAGAAGAGGAAGATTTTATGATAATGAATATTTTAAGATTTCATTGTTTTTAGTATTTGAGGTCTTGAAAGAAATGAATGTAGACTAGATTTTCTGGTAATATTCATTTAAGACAGTACCAGTAAAACCATATTACAAGGGAAAACTCCAAGTTATATTACTGTTCTGAATGTAATAATTTTTATTCAGTGAACTGTTCTTAAAACCAACCTTACATAGCCATATTAATAAACTATTATCTCTTTAAAAAAATTTATTGAAGTATAGTTTATTAGCAATATGTTAATTTCTGCTGTATGGCAAAGTGATTTAGTTATAACATATACATATATATTAACTTTAATATTATGGTTTAATATTATGGATAATATTATATATTATCGTTAATATTATGGGCTGTGATCAACCTAGATGGCATATTAAAAAGCAGAGACGTTACTTTGCCAACAGTGGTCCGTCTAGTCAAAGCTATGGTTTTTCCAGTAGTCACGTATGGTTGTGAGAGTTGGACTATAAAGAAAGCTGAGCGCCGAAGAATTGATGTTTTTGAAGTGTGGTCTTGGACAAGACTCTTGAGAGTCCTTTGGACTTCAAGGAGATCCAACCAGTCTATCCTAAAGGAGATCAGTCTTGAATATTCATTGGAAACACTGATGCTGAAGCTGAAACTTCAGTACTTTGGCCACCTGATGCAAAGAACTGACTCACTAGAAAAGACTCTGATGCTGGGAAAGATTGAAGGCGGGAGAAGAAGGGAATGACAGAGGATGATATGGTTGGATGGCATCACTGACTTGATGGACATGAGTTTGAGTAAGCTCCAGGAGTTGGTGATGGACAGGGAGGCCTGGGGTGCTGTAGTCCGTGGTGTCGCAAAGAGTCAGACACAACTGGGCAACTGAACTTAAACTGATTATGGTTTATCACAGAGTATTGATTATAGTTCTCTGTGCTATACAATATGACCTTGTAGTTTATCCATTCTATATGTAATAGTTTGCATCTGCTAATCTCAAACTCCCAATCCTTCCCCTCCCCACTCTCCTCTTCCCCTTGGCAACTACATCTGTTCTCTATATCTGTAGCCTGTTTCATTTAATATGTTCATTTATGTCATATTCTAGATTCCACATGTGAGTGGTATCGTATGATACTTGTCTTTCTCTTTCTGATGTATTTCATTTAGTATGATAATATCTAGGTACATCCATGTTGCTTCAGATGGCATTATTTTATTCTTTTTTATGGCTGAATAATATTCCTGTGTGTGTGTGTGTGTGTGTGTGTGTGTGTGTGTGTGTGTGTATGTATGTGTGTAAAATACTAGTGCTTCTTTACCATTCATCTGTTGCTGGACATTCTGATAGTTTCCATGTCTGGCTGTTGTGAATAACGATGCTGTGAACACAGGTGTGCACGTATCTTTCAAATTACAGTTTTGTCTGGGTGTATACCCAGCGAGGAGATTGTTGGGTCATAAGGCAATCCTAGTTTTTTGAGGAAACTCCATACTATTTTCCATAGCAGCTGCACCAATTTACATTCCCATCAGCAGTGTAAGAGGGTTCCCTTTTCTCCACACCCCCTCCAGCATTTATTATTTGTAGACTTTTTGATGATGGCCCTTCTGACCTGTGTGAGGTGGTACCTCATTGTAGTTTTGATTTGCATTTCTCTAATAATTAGTGATGAGGAGCATTTTTCATCTGCCTTTAGGGCATCTGTATGTCTTTGGAGAAAAGTCTGTTTAGGTCTTCTGCCCATTTTTCAATTGGGTTGTTTGTTACTGAATTGTAGGAGCTGTTGGTTTAATATTTGTTTATTTTGGAAATTAAGCCCTTGTTGGTTGTATTATTTGCAAATATTTTCTCCTACTCCATGGGCTGCCTTTTCATTTTGTTTATGGTTTCCTTTGCTATGCAAAGGCTTATAAGCTTGATTAGGTCCTACTTGTTTTTGCTTTATTTCGGTTGCTTTGGGAGACTGACCAATCATTGATATTATTTCTGTCAGAAAAGAAAAGAAAATCATTTGCTCAGGCGTATCTGACTTTTTGCGATCCTGTGGACTGTAGCCTGCTAGGCTCCTCTGCCCATAGAATTTTCCAGGCAAGAATACTGGAGTAGATTGCCATTTCCTTCTCCAGGGGATCTTCCCAACTCAGGGATCAAACCCCAGTATCCTGCATTACAGGCAGATTGTTTACAGTTTGAGCCACCAGGGAAGCTCCAGTAAAATTTCTGCCAGCGATTTTTTTTTAACTTTTTATTTTGTATTGTGGTGTAGCTGGTTAACAGAGTGTTATGAAAGTTTCAAGTGAACAGCGAAGGAACTTAGCCATACTTATATATGTATCCATTCTCTCCCAAACTCCCCTCCCATCCAGACTGCCGCATAATGTTGAGCAGAGTTCCATGTACTATACATAACTTAGGTCCTTGTTGGTTATCCATTTTAAACATAATGATGTGTACCTGTCCTTCCCAAACTCCTTTACTATCCATTCCCTCCAGCAGCCATAAGTTCATTCTCCAAGTCTGTAAGTCTCTCTCTGTTCTGTAAATTTAACTGTATCGTTTCTTTTTAGATTCTGCATATAAGGAATGTCATTCAGTATTTCTCTTTATCTATATCAGAGAATGTTTTACCTGTGTTCTAATTATTAACTCTTACATGATGGTTTTTAATTTTCATTTACATGTTCCATGAAAATTTCTAATTTGGTGTGCTAAATTAGTATAGGCAACATAAAGACAAAGCAAGAGTATTCTAAGCATCTGTTGTAAATATATACCTTTATGGTGGAATGAAGTTTATGAGATTAGTATGTGTATATGATCTTTAAACTGCAGTTGATATTTAAACTTTTACTATCTCTGAATAATATCTTAGGTATTTGACCATAGTCTGCCAGGCTGTCCATGAGATTTCCCAAGCAAGAATACTGGAGTGGGTTGCCATTTCCTTCTCCAGGGAAATGGCAGTAGTTGTGACAGGAAAAGAAAGTGAAAGGGAAAGTTGCTCAGTTGTGTCTGACTGTTTGCGACCCCATGGACTATACATGGATTCTCCAGGCCAGAATACTGGAGTGGGGAACCTTTCCTTTCTCCAGAGGATCTTCCCAACCCAGGGATCCAGCCCAGGTCTCCCACATTGCAGGCAGATTCTTTGCCAGCTGAGCCACAAGGAAAGCCCAGGAATACTGGAGTGGGTAGTCTATCCCTTCTCCAGTGGTCTTCCCAACCCAGGAATTGAATCAGGTCTCCTGCATTGCAGGCAGATTCTTGACCAACTGAGCTAGAACTTTCTGTCTTTTCCTGACCACAGCCTCAACTTTAAATTCCAGTGACTTTCAGCTGACTGCTATCTTGTTTTCAACAGTGCTGTGGAGCATCATTGTTCAGCAGTCCGATAAAATTCAGGCTTCTTTAAAGGAATAGTTCTTGATGTTAGTGTTCGATATTTGTTCTGACACCAGGAGGGCTCCACTAAGCTGTTCCTTTATCTGGTATTTTCTTGCACCCTCTCCATCCTGGAGTTTAGCCTTATATCCTCATTGAATCTACAGATCTATTACCTTTACCACACTGCCACTGTTTTGAGAGGTTCAGCTTAAATTTAAGCTTGAACTTTTCATGTTCTGGTGAAAATAAAGCCAGTTCCCTTGGGAAGAGACAAAATAGCCAATTTATGGCTTGTTTCTCCCCCTTCCCCAGGCAAACTCTTGTGAGCCAGAGCTCTGGAGCTGGGAGTGGGGAAAATGGCATGCTTCTCTCTGAGGAACAACCCATTTTAGGAGCTGAACGTGAGGTGGAGGGGGGCAGGAGCCTGAGATTTTCTTGGCTTTCCTCTTGCAGTATGGAACCACAGCCTTTCAGTCCAGGACTAAGGTCATTGGAGCCCCAGTGTTCTCAGTGGTTCTGCACCAAGAGTAGAGTCTTTGTCCCACAGGTCGAGGTTGGGTAGAAGATCAGACTTCCACCCACATAGGAGGACTTCTACCCTTCTTGACAACACTGGCCTAGGAGTTGACCTCAGCAACAGGTGGCTGTGGGCAGAATGAGAACTGCCAGCATTCTGCTCCACACCTGAAGAAAGCTGTCTGACTGGGAGCTGGAGGTAGAGGTATCCTTGGGTGTACCTCTCTGGAGTGGAATTTCTGCCTAGCTGAGCTGACAGGAGAAAGGGAGGAAGCTGTCTTGGTTCAGATACCAAGACTGGCTTTTCACTTCAAATATTCATACATAGTCTTGGATAAATGGTTCCTCATTTACTTTTCGCCTTAGAATCATCTCCAGAGGCTTTAAAAAGTTATTTTTAAAATGATTTTCATCAGCTTCACTGGAGAGCAGGTCTGTGGAGCTCTTAAGCTTGTCTTGCTGAAAGTTGATCTCCCTGTGGACTAAAAGATTTAGCTTCTTTTATAGTAATAATTTGTATCTTACAATTATCTAGAAATTCATAGCTTGCAGGTATGTAATAATGCCAATAAATTTGAAAACTTAGAGGAGAGGAATTGGGAAAACCCCTTGAAATAAACAAGCAGCTTTCTCAAACTGACACAAGAAGAAACAAAAGTCTGAGTAAGTCTTACATCTGTTTAACTGAGTCCTAATTAAAAACCCTGGCAAGGACAGTACAAGAAAAGGTGATTACAGACCAATATCCCTTATGAACATAGATGGAAAAATCTTATACAAAAGATTAGTAAATTGAATTTAGCAGCAAATAAATAAAATGATACATCATGGTTATTGGGATTATGCCAGGAAGCTAAGGTTGGTTTACATTAAGAATGATTTGCTGAATAAATATTGATAGAATAAAAAAAGTCCTATTATTACTTCAGTACAAATAGAAAAGTAGAAAATTCATTTTCTATATAGTTAGCTTCTCTCTAGTACTTTTCCATGCAAATTCCAGCCATTCAGGAGCCTTGATCTGCAGTGTCTATTTAGCTCAGTCTGTTTGGCGTTTGCTCTTTTGAACCTGGATCGTTTCTTCCTGCACTGCAGTCTGAGAAGTGTCACAGATGGAGCTGGTGCAGTTGTGGAACTCACTCTCCTTTCCTTCTCTCAGGGATAGCAGTCTTGTACTACCTGTTTTCCAGCATCTGAAGACAATTGCATTGTACATTTTGTCCAGTTTTTAGGAGTTTACTACAGGAAGATTGGTCTGCCAGAAACAGAAGTCTTGCCCACACTTTTTGTCAACTTTATGCAATAAGTATGAAGTGATATATGGCATTTCATACATAAACTCATATATATAGTTTATATATATTTACATTTTTCTCCTTAAATAGTGTGGTTAAATGTCTTTTCTTATTTATTGGTGCTCTGTGTTTCGCAGGCCTTTCTATAGGTTTATTTTCTTTATCTTACTGATTTATAGATTTTTGTGTGTGTCTGTGTGTGCTGGATGCCATTCAGAGTTGGTTAGAAAACTCTAAATACTTTAAAATTTTCCTATTCACATGTAGGTTTTTAGTTCTCTTGGAATTAAATGTATAAATGAATCTATTTTTTAAAATATGAATAGTGAGTTGTCCTTGCATAATTTATTTTGAAATTCCCCACTGACTTTTTTTTAAACACCAATTCTATTGTGTATTAATCTTCTATGTATGTGCACATATTTCTAGGTGCCTTATTTCCCTGGCCAGTGGTCTTTTTGTCTATTCCTGCACAATACCGTTTAGTTTTAATTACCTTTTGTGATAAGATCACTGTTCCCTTCTTTGTCTTAAAAATCATCTTGGCTATTCTTGGTTGTTTATTTTTCCAGATGAATTGTGAGAGCAACTTTTCAAGTTCTAGCAGAACAACCTGTTATAATCCAAAATGTATCTCTGTTATTTATGTCTTTGATACATTTCTTCAGAGTTTTATAATTTTCCTCATTAAAGTCATGTTTTGTTTTTTGTTAGATATCTCAAATCACTTGCCCCTGGAACCCAGTCACTGTATGAGGAGGAAGCTTAAGCCATATGAAGAGGTCACATATGGGGGTTCTGGTACTAGCCCTAACTAGTTGTTCAGCCAGAGGCCAGAATCAACTACAAGACCTATGAGCGATTTAGGCTTTATATGATTGCAGTCTCTAGTTTTCTGGGTTTTTTGGCTTGAGGCCTTAGACATCATGGAGCAAAGATAAGTTGTTTGAATCTCTGACCCGATGAAATTGTGATAGGTAATAATTATTGTTGTTTTAAGCCTCTAAAGTTTGGGATAATTTGTTATTAAGCAGTAGAAAATTAATACACCAGATACCATTCTGGTTATGATTTGGCTTCTCCTATAAGCAAGAGAGTTCCATAAAAACATTTTCTTCTGCTTTTTTGACTACACCAAAGCCTTTGACTGTGTGGCTCACAACAAACTGGAAAATTCTTCAAGAGATGGGAATACCAGACCACCTGACCTGCCTCCTGAGAAATCTGTGTGCAGGTCAAGAAGCAACAGTTACAACTGGACGTGAAACAATGGACTGGTTCAAAATTGGGAAAAGAGTCCATCAAGGCTGTTATATTGTCACCCTGCTTATTTAACTTATATCAGAGTACATCATGTGAAATGCCAGGCTGGATGAAACAAAAGCTGGAATCAAGATTGCTGGGAGAACTGTCAATAACATCAGATATGCAGATGACACCACCCTTGTGGCAGAAAGTGAAGAGGAACTAAAGAGCCTCTTGATGAAGGTGAGAGAGGAAAGTGAAAAAGCTGGCTTAAAACTCATTCAGAAAACTTAAGATTATGGCATCCAGTCCCATCATTTCATAGTAAATAGATAAGGAAACAATGGAAATAGTGACAGACTTTATTTTCTTGGACTCCAAAATCACTGCAGATGGTGACTGCAGCCGTGAAATTAAAAGACACTTGCTCCTTGGAAGGAAAGTTATGACCAACCTAGATAGCATATTAAAAAGCAGAGACATCACTTTGCCAATAAAGGTTCACATAATCAAAGCTATTGTTTTTTCAGTAGTCATGTATGGATGTGAGAGTTGGACCATAAAGAAAGCTTAGCACATAAGAACTGATGCTTTTGAAGTGTGGTGTTGGAGAAGACTCTTGAGAGTCCCTTAAACTTCAAGGAGATCCAACCAGTTCATCCTAAAGAAAATCAGCCCTGAATATTCATTGGAAGGACTAATGCTGAAGCTGAAGCACCAATATTTTAGCCACCTGATGCAAAGAACCGACTCATTAGGAAAAACCATGATGCTGGGAAAGATTGAAGGCGGGAGGAGAAGGGGACGACAGAGGATGAGTTGGTTGGATGGCATCCCTGACTTGATGGACATGAGTTTGAGCAAGCTCCAGGAGTTGGTGATGGACAGGGAAGCCTGGCATGCTACCGTCCATGGAGTGGCAAGAGTTGGACATGACTGAATGACTGAACTGAACTGAACTGATAGGTCTGCTTAAGGTTTAACTGGGCTTCCCTGGTGGCTCAGTGGTAGAGAATCTGCCTGCCAATACAGGAGACATGGGTTCAATCCCTGAGTTGGGAAGATTCCCTGGAGGAACAAATTGCTACCCACTCCAGTATTCTTGCCTGGGAAATCCCGTGGACAGATATAGTACTTGGAATAATTTCTCATCCTAGATTAATAAACTAGCATTTATTACTATGTCATGAGCTTGGCTAATTTATATTTGTATTTTATATGATAAGAAACCATGTATCTGCATGTATAAGGCCAAGGAATAAACTCAGAAATTGAAAATTCATCATGAACACTATGTTTCTTGAGAAACTGACCTTCTCTTGAGAATGAATTAGCATACCAGTGTGGTTGAGATTGGAAGTTTTCGTATATTCCATGATACTTCTATAGTCAGATACAACTTGTACTATGTTATAAAACCTGAACTTGTCTTAAATACCTGTTAATTTGGTGGTACAGTCTTTCTAAATAGGTTTAATAAACTGACACCAAAGAGTACAGTGTAAAACTTCTTACATTTTTCTAAAGACTCTACTTCAAAAACTTCTTACAAAGTTCACTAATATAAAATGAGTCAGGTGATCAGTTAGGTTCTGTACTCAGCTACATAGGTGTTATTTTTTTCTCAAATAGTTTATTCTGTGAACCTTGAGATATCTTGTGACTCCAGCTAGAATCCACCTTGGAGGTCATGTTGCATCACTTCTGCAGTATTCACTCTGTTCCCTGGAAGCAAGTTGCTTTAGTCCAGCCCACATTGACGGCAGGAGGAGTACACTCCACCTTCTGAAGAAAGGAGTATCAAATAATATGTGGACAAATTTTAGAACTATTGCGCTTGATAGTTTGCAGTAGTTCAGGGCTTCCCTAGTGGCTCAGATGGTAAAGAATATGCCTGCACTGCAGGAGATTTGAATTCGATCCTGGGTCAGGAAGATCCCTTGGAGAAGGAAATGGCATCCCGCTCCAGTGTTCTTGCCTGGAGAATCCCATGGACAGGGAGCCTGGTGGGCTACAGTCTGTGGGGTTGTAAGAGTCCAACACAGCTGAGCGACTAACACTTAACACTGCACTTGATAAGCTTGAAATTAGTACAAAGGAAGTTTTATAAATTAACGGTATTAGGCTTAACATCTCCTGACTCTCTGTCTCAACAGAGTATAGTTGTGTTTAAAATGGTCCTGGTAGACTTAAAATCCTTTGACTAAAGTTTTTTACTGTGGGAGGAGAGGTATGGGGTGAATTGAGAAAGTAGCACTGACATATATGCAGTAACATGTTTAAAATAGATAACTAGTGGAAGCTCCTGTATAGCACAGGGAGCTCAGCTCAGTGCTCTGTGATGATCTAGAGGGTTGGGAGGGAGGCTCACCACGAGGGAGGGGATTTATGTATGCCTGGAGCTGAGTCCCCTTGTTTGTACAGCAGAGACTAACACAGCATTGTAAAGCAGTTATCCTCCAATTAAAAATTTAAAAAATGAAGTTTTTTACTCATTGAGTAGTGTTTGCATGGGCACTGTCTTTATTTGCTTCTGAAGAAAATGAAATAATGATGGGAAAGTGCATTCCAGCCAGTACATGTGCAAACGGGCCACCTGGGGGGCTTGAACTGTCAGCATGAATGGAACTTAAGATGTGAAGAGGGAATGATGGGAAATGAAGCTGGAAAGGTAGTGCCCCTCAGTTTCCCCTTCTCTCCTTTCACCCTCAGCTTTTGCCATCTTTACATTTTTAAGGCTAATATTTTCTATGGCTATAATTAAGTTTTATGTAAATTGTTAATTCTGAAAGTTGAAAGCCAGTGGGCAGGGTTTATGTGTGAGTGCATAGGCTCCAGAGCTGCATAATATATTTCCTTTCTTATTTAGTTTTTTAAGTATTTCCTGAAATTTCTAATTGTCTATTTTTTCCACCTTTGACATACTCTCAGTTTTTTTCTCCAGATCTCCAGGTGGTTATATACCCTAATGATTCTGCTTTAGAGACTAGTTTCTTGGGCCCTTCTTTCCTCCTGCTCTAAACAGATCCAGTTTTTCTCTAGGTCTGCCTTTTGAATTTCCATAATTCCTGGATTCCATTCCTTTTCCTTTCTCTCTATTCCTGTGTCATGTCCTCAGAATTTCCTATGAAAGGTTGTTTGAGGGTACTAAGTTTTCCAAGTAGTTGCATGTCTGAAAGTGCCGTTTTTGAACCTGTATACCTTGTTGATACTTGGCTAGTTACAGTGTTCTAGATTGGCATAAGAATTCTAATGGCAGAGCCCTATCATATACTGGCTTCTTCTTGCTGGTAAGAAATCTGATGGAGATTGGCCTCTGGTTCTTTTGTGAGTGACTCTAATTTGAAGGCTTTTAGTCTTTTTACCTGGGCATCTGAAATTTCAGTGTTAGCTAAATTATCCCTTTTTTTTTAGTTTTTCTTCCCCCAATTTATTTAGTTTTCTTTCATGTTAAGGTCTTTCCTTGAATATCTGGTGATCCTTTATAATCTATTGATATGCATGAGTGAAAAAAAAATGACTTTAGAAGTTGGGTGGGATTTATTAATGGTCTAGTTTTGTTTAGAGTAATTGGACAGAGAACTAGTTAAAAGCTAGAATGTATGAATATTTCTCTGAGACTGTTTGGTTTCTTTAGGAAGAACTCTCCAAGTTTGGTTTTTGTTTGTGTTTTTTGGGGGGAGGGGGTCTTTTTGTTTTTTCCTGGAGCATGAATGCTTGACTATCTTTTGGAGTAGGGTAGTAAACTGTTCAGCACATACAGCATTATATACTGTGCACCCCCCCCCACCACTCATTTTCAGTTCAGTTCAGGTCCTCTATTTCACCTGGCTTTTCTGATCTCGGGTTCTGTAGGAACCTCATCTGTAATCCCTTTTTCTGTTTATTCTAGGATGTGACTTCCCTCTCTTTTGGTTTTGTCACTTACCACTTCATATACTTTGAATTTCCAAGAAATTTGACGAAGTCTCTTTCCTAAGGGACCATTCTTCTATTCTCTTTGATATTGTAGATTTCTCTCTCTCTCTCTCTCTCTCTGTCTCTGACCTAATCTTTTAGAGTAAAGGGAAGGAGATAAACAAATTTGCCATTTTTAAGTAATATGCATTGTGATCACTAGGTAAAGATTCAGAAGATAGCTATTAAAGGAACACTTGATATTTCAAAGACAGTAGTCTTATACCTATTCTCTTTACATTGAAGGTAATTTGAATCCCAGTTTCTTTTCAAGTGTTCTTTGTGATCTTGGACATACTATGTAGTGTGAGGTCTTATAGTATTAATACTTTACATATTGTAGAGCTGTGGTTTTCAATTTTTTTTTGACTGAAAACTGTAATAAGAAACACATTTTACTTTACAGTTCAATTCTCATATAGCATTTCATAAAATAACACTTACATATAATATGTGGGTATTTTATATTTGTTTTTAAGTTCTGGTTGTGACCCTTGATTCTCTTGTCTACGTAAGGCCATGCAAGGATCTCAGTAGCAGTGAGAATTTTTTAGTAGGATTAAGTTTCAGTCATAATGATAAAATAGAATACAGTTAAGTTTTTAAAAAATTCACCTTTCAGCCAAATTTAAACTAATTTTGTGTTTTGCAAGACATACCTGCTTTTTAGATGCTTCCTTGACCATGTAGCTTTTCTTGTATCTCTAATAATTTATATGAAAAGCTTCTTATATTGGGAATTAATCATATTTTTTAAAAGAGCATAATATCCTTACCTCTGATATGGTTATCAATATCAGAGGTATTCTGAAGTGATGACAATAAGTATGAATATATTGGTATTTCAAGTCTGTTACATTGGCCTAGTGAAAATAGCCAAGTAAAAACAATACGTGACCTTACCACTTGAAAGTAAGACATTGCCATATTGAAACACCACTGAGTATGCTTCATTTGCAAGCATGCTTGTAATGGGGAAACTGAAGTATAAAGTGATCAGTGTAGACACTGTCAGTACTTTTTACATTTAGTGAACAAAATTATTATACATTCTTTTTCTCACAAATTACTGTTCATATTTATGAAATACAGCCAGGCTATAGTCTTATTTTTTCAGCTTTTTTTGTTTCTCTTTCTTATGAGAAAATTCTGAAAATTGATGTTTCAGAAAGATCCCTAAGAGTTAGGCTATATTAAACATCTACAAGTGCAAAATATTTTATAATTTTTTAATGATGAAAACATTAATCTTTTCTTACTAGGATAACCATTATAAAAATGTTTTTAACCGATATAAAAATGTTACCTGTCTTGAACCTAGAAGTAGGCCAACCAATAGTAGACTACAGAAGCATCCTCTCTTCTCTCACTTAACCTTTTACAATCTGATCAACTCTTCCACCATTGTTTTACCTTAGCTTCCAAGAGACTCAACAAAAAGTGCTTAAATACATGTATAGCTTTCCAGCTTTTAATTAATCCTGATTTTATTTTGAATTGTCCTGTTTATGTTTAATCTTGTAAGCACTCTCAAATTCTTTTTGACTCCAGGTTATATAGAGAATAGACTGTGTGGGTGTGTATATGTGTGTGTGTGTGGTAAACAGCAATATCTTTTATATTTGTTTATTGCCTGATAGCGTTATTTTTTAAGGTTTTGTATCTTGCCTTTTCAGCTTGCTTCTAAGCTCTGGAAGACAGGAAATCATCTCTAACTTTCAAAACTAGCCTCAAAGGACTGTGTTAAAAGTTAAATAGACATAAGAAACACTTAGAATTGTATTTGGCATGAAGGAAATGCTAATGTTAGCAGCATTATGTTTTATTATATAGCACACAGACTACTCCATAGAACGTGTACTTATAGGAGGGGTTTAGGTAAGAAAAGATTTTTCTATTCCCCAATACCTACAAAGGTTTGAAGACTGAACATTTCTATTTTAATTCAATGCCAAATGAGTTGAAATGTTAACTGCTTTCTAAATATATCTAATGTTTGGTAAAATCCAAAGGTGACCGCTCCCATCCAAATATTAGATAACACTGGGACATAATTCTGGAAAGAAGTCTTTAGGCTGAGTAGCACATTACTGAATGGAGAAGCTATGGGAAACATTGATTTCTTCTCAGAGGAGGCTGAGGAGATAGGTGCCCAGGAAAAGAAAGTTCCTTTTTATTTGTAACATATTCCTGAATCTACTGTTTGCTAGTCTTGAAGATCATATTGTGTCTTCTATCATGTTAGCTGTAGGCTACTAGCCTGTCATGTAAGAGAACCCCATGGACTGTAGCCCATTAGTCTCCTCTGTCCATGGGATTTCCCAGGCAAGAATACTGGAGTGGGATGCTGTTTCCTCCTCCAAGGATCTTACTGACCCAGGGATTCAACTCACGACTCCTGCATTGGCCAGTGGATTCTTCAGCACTGAGCCAACCTGGGAAACCCCCTATATACCCCATGTTAGTAGTAAAAGAGATGAAAAGGAGAGCCTGCCCAGTGAATGATCACTGCCCTGAGGAACCTCCTCTGAATCGGGAAGATCCCTTGGAGGAGGGTGGCCGTGGTGGTGGTTTTGTCTCTAAGTCACGTCTGACTCTCTTGGGGCCCCATGGACTGTAGCCCGCCAGGCTCTTCTGTCCGTGAAATTTTCCAGGCAAGAATACTGGAATGGGTTGCAATTTCCTGCTCCAGGAGATCTTCCCACCCAGAGGTTGAACCCATGTCTCTTGAGTCTCCTGCGTCAGCTGGCAGATTCTTTACCACCACGTCATGTGGGAAGCCCTAGGATGTCACGGCTGTAGTCTGAATGATGAATGTGTGAGTCATTAAAGTGGCAGAGGGAGTGACAAGAAGAGGATTGATTCCAGATGAAGAAATGGAATCAATAATACTTAATGACCGATTATGGATAGTGGATTATTCCTGGCATGAATAATGGGATTATATGGTAAATTTCTCACTAGGCTTTTGAGAGAAATTTTACTTTATGTATGTGAATAGCTTCTACCAAATAGTAAACATATGAAGGTAACTTCTGAATAGGTCATTTCTAAGTTTCTCTTTATTTTTATTTATAGATGCCACCTCAAATGAACAGCAAGAGCTTTTCTGTCAGAAGTTGCAGCAGTGTTGCATACTGTTTGATTTCATGGACTCTGTTTCAGACTTGAAGAGCAAAGAAATTAAAAGAGCAACATTGAATGAATTGGTTGAGTATGTTTCAACTAATCGTGGTGTAATTGTTGAATCAGCGTATTCTGATATAGTAAAAATGGTAAGCTTCTAGACTTAAGTTCCTCAGATTTATATAAATTCAAGTAAGATCTGAGGTGTAATTACAATTTAATGAGATTGATTTTTAATAAATGTACGATAGTTGATGTACTCAAAAGAATGTTTTTTAAAATAGTCCATTTGAAAGATTATCCATTCCAGTGATGCTGTCATTGCTTTACGATAGTTTGGGAATTCAGTAGCCACAATGGCTGGTGGCTACCACATTGGAGACTGTGGATCTAGAGCTTAGGAGAAAGATGTAAGCTCAAGATTATATGGGTTGAAATAAAAAAAAAAAAAATTACATGGGTTGGTAGGTAATTAATGTCATCCAGCTGAATGGAGAAAGAATATCTAAAGGGGGAAGAAAAGACTAATGAAAAAATATGGGGCTCTCCACATCTCAGAAGTGGATACGGGAGTCAAATCTAAACCATTCTTATTTAGGAAATTTTGATATCGTATATGTAGATTCTATAGCACTGAATTTTAATCAAAACTCAGGACCCTTAAACAATATTAACAAACATTTGAAATAACTGATGTGAAGAAGAAAAATATCGAAGAAAGGTTGTTTAGGGTACTGTTTATTAATTGTTTAACCATATTCTTCAAACTGTAGAAATTTGTTTAGGACATATGATTTTTATATTTTAGTGCATAACAAAATATAACAAATTCATTTGGAATAATTAGAGTCACAGTTTAAACTTGTGTTGGTTATAGGTGGTTTCAATGAGTCAGACATGACTGAGCTACTAACACACAGAAGGTTATAGCAAGTATGATCTAAACCATACTCTTTGCATTGGTCACTTAAGGCTGTTTATCTCTCCTTGCTATTCTCTGGAACTCTGCATTCAGTTGAGTGTATCTTTCCTTTCTCCTTTGCCTTTTACTTCTCTTCCTTTCTCAGCTACTTGTTAGGCCTCGTCAGCCAACCTCTGCCTTCTGGCATTTCGTTTTCTTGGGGATGGTTTTGGTCATCACCTCCTATACAGTGTTACAAACTTTTATCCATAGTTCTTTGTGCAGTCTGTCTACAAGATCTAGTCCCTTGCCTCTGTTCATTACCTCCACTGTATAATCACAAGGGATTTGATTTAGGTCCTATCTGAATGGTCTAGTGGTTTTCCCTAGTTTCTTCAATTTGAGCCTAAAGTTTACAATAAGGAGCTGAAGATCTGAGCCACAGTCTGTTCCAAGTCTTTTTTCTGCTGACCCTATAGAACTTCTCTGTCTTTGGCTGCAAAGAATATAATCAGTCTGATTTTGATACTGGGCATCTGGTGATGTCCATGTGTAGAGTCATCTCTTACGTTGTTGGAAAAAGGTGTTTTGCCAACATATGCTGGGTCATAGAAAAAGTAAGAGAATTCCAAAAAACATCTATTTCTGCTTCATTGACTATGATAAAGCCTTTGACTACGTGAATCACAACAAACTGTAGAATATTCTTAATAAGATGGGAATCCTAGACGGTATTACCTGCCTCCAGAGAAACCTGTATGCAGGTCAAGAAGCAGCAGTTAGAACTGGACATGGAACAATGAACTGGTTCAAAACTGGGAAAGGAGTACATCAAGGCTGTATGTTGTCACCCTGCTTATTTAACGTACATGTAAAGTACTTCATGTGAAATGCTGGGCTGGATGAATCACAAGCTGGAATCAAGATTGTGGAGAGAAATATCAACAGTTTCAGATACGCAGATAATACCACTTTAATGGCAGAAAGTGAAGAGCCACTAATGAGCCTCTTGATGAAGGTGAAAGATGAAAGTGAAAAAGCTGGCTTGAAACTCAGCATTCAGAAAACTAAGATCATGGCATCTGCTCCTATCACTTCATAGCAAATAGATGGGGAAACAGTGACAGACTTTATTTTCTTGAGTTCCAGAATTACTGCAGATGGTGACTGCAGCCTGAAATTAAAGGACGCTTGCTCCTTGGAAGAAACACTATGACCAACCTAGACAGCATAATGAAAAGCAGAGACATTACTTTGCCAACAAAGGTCTGTCTAGTCAAAGCTATGGTTTTTCCAGTAGTCATGTATGGATGTGAAAGTTGGCTGAGTGTTGAAAAATTGACGCTTTTGAACTGTGGTGTTGGAGGAGACTCTTGAGAGTCCCTTGGACTGCAAGGAGATCAAACCAGTCAATGCTATAGGAAATCAGCACTAAATACTCATTGGAAAGGCTGATGCTGAAGCTCCAATACGTTGGCCACCTGATGGGAAGAGCTGACTCTTTGGAAAAGATCCTGCCAATGGGAAAGATTAAGGACAAAAGAAGAAGGAGGTGACAGGATGAGATGGTTGGATGGCATCACTAATGGACATGGATTTGAGCAAGCTCCAGGAGATGGTGAAGGACAGAGAAGCCTGACGTGCTGCAGTCCACGGGGTTGCAAAGAGACATGACTCAGCTACAGAACAGCAACAAAATAAACTATACTCACATATTTGAGTCAGATTATTCTGTAATTTGCCATATGTTAATAAATTCTGGGATTTAATTTGTTTTCCCACGCAAAAAGGTGTGTTTTTTGTCTTTCTTTAAATTTTTTTTTTAAACTTCTCGGTACTTCATTTCTAGTTAAGAAACATGGTCACTCACTTCTTTAAAGCGTTTTGGTGTATTTGTGATACACAGTTAATTTTATTGGTGGCTACAGGGTTTACTTTTTCTTTTACTACTAACAATAATAAGTATTATTTCAAAGGCAAATTATGCCCTCCTATGGGATATATTCCCTTTTTGAGTTCTAGCTATGACTTTCTGCCACTTGTGAAATTGATATCTATTAAACTGTTGGCTCTTTCTCATATACAGGTTTTGAGTTTTAGCAAATCAAATTTTAGATTTTTACTTTCTAAGTCTTACGGTTGTGCATGTGTGTATGCCAAGTCAGTTTAATTGTGTCCCAACTCTTTGCAACGCTGTAGCCTGCCAAGCTCCTCTATCCATGGGATTCTCCAGGCAAGAATACTGGAATGGTTTCCATGCCCCACTCCAGGGTATCTTCCCAACCCAGAGATAGAACCCACATCCCCTGTGTCTCTTGGATTGCAGACATATTCTTTGCTGCTGAGCCACTGGGGAATCCCCTTATAGTTACAGTAATTGACAGTTAACAGTTATTTGGTGTACCGTAGATGCCACTTCATAAGAATAGTTGGGAATTTGCTTACACCACCAAACAACATTTGTCTCATCCTCTGTTCTCCAAGTAATTTATCTTAAATGACCAACGCCTCAAGTGTTAGGGCCTTACATGTTTACTGAGCCATTTGGTCTGTCAGTTTGTTCATCATTCTTCAAAGAATTTTGAGTTGGGCTCCCAATCTATTCTTTGCTAGAGAAGAAGGATTGTCGCGTACTTGGGTACTAAGACAATGTGAAAGATTAATTATAATCTAAAATGAAGAGTCTCAAAGCATACCCTTATTTCAGAGAGATTAGTATTTTTTAAAAGGCTCAGAGTAAATGAAATCAAGTCATCTAAATCAAGTCATCATCGGGTACTATAAACTATGTCCGTGCTGCCGTGAAAATGTTATACCCCCATCGTCCTCCTCTTTATAAAATATGGAGTGTCTATAAGAATAGATTTTTATCAGACTCTTTTGGGTTATAAGGTAAGTAAAAGTCTGGGTTAAAGTATAGGAGAAGTTGTGGAAAGATAGAATAAGTTAGGCATAGGGAGAGTTAGGAACTTTATGCTCCCCTCCCCCCAATTCCCTCCCCTTCACTTTTTTTTTTAAAGCAAAACTTGGAAAAAAAATTTGTGATTTAAGGGAGAGGAATCTGGAGGTAGTCTGAATGAAATTTGATGTCTGTAGAGGTCAGAGTTATGGGATAGAGAATAGAAAGAAAGAAATGGCTGCCTTCATATCTTGAAGAGATTTATAGGTTTTGAGCTAAACTTACAGTCACAACTTTTTTCTTAAAGTTATTTTTAAAATATTTCATTTTGCATTTTTAAATTTAACTGAACAACAGAGAATAGAAATCTAAATTTATTTTTCCTTACAGATCAGTGCTAACATCTTCCGAACTCTTCCTCCAAGTGATAATCCAGATTTTGATCCAGAAGAGGATGAACCCACACTTGAGGCCTCTTGGCCTCACATACAAGTATGGAACATATTGTATTGACAGTTTTTACATTTATGCTGTTCTGCTGAAATCATGAAACGCTGTTTTAGATTTGAGTGCTATTTGAAGTACTAGATTTTTAATACTTTTTTTTAACATTTCCTTGTCCCAAAATAAAATATTGCTTTTCATTTTCTTTATTGTAAATTACACTTAACATTTACCTTTTAAACTGTTTTAAAGCATATTCCATAGCATTAAGGGCATTTATAATGCTGTGTAGCCATCACTATTACCTAGTGTAATAGGCACCTTTTCTTTACCTTTTCATCATCCACAATCTTTTCATCACCCCAGATGGAAACAGCCTTGTCATTAACAGTCAGTTCCCATTCTTTACCCACCCCCTACCTCCCAGCCACTGGCAGCTATTAATCTGTTCTCTGTGTCTGTGGATTTGCCTGTCCTGGATGTTTACTATAAATGGACTGATAATATGTGACCTTATATGCTTAACATAATATTTTCAAGGTTCATCAGTATTGTAGCATGTATCAATATGTCATTCCTTTTAATGGCTGAATAATATTCCATTGTGTGGACATACCACATTTTGTTTATCCATTTAATCAATAGCTGAACAGTTAGGTGGTTTCTACTTTTTGGCTGTTGTGACTAGAACTGGTATGAATGTGTGAGTTTTTGTTTAACATGTTTCTTATAAGTTTTGACACGGTGTGTTTTTATTTTCATTGATTTCAAAGTGTTTTCTAACTTCCTCTGTGACTGATTTGGCCCAATAGTTATTTAGGAATGTGTTTAATTTCTGGGCTTCCCTTGTGGCTCAGCTTGTAAAGAGTCCGCCTACAAGGCAGGTGAGACCTGGGTTCAATCCCTTGATTGGCGAGATCCCCTGGAGAAGGGAAGGCTACTCCAGTATTCTGTCCTGGAGAATTCCATGGACTGTTGTCCATTGGGTCACAAAGAGTCAGGTAACGACTGAGCAACTGGGTTTCCCTAGTAGCTCAGCTGGTAAAGAATCTGTCTGCAGTGCAGGAGACCCTGCTTCAATTCCTGGGTCAGGAAGATCCGCTGGAGAAGGGATAGGCTGCCCTCTTCAGTATTCTTGGGCTTCCTTGATGGCTCAGCTGGTAAAGAGTCCACCTGCGATGCCAGAGACCTGGGTTCGATCCCTGGGTTGAGAAGATCCCTTGGAGAAGGGGAGATAGGCTACCCACTCCAGTATTCTGGCCTGGAGAACTCCATGGACTTTATAGTCCATGGGGTCACAAAGAGTTGGACACAACTGAGCGACTTTGACCTTAATTTCTACATATTTCTTTCTGTTATTGATTTATAATTTTATTTCATTGTGGTTGGTGAATATACTTTGAAGTTTTCAGTCCTTTTAAATGTATTGGGCCTAGCATATAGTTTTTCATGGAGAATGTTTCATGTGTGCTTGAGAAGAATGTGTATACTGTTGTTGTTGGATGGAGTGTTGTGTTGAAATCTCTTAGATCTAGTTGATTGTTTAAGTTTTCAGTTTCCTTGTTGATCTTCTGTCTAGTTCTCTCCACTATTGGAAATGAAATATTGAAATTTCCTACAGTTATAGTTGAATTATCTGTTTCTTTCTTCTGTTATGTCAGTTTTTGATTCATGTATTTTGGGGTCTTATTAATTATGTTTATCATCATTTTATAGTTTTTGTGTTAAAATTCATTTGATGTAGTATTCTATAACCACTATTTAAATGCTATATTTATATAAATACTATATAAATTTATTTATATATAAATACCACATAAATCTATAGCCACTATGTAAATACTGTATTTATATAGTATTTTACAGCCACTGTCTAACTCTCTTTTGGTTACTGTTTGCATGATATATCTTTTCTGTACATCTACTTCTTACCTATTTGTTTCTTTGAATCTAAATTGTGTCTCTTGGGAATTCCTTGGTGGTCCAGTGGTTGGGACTTTTCAGTTTCACTGCTGAGGGCCTAAGTTCAATCCATGGTCAGGGAACAAAGATCCTGCAAGCCACATGGTGTGGCTAAATAAATAGTGTCTCTTGTAAACAGCATGTCGTTGAAACCTGTGTTTTTTTTCTTCAGTTTTGACAGTCTCTGCTTTTGACTGATGTTTAATCCATTTTCCCTGGTAGCTCAGTGGTAAAGAATAAGCCTGCAATGCAGGAGATGTGGGTTCTGTCCTTGGGTTGGGAAGAACCCCTGGAGAAGGAAATGGCAACCCATTCCAGTATTCTTGTCTGGGAAATCCCGTGGACAGAGGAGCCTGGCAGGCCCCATGGATCACAAAGAGTTGAACACAATCTAGCAACTAAACAACATTTTGCTGCTCTGTGTCTTGTGTCTTTCTCATTCCTCTACCCCTCCATTATTGGGTTTTATATTAAATACAGATTTCCTGGAGTACCATTTTAATTCCCTTGTTTCTTTAACTATACTTTTTTGAGGTATTTTCTTAGTACTTACCCTAGGGATTAACATTTTAAAATGAACTAGTTTGGTTGAATAGTAGTAGTATTCAGTTTTAGTAGTATACAAAACTTTGGTCCAGTATACCTCCATTCCCTCCCTCTTCTTCTGTGCTGTTATTGTCATACAGATTGGATCTTTTTGCAGGCGTTTTATTGCACTTTGCAGATATTGCATTTTTTTACAAATTGAAGGTTTGTGGCAACCTTGTGTCAAGCAAGTCTATCAGCACCATTTTCTTACTTCATGTCTCAGTGTCACATTTTGATAATTCTTGTAATATTTCCAACTTTTACATTGTTATATTTTATGATGATCTGTGATCAGTGATCTTTGATGTTATTATTGCAAAAAGATTACAGCGTGCTGAAGATTCAGATGATGGTTAGCATTTTTAGCAATAAAGTATTTTTAAATTAAGGTATGTACATTGTTTTTATAAAACATAATGTGATTGCATATTTAATAGACTGTAATGTAAACATAGCTTTTACATACATTGGGAAACCAGAAAAATTCATGTGACTTGCTTTAGTGCAAAATTCACTTTACTATGGTGGCCTGGAATCAAACCTGCAATGTCTCTGAAGTATGCCTGTACATGTACATCCATCAACCCAATTTTGTAATTATTGCTTTATGTGGTTGTCTTGTAGAACAAAATGAAAGAGTTATAAGTAAAACTACATTTATACTCTTTCATATTTACCTATGTAGTTACCTTTACCCATACTCGCTCTTTTTTCCTGTGAACTCAAGTTACATATGGTGTCCTTTCAGCTCAGCCTGAAGGATTCCCTTTAATATTTCTTGTAAGGCAGGTCTATTAATCTGGGAATATCTTAATTTTTCCTTCATTTTTGAAGGACAGTTTGGCTGAATATAGAATTCTTGGCTAACTGTCTTTTCCCCTCAACACTTTGAAGGTGTCCTCCCACCGATCCTCTGGTGTCCATGGTTTTCTGTCCAAGTCAGTTATTAATCTTAATAGGATCTGATGTATGTGATACATTATCTCTTGCTGCTTTGAAATTTTTCTGTTTGTCTTTAACTTTTGTCAGTTTGATTATGATGTCTCTAGATATGGATCTCTTTGACTTTATTCTAGTTGGAGCTCCGCTGAGCTCCAGTTGAGTTCATTGTATAAATTAATACTTTTCCTCAAATTTGAATTGTTTTTAGCCATTTCTTCAACTATTATTTCTTCCTCTTTCTCCTCTCCTGAGACTCCCATTATGTGCAGTATGTTGGTATGATTGATGGTATCCCGCAGGTCTTTGAAACTGTTCATTTTGTGTTCAGTCTTTCTTTTTGCACCTCAAACTGCATAATCTCTATTGACCTGTATCTCTGCCAGCTCACAGTGTTTTTCATTGTTTTTGTGTGGGAAAGTGAGCTTACTGAAGTCCTCACTCCACCATGTCAGAAGTCCTCTCCGAAGCACATCTTTTTAGTTGAGGCTGAGGGAGGGTAGTCCTCTTGCTCTAATGCCGCTGTGTGACAACTCACTCCTCATAGTTACTGGAGAACTGGTGATAAAAACTTGCTGTTTCAGTAGGACCAAGTTTTCCATTAAACCTTCTCCAGATAATTCTTTCTAGCCCTAACTTCTTTATTCAGAAATTCCCCTCAAATACGTGACTTTAATGTAAAGTCATCTAAAGTTCACTCAGTTAACTGAATCACATTGGTGCTGCCACACTTAATACTTAAATAACTACGGCTCTTTAGATAAGGTTCAGAGCAGAACATATTGTAATTCTTATGCTGTACTTAAAAATTGTTACAAAGGTTCCATTGTAGCTTTGAAATATACTAATGTGTGTTTACGATTTCTTCTGAATGCATGCATGGGGGTGTGTGTGTGTGCTCAGTTGCTCAGTCATGGCCAGCTCTTTGCAACTCCATGGACTGTAGCCCTTCTTTGTCCATGGGATTTTTCAGGCAAGAACACTGGAGTGGGTTGCCATTTCCTTCTCTAGGGGATCTTCCCAACCCAGGAATCGAATCCATGTCTTCCGCATTGGCAGGTGGATTCTTTATCCATTGTGGTGCCTGGGAAGCCGTTACAGGGTTTCTTTGCATATGTTCTTATATGGCTAGTCTTTATGGCTATTGGTTTTTTTATTGTATACATTAGGTTTTATTTTTGTTCTCCAGAATGTCTAATTAAAATGCTCTGAGAAGACCTATATGATGCCTTCAGTTTACAGATATTTTCTTACTTTTAAAATAAGCAAAGCTCTGAGGGAGAAAGTAAAAGGTACTCTTGCCTAATGCTTCAACTATAGTGACTTTAATATTTTTTATTGGGATATAGTTGATTTACAATATTGTATTAGTTCCAGGTGTATAAATAGTGATTTGGTATTTTTATAAATTATACTCCATTTGTAGTTATAAAATATTGGCTATATTTCCTGTACTATGTAATATATTCTTGTAGCTTATTTATATTATAAATAGTTGTTTGTAACTTGTAATCCCCTACCCTTTTCTTGCCTCTTCCTTCTTTCCTTTCTCCAGTGATAACCACCCATTTGTTCTTTATATCTGTGAGTCTGCTTCTTTTTTGTTATATTCACTAGTCTGCCTTAGTTTTTAGATTTCATGCTTAAGTGATATCATGTATTTGTCTCTCTCTCACTTATTTCACTTAGCATAATACCCTCCAGTTTCATCCATGATGTTGCAAACGGCAAAATTTCATTCTTTTTATAGCTGAGTAGTATTCCGTTGTGTGTGTGTGTGTGTGTGTGTGTACTATATCTTTTTTATCTGTTGATGGATACTTAGGTTGCTTCCATATCTTGCCTATTGTAAATACTGCTGCTGTGAGCATTGGGATGCATGTATCTTTTCAAATTAGTGTTGTTTTCTTTGGATATACACCTAGGAGTTAAATTGCTGGGTCGTATGGTAATTCTGCTTTTAGTTTTTTGAGGAACCTCCATATTATTCTGCACAGTGACTTCATCAGTTTACATTTCCACCAGTAGTGCACCAGTCTTCCTTTTTTTTCCATATCCTCAGCAACATTTGTTGTTTGTGGTCTTTTTGATGATAGCCATTCTGAAAGGATGATTTGTGTATTTTTAAGATAGTGACCTAAAATCTGCAGGCAAGCACAATGACGTGTTGTAGAGAGAATTGAATGTATTTGCCTACATGCAACCAATACTATCAGTTTATCAGATGGCTTGCAGATCATGTTTAGCTAATTTTACTATGTATGTCTGTGTGTGTGTGCTCAGTTGTGTCCAACTCTTTGCAGCCTCATGGACTATAGCCCGCCAGTCTCCTCTGTCCATGGGATTTTTCAGACAAGAATACTGGAGTGGGTTGTGTAATAACACTATAAAAAGTAGATATTGTTCATATTTTATGGATAAACTTAAGATTAAGCTAAAATAGATCAAGAATCGTGCCCAAGATTATACAAAAAGTAAGTGGTAGGATAAGGTTTAAGCAAAATATTGCTCCACTGTCCTTGTTCTACATGATTAAAAGCTTTACTGCCTCCCCTAGATACCATCTGTGGTCCAAGACAGATATATACAAATTCATATGAAGTTTTAATTCATATCTTTTTTAGCTTCATTTAACACCAATAAATAAGGTCTCCCACTAGCTATCACTTTTTTTTTTAGCCCTCATAAATGACTTTTTAAAGGTATAATTATACAGGTACAGATGTGCCTTAGTTAAATGATACAGAAGTGTGTATATACACATCCTAACAAGATATAAGAAAATTATTGTTACAAAGTATGGTGAAGTGGAAATGATTCTGGTGACAGATCTCTACTCAAATCTCAGTTTTGATAACATAGCTATGGAAATGACCTTAATTAAGCTGCTAAATTTCTCTACATCCTCCTTTACAAAGCTGGCATAAAACAGGGTTGTATAAAACTTGAATGGGATAACACATGCACAAAACATAGCACAATTTTTTTTTTAACTGTAGTATCTGTTTTCTTTGCATTCCCCCGTTTTTAAAAAGATATAATTTTGATATTTAGAAAGAGGTGTGTGTATACATATATACACACACATATATAATATATATATATATGTATATATATAATGGTTGCCTTTATGCTGATACCTTTAAGGAATACCCTTGGTGCCTTCTTTTGTGGCTAGTTAATGGATTCTCTAGAGTGAACAATATTGAAATTAGTAAGTAGTCTTTTCTTCCTTCACTTCCTGCCTCTCTAGCATCTAGTGTAAAGTAATACACTTTTACTCTCACAGTAAATACCGATACGCTCATCACTTGTTGGAGAAGCCAGTGGCAACCCTCTCCAGTCCTCTTGCCTGGAAAATCCCATGGACGGGGGACCCTGGTGGGCTGCAGTCCATGGGGTCGCGAGGAGTCGGACACGACTGAGTGGCTTCACTTTCACTTTTCACTTTCATGCATTGGAGAAGGAAGTGGCACCCCACTCCAGTGTTCTTGCGGGGAGAATCCCAGGGATGAGGGAGCCTGCTGGGCTGCCGTCTGTGGGGCCACACAGAGTCCGACACGACGGACGCGACTTAGCAGCAGTAGCAGTTGTCATTAGTTCTACACGAAATAGGTTTAATATTTACTGTCGATCCTTATGAAAAATTTTTCTGATCATTTCTTGGTAATTTGAAGCTCATTCTTTAGTAGACGGTCTCATGTGAACATTAACTTCCTGAGTTCTTGCATGTTTCATAGCAGTTTGTCTGTAGCCTTCACGTTTAAAGATCAGCTTAAATTGATATAAAATCCTTAGTTCAGCTTCTTTCCTTAATTTCCTTAAATACCTTAAATATTCCATTGTCTTCTGATTTCAGTCTGATTTATTTGTTTCCTTTCATATTCTTAGTGGTTTTGCTTGGATGCCCAAAAGATATTTTTCCTTTAATGGCGAATTGCTTTTATTGAACCATATAAAAGTGTTGACTTTTCTACATTAGTTTTCCCAGTTGAATGGTGTTCTTTCACTGTAAAAAGCCCACTTTTATTTCTGAAACATTTTCTTCAGTAATACTTTTTAGTATTTATTTTAGTCTACCATGTTGTTTTTCTTCTTTCTGCTGTTCATGTTGATTCTGTCCTTCTGTCTCTATATCTTACTTTCCCTTGAAATCTTTTTGTTGTTCTCATCTCTTTCTTCATTTTGTTGAATTGTTTTTAATTTCTCTTTTTTCTTTACTCTTTCATTTTTCCATTACTGTAGTTGAAAGGCAGACTAACAGAATGAATAGTTTTTCCAATTTCAGTAGTAGAGACATACAGGGGGAAGGGAATGGGTGTTATATTGGCTTATCTATAATGCCTGCCACAGGCTTGAACCATAGGAGTCAAGAGTCTGTCCTTAGTAAAATGAAAAATGATAGCTTTGTTAATGACAGTAGGGTAGATAACATCAGCTATTTTCTACATAGTTCCTGGGAGATAGAGAAGATCCTTGCTTTATATATGGGTACACAGTGTTGCTTCAGATTATATTGTTTGGTTTGGGGAAGGTTGGGGTTTTTCTGGCCACATCACGCAGCTTGCATGTGGCTCTTAGTTCCTCCTAGGCCCTTGTCAGTTACAGTGCAAAGTCCTAACCACTGGACCACCAGGGAATTCCCCCAGATTATATTGTTGATTTTTATTTTGCAAGGACTTAAGTTTTTAGTGACATTTCATTTTATATTTTATTATAAAAGACAAGAGAAAGAAATTTATATTCTAAACTACTTGAGACATTTTAAAGCAGTAGTCTGTTTCATTATTTATTTGATCTGTCTAGCACCTATATATCCAAATGGAATGAAAGAGGAATCCTAGGATTAGTGTAAATTAATAAAACCTTTAAGATTTGTCAGCACATTAGAGCTTATGTAATAGAAAATCTGAAGTGGTAAAGTACTTTTTAGTAGCACTGCACACAGTTCATCTGAAATCTATGCCATGGTTTGTGTAAAATTAGCAAAATACTAGGTTTAATATTACAGAGGTTTTAAAAGCATGAAATTCTCATTAGCTGTTAAGTTGTACATATTTTTAATCACATGTAGTTGGATAATCTCAAAAGAATCTCTAAAGCCTTTGAATTTTGAAAAATAGTTTTTCCATTAAGATATTTTTATATGCCCTTGAGAATTAACAGTAAAAATTCAGCCATACATACAATGTGCTTTCTGTTTTTCACTGGTATGATTTGAGATTTCACTGAAATTTGCTGAAACTAGTGATTCTTAAATTTTAGGAGATGGTGAGTTACTTTCAAAATATGATTTTTAAAAATGGGTGTTCTCTGAGGCAAATTCACAGAGACATACAAGAAATATTATACATCCATAGTCTTCTAATTAAAAGGCTCTGGTCTATACATATGTGTTTATAGTTTAAAATATTTCTAGTAATTAAATTTGGTATACAGTTTTAAATTTGGCAGTCAGATGGCCTACTAAATAGGAAGTGAACTGATAGGATTTGTTATTATCTAGTCATCATATTTTCTTTACAGTAAAATGTTAAAGCTGTTCTGATGAATGAAATTATAGTGTAGCACTGAAGAAATCTGCTCAATTAAAATTTCTGTCTTGGTTGTTAATATTATTTGAATCA
Organism: Antilocapra americana; assembly: GCA_007570785.1. NCBI lineage: Eukaryota > Metazoa > Chordata > Mammalia > Artiodactyla > Antilocapridae > Antilocapra > Antilocapra americana. The sequence continues at coordinate 2,064,699 of ML663557.1, forward strand.
GTTCACCTGAAATTTTCTGTTTTGTACTAAGTTTGCATTTTATTAATATATTTAGCTTACTGGATCTTTGCGGGTAGAAATTAACTTGGTAGGGTGAAAAATAAACATTAAATTTAGTTAATGAGGGGAATAATCTCAAATAATTTCAAAACCTTTCAAAATTTTGTTTCTTCAACCTTTTCATGAATTTTCTTAAAATGTGCTGATGTACAATTTCGTTTTACTTTTTTTTCCACACTGTAATGGAAATACTAATAAACAATGGAATAAAGACACAGAAGAAAAGAACAAAAGAAAGGCCATTTCAGTACTAGGGGATTGGTGGATTGGTCATATCTTTTAATTTACTAAATATTACCTGATAATTATTAATATAAAAGTTATGTTATTTTAAACTTTTCTTTCCTAAATATTGCTTTATGTTTATTGAAGACCAAAAAGATAGTAATTTTCTATGTACCTACTTTTAGATAATTAGAGAGGCATGATTGCTCTACTAGCCTGGAATACAGGCAGATTATGTAGTATTTTTATTTTCTTTTATCAGTTTTCTCTTTGGCACAGATAATTAAGGTGCAATTATGTAGGATACTGAATAGAACATAAGTTTATGTTTTTAAGATAACTTGGCTTTAGGGACTAGAGGCTCTTCTTTATGACCTGTATAAGTAGATATTTAAACTGGGGACATATATATTTTATAATGTACACCTTCATGTTCAAATACTTCTTGACCAGATACTATATTTTAAATGTTTGCATGGTCTAAGAATGTAAAATTATAGGGACCATAGCTTAATACACTAACAATTATACACAGAAATAGAAAAGAAACATCTTTTATCCTTATTTAAGATTGAGAAACATTTTTGTTACTTTAATCTTTTTATCATAGTTATTTGTTATTAATTATCTTTTAAATTATTATAGTTAAAGGAGCAGGAGGGAAAACAGGTTGATCCTATATAAGCTATTCAGGGTTCATGCAGAATGTCTTATTTTTAAAAGGATTACAGAGGGGAGAAAAAGATTCTTACAGGACTAAGATTTTGTTAGTGTTTGTTATGTCCTAGGCAATAGGTGGCATTAGTGGTAAAGAACGTGCCTGCCATGCAGGAGACATAAGAGATGTGGGTTTGATCCCTGGGTTGCATGGCAGCCCATTCCAGTATTCTTGCCTGGAGAATCCCGTGGACAGAGAACCATGGTGGACTACAATCCATGGCGTTGCACAGGATTGGACATGACTGAAGCAACTTAACACGCATGCAGGCAATGTTCTAGGCACTTACTGTCTCTCATTTAGTTTAGTATATGTTAATTCTGATATAAATTCTTTCAAATATTAGATGAATTTTCTAAACTCCATTTAGGTTAGCTTCCTCTTAATAGAGGTTGGAAAACATTCAATCAACATATTCCTTGAAAAAGAGCCTTTTGTATATTTGTAAATCATAAAAGTTCCTTTTAAATCTTTGCCTTTCTAGGTCAAACATTTGTAGTTCCTTTAGCTTTTTGTATAGGTCTTATTTTCAAATACAGTAATACATTACAAATACATTAATAATCTATGCTGTTTTGTTTTGTACCTTCTAAAATATTTTATTGGTAAAGATCAGAATTTTATATATTTTAACTTCCATAGGAAAGACACAGTCAGTACTGGGTAGAAAGGGAAAATTATCCTTCATTCCTTAATAGTTTTTGGTTATCCTAGTTATCATTTTTAGGGTGCGTTTTGGCTTATAGGAATAGGAAGACCAGCTATACACTGATCATGCATGAAGTTTGCCATTTTATTAGAGAATTAAACTCATTGCTAAAAGTACCTTTTGCCCTTTGCAGCATGGTTTCCTAGGTTCTTGGGGCAAATCAATTTTTCATGTGGAAGAAAATAGAGAAACTTTAATACAGAAATACAGTTTCTCAACAACAGTGATTTTTCATTCAACAGCTATTTATTGGGCATCTGTTGTTTTTAGGCATTATTCTAAATATTGGGTGTAAAGTACTGATCTAATAAGCAAACTGTCTTACATTCTTGGGGGAAAGAATAACGAATACTGTGTCAGGGTGTGATAGATACAATAAAAAAAACAGTAGTGCAGGATAAAGGGTATAGAGAGAGTGACTATGGAGAGAGGATGCAATTTTATAGAAATGTAGTCTTAGTTGTGCGACATTGAAGATTTTCAGCTCTGTAGATCACTCATGGTTACTCTGCCCCTGTTGGGGATTATTCAACGTGTGTATAACTTTTTTGCCATCATCTCTTAAGTGGTGCTGAGTTGGTAGCATAAAAGCAATTCGCTGCTAGTTCTGACTGGTCACTTAATTAATGTTCACTTTGTCAGGTAAACAGTGCTGATGAAAGCTCTATAAGAAATAACGTCATATCTGTGATAAGTGCAGGTTTCAACGGGGTGTGTGATTTAGAGGGTGCATTTTGATCTGGAGCTTGATGTCATGAAAATTTCCCAAAAGACATGCTTAGTTCAGTTCAGTTCAATCACTCAGTCATGTCCGACTCTTTGTGACCCCATGAACTGCAGCACGCCAGGCCTCCCTGTCCATCACCAATTGCGGGAGTCCACCAAACCCATGTCCATTGAGTCGGTGATGCCATCCAACCATCTCATCCTCTGTCGTCCCCTTCTCCTCCTGCCCTCAATCTTGCCCAGCATCAGGGTCTTTTCCAGTGAGTCAGCTCTTTGCATGAGGTGGCCAAAGTATTGGAGTTTCAGCTTCAACATCAGTCCTATCAGTGAGCACCCAGGACTGATCTCTTTTAGGATGGACTGGTTGGATCTCCTTGCAGCCCAAGGGACTCTCAAGAGTCTTCTCCAACACCACAGTTCAAAAGCACCAATTCTTCGGTGCTCAGCTTTCTTCACCATCCAACTCTCACATCCATACATGACTCTTGGAAAAACCATAGCCTTGACTAGACAGACCTTTGTTGACAAAGTAATGTCTTTGCTTTTCAAAGTGCTATCTAGGTTGGTCATAACTTTCTTTCCAAGGAGTAAGCGTCTTTTAATTTCATGGCTGCAGTCACCATCTGCAATGATTTTGGAGCCCCCCCAAAATAAAGTCAGCCACTGTTGCCACTGTTTCCCCATCTATTTGCCGAGAAGTGATGGGACTGGATGCCGTGATCCTAGTTTTCTGCATGTTGAGCTTTAAGCCAGCCTTTTCACTCTCCTCTTTCACTTTCATCAAGAGGCTCTTTAGTTCTTCTTCCCTTTCTGCCATAAATGTGGGGTCCTCTGCATATCTGAGGTTATTGATATCTCTCCTGACAATCTTGATTCCAGTTTGTGCTCCACCAGCCCAGCGTTTCTCATAATGTACTCTGATATAAGTTAAATAAGCAGGGTGACAATATACAGCCTTGACATACTCCTTTTCCTATTTGGAACCAGTCTCTTGTTCCATGTCCAGTTCTAACTGTTGTCAGGTGGTCTGGTATTCCCATCTCTTTTAGAATTTTCCACAGTTTATTATGATCCACACAGTCAAAGGCTTTGGCATAGTCAATAAAGCAGAAATAGATGTTTTTCTGGAACTCTCTTGCTTTTTCGATGATCCAGCAGATGTTGGCATGCTATTGCTGTTAAAATTAATAAGCCTTAAGCCCTCCATTTCTGATGCACATCTTAAGAGGTAGAGTATATAGGTTAATGCATGCCATACTTGACTCAGGGTGGATTTGGTCCCACCTTACCACGGCCTTTAACTCGGGATCTGCATAAAGATTCCACGTCTCTGATTTCATACCCTCCAGCTTCTATCCTATACTGTTCTTGAGAGAGGTCCTACTTATCTTATAAAAGCCCTCCTCTTTCTTGTCCAAAATTAAATCTAATGCAGAGCTCAAATTGTGTGTCCTCCGTGAAACTTTTCCTGTTACCTTATCCCACAGCCCTTTTCTAAATATCTCCTATGCTCATAGTTTTGCCATATCATTCTTGTCTATATACCATTTTATATGTTTTTATTTTTGTCTTACCTCCCCAATAAGTGAGTGAGCTTTACAGTGCCTCCTATCTGTTCATACTAAATGTAGCTAAAGGAAGACTTGTTTTTTCTACCCCCAACATTTCTGATGCCAAATACATAGATTTTCCACACCAAGAAATTCTCCAGTTCTCACTGGGTGTCCTACAGTTTATTCATTCTGACACCAACTACCCACAGTTAGCAGGGACCTCTCAGGTGAAGAGCTCAGTACAAGACTGTTCCTCACTGCAGATGACAGTCATGATTCTAGGCCTCCCATCCGTCTAACTAACTGGCTATAAATCTGGGGTTACCATGACCCACTCTTCCAGTTCAGTAATTTGTTAAAAGAGCTCACAGAACTCAAGGAATCACTTTACTTACTGTTACCAGTTTATTATAAAGGATGAAACTCAGAAACAGCCAAATAGAAGAGAGGCATACATACGGTGAGGCACAGCAGAGGCTCGGGTTTCCACGCGCCACTCTCTCAGCACCTTGATGTGTTCACTGGCCCAGTTCTTCAGACCCCTTTGCTTAGGGTTTCTGATGGTTCCATCGTGTGGTGGTGCTTGTTGTTCAGCCGCTACCTCTGTTACCAAGGTGACTGTCATGGTATTGTAGTATTTGTCTTCGAGTAACTCTGATTTGGGGCTAAAGAATGCACCTGCCAATGCAGGGGTTTGAGCCCTGGCTTGGAAAGATCCCCTGAGAAGGAAACGGCAACCCACTCCAGTATTCTTACCTGGGAAATCCCATGGACAGAGGAGCCTGGTGGGCTACAATCCACGGGTCGCAAGAGCTGGACATGACTTAGCAACTAAACAACAACCTCTAAGGATGCCAGAGAGAAGCTGTAAAGTACTTTAAGGAAAAGGTGAAAGTTCTCAACTGAATAAGGGAAGAAAAAAAGCATATGCTGACATTGCTATCTGTGGTAATAGATCTTCTGTCTGTGAAATTCTGAGGAAGGAAAAAAAAACACGCTGGTTTTGCTGTCACACCTCAGACTACAACAGTTATGGCCACAGTGCGTGGTAAGTGCTCAGTTAAGCTGGAAAAGGCATTAAATTTGTGGATGGAAGCCATGAACAGAAAAGGGTCCAGTGCCATTCAAGGGTTCAGTCATGGGGAAGTGGTGCTTGAACTTAGCACTCGAGGTTAAGAGGGCAGTACTGTACTTTTAAGATGCTTAGTACTTTTAAAGTAGAGGCTCTAATATTAGGGCTTTTAGTTTATTCACTGTGGTGCACAGACATTTATTTCTGAGCCCTGCACTTATATGATTTGGTTTATTATTTCTAAAGTGTGGATTAGATATCCTGGTTTTGACTTTAGTTACTTTTTTCCCACTGTAGTTTTATAGAGGGACTTGAAGTTTTTCTCTTTTTTAAAACTGATACTGATACTCTGTCCCTTGCAATTCAGTTTATTCTTATCTGGAGGTTTCTGATCCTACATTTAAGGAACTCTGGAAATTAAGCTGAGGTAGTTTAGTAGACCACTGGAGAAGTCCCAGTGAGTATGGAGTGCAAAATAGTCTTCTTACTTAAATATTTTATAGGCATCGTCCTTGTTTTCTGGCTCCTGTAAGTTAGTATTTTCAATGAATGATGCAAAGCAATAAATCCAAAAGGTACCAACTTAGGAGACCAAATTGTGCGTATATATTTAGTTTTGAAAAGAAAGTGAAGTCGCTCAGTAGTGTCTGACTCTTTGCGACCGCATGGACTGTAGCTTACCAGGCTCCTCAGACCATGGAATTTTCCAGGCAAGAGTAGTGGAGTGGGTTGCCATTTCCTTCTCCAGGGGATCTTCCTGACCCAGGGATCGAACCCAGGTCTCCTGCATTGCAGGCGGACACTTTACCGTCTGAGCCAAAAAACTGTTACCAATTCATCACAATTTATAATGAGATATGAAATCTCATTACTAAGTTGTTAAGGGAGGTATGTTTTTGATACGAATTTACATAGGGTAAAATTTTATAGCCTTCATCTTGCCTTTTATTTCATTTTGTCCTACAGTTGGTGTATGAATTCTTCTTAAGATTTTTGGAGAGCCCTGATTTCCAGCCTAGCATTGCAAAGCGATTCATTGATCAGAAATTTGTACAACAGGTAAGGAATTCTTCTGTCTTAAATTTCCTTATATTCATTTCAGCAATGATTTGTTAACTTGGGATTAAAATGGTCTTTCAAAACTTTAAGGATTTCTTTTTAACAGCACCTAATATTCTTGCCAGATGATGAGAATAAAAGTAAAGTAGCTTTAAGAATACAGGAGTATTTTTAATCAAGGTTTGCCTTCTGTTATATCAATTAAATTATCCTGTCTAAATCCTAAATTTTCATAGTTGTTTAATGAAGACCAGAAAAGCAAGCCTTGTTGGAATATCTAACTTAGAAAATTGGTATAACTAAGGGGAAACCATTTTTAAAATTTTTAAGTCTTTGAGCTTGAACTTGACATATGATTCTAAGCACTATGACAGAGAGGGGGAAAAATAAATATGGAATTATTTTTAGAAGTTTGGGCTTTATTGTTGAGCCCAGATTATAGATCCCCCAAAGACCACCTCAGGAGCCGATTCTGCTGTAAACACACGAGGGTCTTTTATTCAAGCTCCAGCAGGGGCTTTCACCCACACCGACGCAGTGGCTTAGGTAGGAGAGCCTGGAGTAACAGCAGATAGGCGTTTTTATAGTTTGGGGGGTGGGGTGAGGGAGTTTTCAAAATTAGAAAAACAGCAATTGGTGGACTTTTCGGCGTATTAGTTTCTGATGGTATTTTTAATCACAAACAACCTCCTAATTGGTGTATTTTTGGCACTCCCCGGTGTGTGGTGATTGGCCGAGTCTAGGGTAGTGACATGAGTAAGGGGCTGGACTATTTTATGGTTATTGGGAACTTGGGAGTTGCCCTTGACCACAAGATGGCAGCTCCTGGGAGCTGCCCCCAACCACAAGATGGTGGCTCCCCTTTTTCTTTTTTCTTAAAACGGAGTCACCTAGGCTCTACATTATGTCACTACCTTTTCTCTCCTACTCCTTCCCACCTTATGAATTCTAGCCTCCCAGTTCCTAACCACAGATAAAATATTTAAGAAGGAAAGGAGCTAAATATATGTGATTCTTTCTTTCTATAAGTTGATTGTTAGCTGGGTTTTTTTTTTTTGAACCCAATACTTAATTTCTCAGAATGTGTTCATTTTTATTTTCAAAATCTTTTCAATAACTTAAAGGCATCTTTGAAATACAAAAGACTTTGCTGGTCCTAGACAAAATTGTGAAGTACACCAAACTTCTCTGGGTCCATTTTCTCTTTTGAAGTACTTAGCTGTGAATGAGGTCTCATTAGGAATTTGATACTCTCCTTTTCTAAAGTAATTAGCATTTTAAAGAAAGGCAGAGGATGAGTGGAAGGGTAGTCATGAAGGGCGGGGCCCAGGATGAAAGACCATTATGAGGACCTTTGCTGCCTTCTTCCCACGTCTGTGTCCCCTAGGATAAAGCTTATACCAACATGAGCTTCGCATATTGAAGTTAATTTCTGGTCATCTGCTGTAGCTACCACGTAAAGTATTTTCACTAGTTGCTGTGAAGTATTGATAAATGAAGAACATTGTCATTGTCCTTTAACCTTCATAGTTTATGAAGAAATACTAGGTATATGTTAACTGTGAAATGTTAATTTCATTTCAGTACCAAGTTAGAAGCAGTCATTAAATGGAGCTATGTTATTTTGGTATTAGAGATGAATGCATGTTTCCTTCTGTAGCTCTCATGTGCTATAGAAGAAATGCAGTGTATTAAGAAACTTTAGTAATGCTGTGTTAAATTGTACTTAAGATAATAGCAGCTTGAGTGAAACAGTTGCCGTAGGGCTTCTTCACCCTGGAGCTTGAGGTATTTTGGCTGCTGGATTATGCAGGGATTTTGAGGGGGAGCAGGAAGAAAGCTGGTAGGATAGGACCCATATTCTACCTTCTACTCTAAGTGCCTGAATTATCCGAGAAGCCAAGGCCTGGTCATTTGTTTCTAGCAGTTTATATCACTGTGCTTTCACAGATCACTGCTCTGAGGTATTCTTAGTCTGCTGCTTTAATAAATATTACTGAGACATTTCTCAGCTTTTATATTTTGAAATTATTTAATTACGTGGTAAGTTTAAGACTTAGAGGTACAGGAGAAAAATCTGAAGTATAAATTTGGACGTTTGTTATTGCAAGAGAAGAAAACAAGTATATAATTCCAGGTTATGCTCAAATGATTTCCCGAAGGAGGAAGCTTAGACTTATTTAGTGCTTTTTATGTGCCAGGCACTGCCCTTATCTGCTGTTACATAAAGAGCTAGGTCATGTCCAGATTTGCAGAGCTAGAGGATGGCACAATCAGGATTTGATTATATATAAATAGATTATAAATTTGATTATATAAAACAAATTATTTTATTTAGATTATAATATTTCAAAATATTTGCTTAAATAGATGTTCTACTTAGCTAACAACTGTTCTTAATATTTCATATTGACCCCAAGGATCAACTTGTATTACATTATATTTGTTCTTAAATTAGACATAGTGACCTGAATAATTAAGGATTCCTTTTATTAATTTCAGTGTATATCTTCCAAGTAAACTCAACATCAGAAACTTGTATTTGAGTGTCTTAAGTGAATAGTTTAGCTATTTTAATTAGAATAATTTGAAGTGACTTAATGAGGTATAATATAAATTCTCATGCTTTATGGATTTTTAGCTGAAGCCTTGTGCAGTACTTAATAATCTGGCAAACACCAAATGCAGACAATAAGCAAGACACTTTAGGGATTATGACTGAAGTCATCACTACTCTCAAAGAATACCTATTCTTGTAGAAGAGATACACAAATTAACAATTACATATAATTCAAGACAGAATGGGAAAAAAAATTAAGGTTCAGAGCTTGCTATCATGACAGTGATTATTAGATTGATGAAAAAGTAATTGCAGTTTTGGACCGTGAATTTTAAATCATTATAACTATGCTCAAACACATCTATATTAATAAAATAGGAACCATTACAAATCAACACATTTTTGCCAACAAGATAAAAGTGTGTTTATTCCTATAAAAATCTGTGCTTCAGGATTCAACGAAGTCTTGAAAAGCATTTTCTGCCTCCTGCTGGTTGTGGAAGCATTTTCCCTGAAAAAAGTTGTCGAGATGCTTGAAGAAAAAACAAAACTTTGTAGCCCAACTCATTCAACTTTTGAAGCATTGATTTTGGGACTTGCAGTCAGGGTTGTCATGGAGAATTGGGCCCTCTCTGTTCCAATGCTGACTGCAGATATTGCAGGTTTTGGTGACCTCACTGATTTGCTGAGCATACTTTTCAGGTGTAATGGTTTCGCTGGTTCAGAAAGCTGTGGTGGGTCAGACTAAACAGTGACCATGACCTTTTTATGCTGCAAGCTTGGCTTCGGAAAATGCAAAAAGCTCCGAAGAGCTTTTTCTCGGCCCAGTCACTGAGCTGGTCATCAGCAGCTGTCATTTAAAATCCACTTTTCGTCACACGTCAGCAATCCAATCAAGAAATGGTTCGTTGATGCATTATAGAATAAGAGAAGACAACATTTCAAAATGACGATATTTTTGATTTGTGATCAGCTCACGAGGCACCCACTTACTGAGCTTTTCCACCTTTCCAATTTCCTTCATAAGCCAAATGACTGTGCAGTGGTCAGTGTTGAGCTCTTCAGCAACTTCTCATATAGTTATAAAGGATCCGTTTCACTATTGCTCTCAGCTGGTCCTTGTCAGTTTCCAGAGACCTGCCACTGCGTTACTCACCTTCAAGGCTCATCTCCTTTGTGAAACTTCTTGAACCACCATGGCCTGTACATTGGTTAGCAGTTCCTGGGCCAAATGCATTGTTGATGTTGTGAGTTGTCTCTGCTGCTTTACGATCCATTTTGAACTCAGAGAAATCGCTCAAGTTTGCTTTTTGTCTAATATCATTTCCATAGTCTTAAATATGAAATAAACAGCAATAAGTCATTGGGCTTTATTAGCAAAAAAAAACATAAAGCAAGAAATACATGTTAAAATGACGTATGATACAACCACACTTACGTAAAAATGTATTCCAGTATCAAACAGCAGGTTTCAACAGTGCAGAACAACAGTTACTTTTGCACCAACCTAATAACAATCCCAAAGTACAGAACATGAAATTCCTTGATGACTTCATAGGTAATTGTATTTTATAACTAGATTTATTTTTTTCCTAAGAAAATTCAACTTTTCATTTAAAACACAGTAAATTAAACTTATTTATTTAACAATTTGCGGTCTACAAGCTTAAGATTCTATGTGTAGTTTTGACATACTATCAAGAAGCATTTAAAAAAAATTCTCAAATTTCAACAGTTTAAAATTATGAACTATGTTTTAGTAGTCAAGAGTAGGGGACAGAATTTTAAAATGAGTGGGAAGGCAAAAAGAAATTACACTGTTTAGTTTTTGAAGTGTTTATTTGATTTATTGTGCTTTCTTTTTCAAAATAAATACTCCTTAAGCTTTTCTTTAGTCCCATTATTTAGCAATACTAAAGTCAATCTGATAAGGCGCAGAATCTTTTAAAAAAATTTAAAGATTTTGTGGGTTATCTTAAAATCAAAATTAGAATAGAGTGAATTGTTAGCTCAATTATTTTTAAAAAGTAATTTCTCAGATTTTTTTTAAAGCTCCTGGAGCTTTTTGATAGTGAAGATCCCAGAGAACGTGACTTCCTGAAGACTGTTCTACATCGAATTTATGGGAAGTTTCTTGGATTAAGAGCATTCATCAGAAAACAAATTAACAACATTTTCCTCAGGTATATTTGTATATTCATATATAGCACTTTTTTTTTCCTTCCATATTTCTTTACTCCAATTTGTTTAGGTTAATTTTTAATGTCTGAAACTTACAAACTTAACTGATAGAAGTTGAGTCATTTCTAGCCTATTTTATGGATATCATTTGATTGCATCTAACTTCTTGTAACTTCTTATCTAAGGGGATAGTACTAATGACCGTTTTTAATAAATAGTACAAATGTTTTTCATGTTTAAATTTTATTGAGAAAAGAATTTGTCTGTTTGAGCACTTGTTTAAAAAAATCTTGTATAAATACTGTTTAACTCAATAGCTCTTAAAGTATTTTCAGTTGATCTTCTGACAAAGCTAATTAAATGTATGTGGGACCTATCTTGACTGCTTTATAAATGAAATCATTAAATAGGTGCTTCAGATTAGGGGGTTTTGCTTTCATCTTTGTATCTTCCTGCATCTTTCATTCAGTTTAGTTTTCTGATGTTTTTCTTTATTTGTTTTAAATTCAGGTTTATATATGAAACAGAACATTTCAATGGTGTTGCTGAACTCCTTGAAATTTTAGGAAGGTAAGTCAGTTTTTGTTCTTTTTAAGAATTAAGTAACTTTGAATGCTTTATGTATTAAAATATTAGCTGGGATTAGAGAAATTATTTCACATTTTAGAATTTGAATATATAGTGTAAGGCATAGTTTCTCAACTGAATTCTTACTGTAGCTTTTTAGGGGTCAGCATATTAATGTAGTGCCACACAAAACATCTGTTTCAGAGTAGACTTCCTGCTTTTGAAACTGTGGCATATTTTATGTGTAATCTTGCCAGACCACCTCAGAAATTTACAGGATCTGATTGGGAAGAGATGAAATAAGCTATAGTGAATCTTTGATGAAGTTACAGGAGTTCTTGTTCCAATGTTGATGGACCATTTCTATACATCTGTTCTTTTTAGAAGAATCTGTAGCTTTTGATTTTAGTTCTTTTGAACTTTTTTGTCTTCTTGTTCACCACATAGGAGTATTAACCTGAGAGAAGTTTAGATCCTCTATTTAAAGAATACTTTTAGTCTCTTCTGTTAATATTTAAGGCATGATTACAGAGAGAACTGTTCTTAATTTCAGAACTTTCAATAAAGTAAGAGAAACTACCCATTTACTTCAGAATATATTGAAAATTCTAACGATATTGTGATATTGACTCTCCTGTGCTTTAGAGAAGAAAAATAAAGGCATAATAAGTGATAGGCTTTATAGAAAACATAAAATTTCTTACTGGGACATTAAATTGGCAGTTCTCATTTTCTTTTGGGACCATTGTGTGATTTAGAGGAACAGGCTTCCTAGTGATAGTCTAACTTAGGTTGCAGATAAGTAAGTCCTTCAACATTAGGCCTGAAGCAGAGCAGTTCCTGTGTACTTGGGGATGTAATAACTTTTAGAAATAAAGTAGTAACTACGTAACCCTTCCCCTGCCTTTTTTTCCCTCTAGTATTATCAATGGCTTTGCATTGCCACTGAAAGCAGAACATAAACAATTTCTAATGAAGGTTCTTATTCCTATGCATACTGCAAAAGGATTGGCTTTGTTTCATGCCCAGGTAAGTAGCAGATTTCAGGTGAAATGAACATTGTTTCAAAAACCGATATAAAGGCAGAGAAACTGAGAAATACTGAGGTGGCAATTTTAAGTATACTTAAGCAATTTGCCTTGTAAGTTGCCCAAAGCAAATTTTTAATTATATCATAATTTTTAAAGTATAATGATAATTAGTATTCTTAAATAAGCTCAGTGCATTTTAAGTATAGATATAGGAAAAAGTCAAGTTCTTTTCTAGTCCATGCCCTGACCTAATTAACTGTGTGATTTTGATTACATCCCACATATTTGCAGAACGTTCTGTCTAGCCTCCATGACCTAGTTAGAGAATGATTTTGGTTTCTTCTGTTAACACTCAGAGACTATCACATCAGCATAGGCATACACGTTAGAAACATGCTAGAAAGCTAAAGTGTTAGCGCTAATCTGACTTCACTCAGCTTCATCTGTTTATTTAGTGGGCTATAGTTACATTCCTGATTTATAAGACAAAGACAGTGACTTTTAATTCCTCAAAGAACTGGTCTACCGCCTCAATGATATCAAAAGATTGATATGCCAACTACATTTTCTTTAATATTTCAGTTAACTTAATATTCAGAAGTTACTACTGAAAAAAACGACATCTTTTTTTAAGTAGAAGTTATTTACATAATTATGGGTATATTTATTTTTATATATTGCTATAAAGCGAAGTTTGTTAAAATGAAGTAGTTTTGTTAGCTAAATATACCTGCATTACTAAATGTTATTTCATTCAGTAATATTTATAAACTGTCCCTTGCATTTTAGCTAGCCTACTGTGTTGTCCAGTTCCTGGAGAAAGATACAACACTAACAGAACCGGTAAGTGTTCTTCTTACTTTTACGTTTTGATCTGTATCATAGCAGTTTATTTTAGCTTCCTCTATACCCTCATAGCTCTGCCAAACAGTCGCAGTAACATATTTTAAATTAAAAGCATTCAGAAGAAGGGAAGTGAGGTTAATCTATTTAAAGAGTGAGGATAGGATGGCAAGTTCTCATGAATTACGTGTCTTGAATAACTTAAGTATAGGTTAGAATTAATATATAGTAGTCAAGATGTGTGATGACAGGCTCAAATGACTATAGTGACTTACACATTTATTATCTTCAATGGTAGTCTTTTCCATCTTCATATTCACCTTTTAAAATTAAAACATACTGTAAGTGTTCTAAAACTATTTCCTTGAATTTTGTTTTTTCTTTAGAAATAGGATTTTCCCTTTTGTGATGAACCATGTGGTAGGGAATTGAAAACATTTCCTTGTCTTTGGTGACTGAGCTGTAATCTTGGAGTAAAAGATTATTTACTTTATCAATCAGCATAGCAATTTAGTCTTAGCATTCTCCTGCTTACTAATTATCTATTAATACAAAGATTCAGGAGAAAAATAAAAATGTTACCATGAAAATTGACTGACGATTCAAGAAAAACAAAAGTTTAGGGAGAAACAGAAAAGGATAAAAACTTAGAAGACAGCGTTTTAACCTTGGTGAAATAAGGATTCTGAGAGGGGGATATTCTCAATCTAAATAGTCAGACTAATGTGAGTTCTTGACGAGTAGCACAGGGTCTGAAGGGTTTAAATTACATGATTGTCTTCATAGTTAAAGCTTCCTGAGGCTAGGGGCACTTGAAAAAATTACATACTTAATCTGCCTTTGACCTGAGTTTTGTGTGTGTAAAGGACAAAAGGTATTTTTCCACTTGCTGATATTTAGAGCTTTAGACTTTTTTAGATTTGCAGTTCTTCCTGAAATAGCTAAAAACAGTTTTTAAAGACAGATAGGAGAATTAGAAGCCCAGTACTTACATGAAGCCACATTAACCTCTAAAGTGGATTAAAACTTAGTAGAAATCCATGATAACATATTAGAGTTTAGAGAAGGAAAGCCCACAATATGGTTTATGCTTGATGGCTAATAAATAGATATGCATTAAATATGGTTAAGCTAATACCGAGTGGATTTGGGAGATAGCTGATTTCTTTTTAAAGAGTGAAAGGTTAGGGAGAGGGATGAGGGCCAGACATTTGACTTAGGTGAGTTGAGTTAATAGCAATAGGAGCAGCATGTGGAGGTAAAATGTCCAAGCTGACAAAGGAAAATATTTTTCAATTCATTAAGATCTGCAGATAATAGAGATCTTGCAATTACTTCTCTGGGCCATCCTAGCACCAAAGCTATAGCCATAGTCCTTGGGTTTGAGCCCTAATAATCATTTTCTAGAAGCCTGACATTCATATCAAAGCTTCCTACAAATTGTAAATAAGTCAGAGGTTTGGCTGGTTTGTTACATTCTTTGTGTTCCTAGATCTTGTATTGAAATTATTTTCCAAAATGGAAATGACTTTATTCTTACATCCATTTATCAAAATAATGTGTTAATTTGATTCACACAAGACAAAATAATAAAGCATAATGTGAAGGAATGCCTTGAAATCTGAGGCCCTAAAGATAAGCATACAAATTGGTGAATACATTTCTATAAATTTTTTCTGTGTGTATATTTATGTGTAAGGTTAAACAGTGGGAAATGCTAACTGGGTTTTTTCACCTCTCAGTATAACATGGATATTTTGCCATATTAGTCTGCTTCATATTTTCATTGGTAGCATCAAATTCCAGTGTATCAATTGGCATAACATATTTAATTAATCCTCAATTCATGGACACTTGAGTTATTGGAGTTTTTGTTGTTATAAACACGTTGCTGGGTATGGGGATGTTTTAGTGTGTTGGAATTATTCTTTGTCCTGTCTGTAATGTTGCTTACAAAAAAAATCTTAATGTGTGTATTAAAATATCCTCAGAACTGCACACCAAAAAAATATAACATTTTTAATAAATCAAGTTACTGAAATTAAAACCTATTTCTGGGTCAGAGTACAGTGTGTGATGGTGCCTGTTTCCCCACATCAGACAGTACTGAATATTATTTTAAATTTTTGTTAGTCTGATAGGTATGAAATATTTTAATTGGATTTTTAAAATTATCAGTTGTTATAAAGTTATTGGTCATTTATATTTGCCTACTTTTAAGCCTTTGCCTATTATATTTTGCATGTATTTTTTTAACCATTTGGAGTTTGCCTTTTAACTTTGAATATACTGTTTTTAATATTTGCCTTTTTAAAGAACTAAAAAAATTTTTTAATGTCGGGGAATCTATTCATCACTATCGCTTCTGGCTTCAGTGTCATGCTAAGTAAAGTCCTTGTACCTTTTGAGATTATAAAAACACTCTCTAGTATCATGTTCTAGTTATTTTACGGATTTAGTATTTACGTGTAAAAACTTTATTCCATCTGTAATGTTTTCCTAGGGCTGCCATGACAAATTACCACTGTCTTGGTGGTTTAAAATGACAGGAATGTATTCTCTCACAGTTCTGAAGGCCAGAGTCCAAAATCAGGGTGTCAGCAGGGCTGCGCGCCCTCTAGGCGCTCTAGGGGTGATTCCGTTCCTTGCCTCTTCCAGTTTCTGGTGTCTCCAGGCGTTCCTGGTTTGTGGCTGCATCTCTCTAATACCACATTGCTGCCTCTTCTGTCTCTCCTCCATGTTATCTCTTATAAGGATACTTGTCATTTTGGATTTAGGGCCCATCCAGATAACCCAGAATGATTTCACCTTGAGATCCTTAACTTGAATTTTCCAAATAAGTCACATTCATAGATTTCATAGAAATTAGGACATGAACATATCTGATTTCAGGCCACCATTCAACCCACCACACTATTGGAAACTGAAATTTTCATGTGACAAGGATAAGAAACTGTATTCGTCTTCAATTGCTGCATAACAAATTGTCACAAAGTTTAGTGGCTTGAAACAACCAACATTTATTATTGGATAGTTTCTGTGAGTCAGGAATCCAGGCATGACTTAGCTGGGTCCTCTGCCCCAGGGTCTCTCATAACACTGAAGTCAAGGCGTTGGCTGGATAAAGTCTGAGATGAGGGAGGAGCTGCTTCTGAGTTCACCTGGTTGTTGGTGGTAGCAAGCAGTTCTTCACATGCTGTTTCTGACTGGGACTTGGTACTCAGTTCTTTGGTGCTTGCGCCTCTCTGGCTTCCCAGGTGGCGATAGTGGTAAAGAACCTGCCTGCCAGTGCAGCCGATGTAAGAGACATGGGTTTGATCTCTGTGTTGGGAAGATCCCCTGGAGGAGGGCAGCGCAACCCACTCCAGTATTCTTGCCTGGAGAATCCCGTGGACAGAGGAGCCTGGCGGGCTACAGTGCATGGGGTCGCATAGAGTCAGACACGACTGAAGCAACTTAGCACGATGGGCCTCTCCAGCATAGCAGCTTGCTCTGTCAAAGCTTGCAAGACGAGAAGGCCCAGGAGAGTCTGTTCAAAAAGTGGAAGTCGCAATCTTTTGTAACTTTTCCATGGAAATGACATTCTGTCCCTTTTGCCACATTCTGTTGGTTAGAAGCAAGTCCCCAGGCCAGTCCATACTTTAGGGCTCGACACACAAGAGGGCGAGTTCAGGAAGTCAGGTCCATAGGAGATTCTTTGAGGCATCTGCCTCCCACAGGAGCTACATTCTTTTTCTAACTGGTGACCCACCAGTTCAAGTACCACCAACTCATTGACTAATTCAGCTGTTTTCCAGGAACTGAAATGCCACCTTTGTCACATATTAAGCCTTGTATATACTTTGGTCTATCTAGACACTCCTCTGTGTCGTATCTTTTCTGTCAGTTTCCAAGCTAATACCTAATTGTTTTAATTATTATCTGATTATTATAACTGATCTTTTGTTTTAAAAGGTATTGATTTTTGTATATTTTTCTTTTATCTGACCACATACTGAATTTTCCTATTCATTTTAGCACTTTTTCAGTTCTTTTAATATTTAAGGGGTATATAATTAATATTTATACACCTAGGCAAGTAAGTATAATTCTGTTATTGCTTCCTTTCCAACATTATTTATCAAATAATTCTTCTTACTGGATCGGCTCCAGAACAATGTTCTTCCCCAGTTTTAATTTGAATGAGTGTTCATTACTGGACAAGACCAATAACTATAAACTTATTTAAAAGACTGTCAAAGATTTACCTCTGCCAAAAGCACCAGACCCAAATGGTTTACGAATCTTTATATGTTGATTGCTGATGGTTTCTGATAAATTCTTAGTTCAAGCTTACAAAATTGTTATCAAAATATAGTCAATCAAACAACTGTTCAGAACATTTTGAGATGATCATATAGTTGTTTTTTCTTTTTTTCATCCCTTTTAACATATAACTGTAATGAGTTGAATCATTCTGGAATTTCTGGAATAACTTATGGGGTAGATAGTATTATTCTGTTAATATACTGTTATATTCAGTTTAATGTAGATTTTTACAACTGTGTTTACTTGAATTCATGACCTCTTGTCTTGTATTTGGCTTATCAAAACTGTGCTAGCCATGAAATAAATTTGGAAGCATTTTGGGTTTTTGGGGGGCTTCATGATGGTTTAAAAAACAGGAATTATCTGTTCCTTAATTTCTCCGTAAAATAACCTCCCTTCCTCACCCCACCAAGTCATTATCTCATACTTAATTAGTAGGAAGTAGCCCTTACTACTATTAAAATTACTTAATTTTTAAGTTTAATTGCTACCTATGTCAGTCTTCCTGCTTTGTGAAAATCAGGAACCATCTTCATCTTATTCATCAGTGTGTCCCTGATCTAGAGCAGTATCTGGTACATAGGCACTCAACAAGTATCTGTTAAATGGGTAAAAGGCTAAATAAAGCTGAGCAGAGTAAGGGGAGATGCAGAGGTACTGAGTAATACTCTTCTACTTCAGAATGAATATTGGTATTATCACAGTTATTTAAAATTCCCTGAGGTTAGCCAGCTTCATTGCCTAATTCATGCTAAATTTCCCCCTTTTTTGCAGGTGATCAGAGGATTGCTGAAATTTTGGCCAAAAACATGCAGTCAGAAAGAGGTGAGTTTTGTTCAACAAAAGCAGGGCATTTTATTAAACTTTTCAATCTCAGGGCTATAAACCGTGCTTCCTTGGGTTGTGGATATCACCACCACTAACTACCAAGTGGGAACTCTTCTGTGGGGATTAGAAAAACTTGGTAGAAGAGGTATATATTAGTAAGTTTATACTGTCAAGATATTTTTCGCCCACTGTTTAATTCGTAGGTTAACCTTCTCATTTGTGTTTTCAATATTAACATCATATAATTTGTCATATTATGTTTCTTAAAAGAAAATTTTTTTAACCTAGGTGATGTTTTTAGGAGAAATTGAAGAAATCTTAGATGTCATTGAACCAACACAATTCAAAAAAATTGAAGAGCCCCTTTTTAAGCAGATATCCAAGTGTGTATCCAGTTCTCATTTTCAGGTATGGTGTTTTCAGTGAAGCCATTTTTATTTTATACTATTACTTTTCTTAGTTTTGATGTTTCTGAATATCTTTTTTAGGTTGCAGAAAGGGCACTGTACTTCTGGAACAATGAATATATTCTTAGTTTGATTGAGGAGAATATTGATAAAATTCTGCCAATTATGTTTGGTAGTTTGTACAAAATCTCCAAAGAACACTGGAATCCGTAAGTGTCTTTTATGTTGACTGTGTCATTTTTGTTTTTCTAACGTCTTTGTCATTTGATCTCATAACCCATACATAGGAAACCTACACAGATTTGGAACTCCCAAGGTTAACGTCACATGGTTCTATTCTGTAATGAGTTTTATGAAGTCGTACATATATGTGGCTCTGTGTGTGTGTGTGTTTGGAGCAGAGAAAGGTTTATTGTAGGGCCAAATGAAAAGAATGGGGTGGCTCATCCTTAAAATCTATGAACTCGTGCATGTTCTTAATTTCAGTTTAGAATTGCAAATCTAGGGACTGTCTGGTGTGACATTCTCCCAGTATCCAGGCTCACCTCTCAGCTGGCTTAGCCCAGGGAGAAGCATCTGTGCTCAGGGTCACGTCAGTGATGTTTAGATTGCATATGTTCTACATTCTGTAACATCCTTATCCTGGTGTCTACTTTTCTTCTTACAAGTCACAGTAATTGCGTCTTTTTCAGCTTCTTTTAATGCTCCTATTCAGGATTTGTGATAGTAGACTCTAGAACAGACAGGAAGCTGGCTATAACATTTTTAGGGTTTAACCCAAGCGTGACACAGTGGGAAGGACGTGGGGTTTGGAATCAGATAGACCATCTCTGCTACCACTGGCTGGGTGACCTTGAACGGATCACTGAACTTCTTGCACTTCAGTTTGTCCTCACTGGCGAGGTGACTGAGTTGAGAGATGACAGTGTTGTATTTCCGGTCTGTTGGTGGCATGAGTAACGCAGCGCTGGCTGCTTTCGTTCCAGGACCATTGTAGCGCTGGTGTACAACGTGCTGAAGACCCTCATGGAGATGAACGGCAAGCTGTTCGATGACCTCACTAGCTCATACAAAGCTGAACGACAAAGGTGTCTGACATCTCTAATTACAAACTTCACTGTGCAGTTTAGACTAGTTGCATGTGATTCGGTCCAATGCGGCATTCTAAGCTAAAATTATGTGTCGAAAGCCAGTCATATCCGCCATGACAGTTTGCACACCTCAGGTGGTGCTAGTGGTTTGGGACCTGCCCGCCACAGCAGGAGATGCAAGAGACATGGGTTCAACCCCTGGGTCAGGAAGACCCCTGGGAGGAGGGAGTAGCAACCCACTCCAGTATTCTTGCCTGAAGAGAATCCTATTGACAGAGGAGCCTGGAGGATTACAGTCCATAGGGTTGCAAAGAGTTGGACACGACTGAAGCAACTTAGCGTAATACTTTATGGGCTTCCCCAGGGGCTCGGGGTAAAGATTCCACCTGCCAATGCATATGCACAGAGGAGCTTGGCAGACTGCAGTCCAGGGGGTTGCAAAGAGCTGGACTTAAGACTAAATAACAACGACGGTAATAATACTTTAAAGTCATATGCAGGTAAACTCTTAATGGTGAGATTATGATTTTAATGTGGATCATAAATTCTGATCTCACTGTGAGCCTTAGACTTCATCAGTCTTGGTAACATCTACATTGTGAAATACAATTTATACTAAATGTTAAATACTGTTTTACTCAATTTTAATGTTTATGAGAATTGCTTTTGTCCACATGGGCTTCCATAGTGAGCTTATTCTTTAACTGTTCCTTGCATATTTAAACCTAAAGTGGACAATAACTGATGCCCATTTATTTCTAAGTGTATCACGTATTATGTTTGGAAAAACTGATCTACTTTGACTGTAAGTTCCTAGTCCTGGTTTTCTGGTATTGAGTAGACAAAGGGTCTCTCTTCTTCAAGGTTATCCTCGTCCACCAATAACTAACTCAGTGCATTATTTCTCTTAAATAGCACCTTTCAGGCAGGAATACAGATTAGGTAGTTGAGAGCCCCAGGAAGCAATAGGAAGAAGGAAGAGTTGACTAGAATCATATGACACTTACATTGAAAAATGCAAATTTCACATAACTAAGACTGATCCTGTATCTCACTGTCTGCATAAATCAGCACTTTTGTCCCCGTAAAGCATATGTAGCTGCAGAACTGTAAGCCTGTGGGTTTTTCACACATTTATATAGTGCTTCAGAATAGTTTGGTCCCCATTATTCAAAAATGTTCTCTTTAGAACTGAAATTAAGTATTAATAGTTGAAGCAACATGTTTTGAGTTTTGTGGGGTGTTTTAGAGATTATTCAGACTTTAAAGTTTCCATCTGACATGCAAGAGACAAGAGACAGTCAGACACAGACTGGTTGGTAGCTTAGCGATGGGATGCCGCAGGGCGTGGGTCCACCAGGAAACGGCTCCAGACCGACTCGTGGCCAGCCGTCAGTCTGTTGGCGAGAGAGCGCCCGTGGCTCCTGCAGCCCCTGCACGGGGTTACGTGACGGAGACCATGTCGAGAGTGGTTTGTCACCTGTCAGGCACTAGGGCCGTGGCCGTGGCGATGGCGGTGCATTTCAGCTGGTGCAGGAGACGCGCGGACACGGTCAGTGACACTGAGGAGAGTGATGGCAAACACTGCAGCGCCCTAGGCGGACCCGACCCTCACATGCTTTAGACGGAGGGGTGTAAATGAAATTGAGTCAGTCGTCTATTTTCCAGCAAACTGCCAAACAGCATGTTTCTTCAAGCTATGAAATAAGTTTCTAACTACAAAATTCTTGCCTTGTTTACAGGGAGAAAAAGAAGGAATTGGAACGCGAAGAATTATGGAAAAAATTGGAGGAGCTAAAGCTAAAGAAAGCTCTAGAAAAGCAGAACAGTGCTTACAACATGCACAGTATTCTCAGCAATACAAATGATGAATAAAAAAAAAGCCTGCCACCTCTGTTGGCTAGCCGGTTTTGTATACTTTTTTGAAATATGTAAAAATTATGAAACAAACCTCATCAGCATAATATAATTAAAAGGCCAATTTTTTTCCTGGCAACTGTAAATGAAAAAATATATGGACTAAACATAGCCCTGTGCTGTATCATGGCCACAGTATATTGTAACCCTTGTCTAATCATTGATTTGTCACTTCTGAAGTTTCACAGAAATGAATGAACTTTATCATCAATGTGATATGAGTGAAATAATTATGGGAGTGGTAAGAATCATGACTTGAATCTTGGTTTTGGTTGTGTTGCACATAGGCATAGTAGTCTGCTCTGTGTATTTTTCCCTTTGATAATGTGCTTTTCACATCGCTGCAGACCTTAGTTACATCCTAGGAAAAAGAGTATTTCCTAAACTAAAACTAAGGTGTAATTCTTATCCTTTCCTTCATCTCTCCCAGAAGTATGATGGAGGGAACTACTTGCCCTAAGCCTTCCTTGATATATTACTGTACTCTGGAATTTGAGCAAAAACTTAATTTCCAGGCTTTTAAAAGCACAAATTATAAATAAAAGCTGGGAAAGTAAACCAGGTTTCACATCAGTCCTTATGAATCTCCCCCTTCATCTGCAACTCCCCAGGGTGATGAGCACAGACTAGTGGAGGCAGCATGGTGAACACAGCCTGCCTCTCAGTTCATTCCTCCTCTTCCTCCCAAAGGCTGAAGGCAGGGCCTTTCCAGCCCTCACGAGCTGCCCCTCTCCAGCCCTTCCCCACGCAGGGGCAGAGGCCTGGAGCCCCACGGTGTGGTCATGCAGAGCAGTGTGGTGACACAGAGCGCGTGTCACTGCCTGCCTTTACACTGCCTGCCTTTACTTAAAGGACATGCAGGCAGCTTCCTCTGTAGGGCTCTGAAAAGGCAGCCTGTAGGAAGTCATGTACGTTTTTACTTGGTCAAGTATTTCTCACATTTTATTATCAGAGTACCATTCCAATCTCTTAACTTGCAGTTGTGTGGAAAACTGTTTTGTAATGAAAGATCTTTATTGGGGGATTGAGCAGCATTTAATAAAGTCTATGTTTGTATTTTGCCTTATGTCACCTTTGCTTTTTTCAGCACTGAGTTGAGACATCCAGAAGCCCGCCCCCTCCATTCATTCACATATATGTACATACATATATACATACGTGTATACAGAGAAAACTTGTAAGGCAAACTGCAAGTTGTATGCCCGTTAAAGAATAGGAAGACTGTGTGCCAGAGTCAAGTGTTCCAGCCATTTACCAAAGTTTTCTGTTTTATAGAATTCGTACATAAAATTCTAAATTTGAGGATATCTCTCCATCTTCCTTCATGTTCCTTTATGTTCACAAGATGGGTTTAACTTACCTTAAATGTGTATACATACATACACAGTGTTAATTAAAATAGACCCAGGGCAAAACTTCAAAATCTGTAAGTAATGGCACTTTTTTATGGAGGGCCAGGGAGATTGTGGCAGAATCAGAAACTGTTACCAAGCTTTCAGCTATTGATAACTGCTTCTGCTCTTTCACAACCAGAAAAGACTCTAGCAAAAATTCTAGCACACTATTCCTAGGTCACTGTGAAAGCAACTCATTCCAGTCACTGTGGCCCAGGAAGAAACTTCCTTTTGGGACAGGGCTCATATTTTACAGTTTCCAAGTGGCAGCCTCACCACAACCATCCAGACCCAGTGTTCTTGCCCAACGCTCCACGCTAGCCTGAGGCCAGCTGGAATTACTGACAGCTGCAGGCAGCACACATAGAAGAAAAGGGATCCTGCTATTGAACACCACAAAAGGCAAACCCAGCCTCCCTAGAAGTGAAGGCTGGGCCTAAACGGCCTAAACGTCTATTTTGTAGGCCGAAGCATGTATCTTTTACTAAGAGCAGCTAGAATAGGTTTTGGCAGGCTGCAATTAATAGCTGTTCAAGAGCTAGAAATGCTCACTTCCTAACTAGGTACACTAAAGTATATTCAAGACGTCTCTCAACTTCCTAAAATAACAGGAAGTACAGTTTTAGCATGTTCATTGGAGCCAATTTTGTGAGATACTTAGTATGAAAATGACGTGTCAACTTTAGAAATACTTTTAAAATACACACACTTTGTTTTTTAATACTGTTAATGTAAGCTTCTGTGCCGGGCTTTGCATTTGCCTTACAGAAAGGTGTTACAGGACCTCGGTTAAAGTTTGTATGCCTGCTTCGGTGCTACAGAAAGATAGCATGGAATGTTTCCTTGCACAAGTTCACTTTAAATAATTCAACCAAAAACCAGTTTCTTGCTAAGCTAGACATGAGATTAAAATTGGCCCCCTCATACATTGGAGTTTTTCTCTCTGAATTACCTAAAACCAAATTATGAAACTGAAGAAGTGCTACCCAAGTCCTTTCTGGATGCAAAGGGCACGTAAACAGTTTAGAATTCGGAAAAATAACTTCCAAAACCTTAAAGCAGTCAATGGCTACCATGTGAAAACTACCCAGATGGGACTCCCTTCAGGCTAGGCTCAAAGTTCTGAGGGTCCATGCTGAGTGTGCCATTCTCAGATGGGTGGGCTGCAGGACAGAAGAATTAACAGAGCTTATTCACGGGGCTTCACCGCCACGTCCTGCCCACCCTGCCTTTCCCTGCACGTGGTCGTGATGGCCCTCAGGAGTCCAGGCTCACAGCCCCTTATTTGGCGGTCACGGTGCCTACCGATGTTCACAGATGCGCACACCAGCACACTGACTGGTTCCTTCTGTGTTAACCTAACGTATTCACCTGTCGATGAGACCATCGAGACACTGAGGAGGGCCCTGCTGTGCACGCATGTCCTAGCGCTCCTGCATGTTGGTCAGGCCACACTCCTGCATCAGTCAGTGCTCTAGCCAGACAGGCAGGCAGCTGCTCAGTCCACAAGCGATCTAATTACTACAGTTTCCACAGCAGTTTTAAAAAAACAGTCTCATTAATGTTTAACACACGAGTGAGTATACCAGAGACTGGCACGTGGCACCAGGTATGAGGGGTTTGGCATTTCTCACGTATAGCACACTGGTTCCACACTGTGACTGTCACCGCCGGAGAGTCACCAGTGCAGGGAGAAGAAAGTTGCACACGCTTCTGTTCATTTTTCAAAAATCTCAAGGAGAAAACCTACAGTCAGAACCTTAATCATCCTGTTGGACCTTAACTATACATCAAACCAAGGAAGAAGGAAGATAGCGTCCACAAACCTTCAGAAAATTGGATTCTGAGTCCATCTTCCATTTGACATATTCATGTCATATGTCAAAAAACATTCATTAATAATTTAAATACTTAAATATTAAGTTTAGGTCATCCATTGGATCTGTTCCACTGGGCTCTAAGAGAGTCTCATTGGGGGGCCAGGTGAGAAGCTGCAGCGTGACAGGCTAGGCCCCCAGCAAAGCCTGTTTTCTTCAAGTGAGGACTGGATTGCTGGCAGCTTGGTTTACCAAAGTGGAAGTGATGAGAACTTCCATCAGCTTGGGCAGTTCGTACAAACAACACTGACAACCTCAGCTTATGTGGTTTGTTGCCTGGCCTCTTTTCTTAAGGTACCGTCTCCGAATTTTGATCATCCACTTCACACTCAGTTTGGCAAATTCTGCAGCTTTAAATAATGCCAAGAAGGCCCCACAGAGAAGAGCAATTGTATTCCAAGGACTGGCAGTGATTATCTGTGAAGCGGAAACAAACAGATTTCTCAGTTGGCTTCCATTTTTGATTCTCAGTGTTACTGTTAAAGATCCCCCCCAAATTACTGGCACAACAAGAGAAACCACTGGGTTTTAAGACTGCCAAAACTTGGCTTCCCGGCTGCCCAGCGGTTAGGACTCCGTGCTTCCACGGCAGGATGCACGGGTTTGATCTCTGGTCAGGAAACTAAGATTCAGCATGCCACTTGGTGAGCCAAAAAATTACTAAATTGCCATAACTCTACACTTTATTCAAAGCTTCAGTTTGAGGAGAAAAAATACTAGTCCCTCCTGATAATAAAGTGAGCCAGAAAAAAAAAAATTTTTTTTTTTTTCAAAAAAGCTCTGCACAAATTAGATCATCAGTGCTGAGTTTTAAATTTCTGGCCTAATTCACAATGTGACCTTGCTTCCAAACAACCCTGACTGACGGCCTGCAGGCCAGGCCCCTCCAACTCACCTGTCCCGGCCGCTTCCCTGAGTCACTAACCATTCCAGGCCCCTCGCAGCCTCTGCTGACCACTAAGCCAAACCCTCTCAACGTGAGCAGAGAGATTTCTCCCACAATCTCCCCTGGCAGTTCATCACAGTCTGCAATTCCTTCCTTTATGGCTTAGACGGTCCTCTGACCGACTGAAACTCCTTCAAGGCTGAGGTCATGGCTTATATGTCGGAGTTCCCTGCTTGGTCAACACACAGCACTCCTAAGTCCCAGTTCAGCAGGGGGACCTCGGGCTCATCTATGAAAGCGGTTACTCCACCACCACCATTCAGGATGGCTGTGAAGCTGACGGACAACGTAAGTCAAGGGACCTTGAGCTCAGGGCTTTAGGTGGCCCGTAACAGGACTTACACACTGAACACAGCAGGTTAGAAAATGCTTGATCACACATTGCCCCGCAGGAACTAAAGGCATTCATTCTTCGATGCGGCGTCTTATTCAAGGAGTCCGCACACGATGTGCGCATGGCCCAGCCAGGCCCACGACTAACAGTGTGGTGGGATCACACACCACGTCACAGACAGCCTCCGGGTTTGAGCCTCAGCTGTGCGATGTCTTCCCTCAGCCCACAACCGCATCAAGATACTTTGTGATGATCTTAAAACAACAACTGGTTATCAGATCTGGGACTGGCTCTGGTGAATGGCATCTCAGGAATGTTCCTCTGGCAAAACTGTCCCATTACTCCTCCCTTTTCCAGACAGTGAGTCTAGAATCTGACATTAATTGATGCTCTCTTTTGGAGAAGGAAATGGCAACCCACTCCAGTACTCTTGCCTGGAAAATCCCACGGACGGAGAAGCCTGATAGGCTACAGTCCATGGTGTAGAGGAGAGTCGGACACAACTGAACAACTTCACTTCACTTCACTTTAATTTCTGATCAGTACCTTTCCTTTTTTTTTTCCTTTCTGGCCCTACACCACAAGGCATGTGGGATCTTAGTTCCCCTACCAGGGATCAAACTGGCATCCCTTGCATTGGAACCATGGAGTCTTAACTACACTGGACTGCCAGGGAAGTCCCCTGCAGAGTACCTTTCTACTCTGACTTACGACAAATAGAAGATTCTTATTCTACAGAGAAGCAATAAAAAAAAAAAAAAAAAACCAATAGCTTCCAACAGCAGTAACCAGATGATTAACTTCATGCTTTCTGCTCCACTCACTCACTA
Organism: Antilocapra americana; assembly: GCA_007570785.1. Lineage (NCBI taxonomy): Eukaryota > Metazoa > Chordata > Mammalia > Artiodactyla > Antilocapridae > Antilocapra > Antilocapra americana. Next base: position 2,091,935 of record ML663557.1, read on the forward strand.
CCACTACTCTGGCTACTCTGGACCAAGCACAGTGCTGGACAGCACTTAAATGGTGAACAAAGACGAAGGCCCCATGTTCACAGGGAAGACTGTCTAGAGCTGAAGATGAGATTAAACACAAATGAGATAGAACATGCATGTCCTAAATACAAGCGACAGATGAGCACTACAGAAGGAGATGAGGACGGCCCGCGAGGATGAGCCAGAACGGCTCCGGCAGGAAGTTCACAGTCAAGACCTTAGGTAATACTCACGTCCTGGACTTTCTGGATGAAAGGATCTTTCCATTCAAAGACGACAAAAAACAACTGAGTGCTTTTCTCGGCCGCGGGCCTCTGGTCAATGTAGTTAACCACACTGGTCTAGGTGCAGAGGAGAGAAAGCAGTGTTACCGCCTGTGTTCCGCCCTGGCTGGGGATCCAGGGAAGGAAAGGGCAGTTTAGGGGATCTGACACCCCGGCTCCCCTTGCTCCATCTCTGGAGGCAGAGAGACAAAAACCTCCTCTACACAACATCTTGAGACTGGTCCCAGAGCCCAAGTTCAGCTCGGTTCCCACAGTTTCTGGAAGAAACAGGCAGGATCTGGAGTACACAGTAGGTGTTTTGGACTGTCACCGAAATCTGTCACTAGATGCCTGTGTGTGCTAAGTCACTTCCATCATGTCTGACTCTGTGCGACCCCATGGACCGTAGCCCACCCAGGCTCCTCTGTCCATGGATTCTCCAGGCAAGAATACTAGAGTAGGTTGCCATGCCTTCCTCCAGGGGATCTTCCCAACCCAGGAATCGAACCTGTGTCTCTTACGTCTCTGGCACTGGCAGGCGAGTTTCTTTACCACTAGTGCATCCTGGGAAGCCAGATATTTGTACTCCTGATTAAGTCATTTTCAAAGTACTGTGTAACACTCAACTCACAACATAAAAATCTCACATTTCAAAATACTTGACCTGAAAAGCTAAGTGTTACAACCCTTCCAGTCTTCTGGGACAAAGTACAGCCTCACAGACTGGTCCAGCCAGGCACTCCCTGTAAACAGTTAGCAGGCGAGCTTGGTGAGGCCTGGTTACAGCAACTGCAGAGGCTGGGAGGCGAGATGGAGAGCAGACAGACCCCGGGGCAGCAGCTGGGCTGCGCCATCGGCTGCTCTGAGCCTCTCCTCTGGTCAGCTCAGTTCAGCCACTCAGTCGTGTCTGACTCTCTGCGACCCCATGGACTGCGGCACACCAGGCCTCCCTGTCCATCGCCAACTCCCGGAGTTCACTCAAACTCATGTCCATTGAGTCGGTGATGCCATCCAACCATCTCATCCTCTGTCGTCCCCTTCTCCTCCCGCCTTCAATCTTTCCCAGCATCAGGGTCTTTTCCAATGAGTCAACTCTCCTCTGTACTCATAAACAGGACAAAACACCCATCTGAGTTGTAGCGAGGCTCTCGTGAAACAACACACAGGAAAAGCATTTTGAACTTTACAACATGATATAATAACATTAAGAAGATAATTTTTTTTTTAAACTTTTGTTCAAAGCAGTGTTCACATTCCCTGCCAAAGACTTCCCGTGCAGACAACGCGGAAAGGCACGCGTGCCTTCCACAGAGCACAGGCTCACAGGGGGCTGGCCCCCTGGTTTCAGATCACAGCTGGAGCTCCCAGGGGAGCCAGGGAGACCTGTGAAGATCTAACTCTACGGTGGACACGCCGAGTCTCCTTTCTCAGCTGATTCAGGGGCCAGATAAGAAAGAACTTGTGGAGTTCTTGGCAGAAAAGGGTGGTGTAAAAATCCAGGCGATGACAACCATCTTGCACAACAGAAATATTTTAAGGATCTACTGCCAAGGGGTCGTCACCACCTACGGCAGGGGGAAAAAAAAGCCTGTCTCTTAAAGACAACTGGCTTCACACCTTTCCCAAAGGCCTCCCACCTGGAGAAGTCCTAGGAGCGTGGTGTGGGCAGGGGCAGACCCAGCGGAGGGCCTGAGTGCCTGACTTCCATCAGCCCGTCTGTCAGCTGGAGTGGGTCCTTCTACTTCACCCCGGCTGCTTCCTAACACTGCCCCTTGGAGTCCAGCCCAAATAGAACTCCTCCACGGGGGAGCAGAGGCTGGAGAACAGAGCGGTCTCCTCCACACCCCTCCAGGCCTCCAGCCGCCGACACACACCACACAGGTGGTCGGGCCCTGGGTGTGGATGCCAGTGGGAGGACTGAGCCTCCGCAGGGGCTGAAGCCGAGGCAGCCCCAGGGTCCCCTCCTTCCACCCCCGCTCCACGCCTTTTTCCAAGAGCCTCCCCTTCTCCTGCCTGGATCACGGCATACTTCCTGGCCTCAGGTCAGTGGGCTGAAAGCTTTCGGATCACACTTCCCATCAGTAAAGCGTTCTGAGCATGTACCCAATACACTGATCACTCTCTTACAAGTGACGTTACTATTACTGTCCTAACATTACCTGCATTTTAAAACACTCAAAAAGAAAAAAAGGATGAGATTTTAAAATCAGAAAAAAGAACTACTATTTTCCTCCTGTGTCCCAGTGGATCACCATGCACCCAACACTTCAGAGGCCAGTCACTGCATCTAATCTCTGCCCTGCGAATGGTCTTTTTTTTTCAATGGAGCTGCTGGCTGCAAAGGTGGGAAGAAGCGGAGCAGAGCTACACATCGGCTCAGATCCAGCTGGACCAGGCACCGCTCTGTGCAACGCTCCACCGTGTGTGCTTTGATTGCTGCTGGGACAGAAGCAGAGGGTCCACGGCAGGCCGGGCCTGCAGAAGCAACAGCGAACCCCTCAGCGGCGGGCCCACTCGCTTCCTGGCGAACGTCCACTCACTCTTAAGACCCCGGGCAAGGCTGACCCCTCCAAGAGGCTTCCCTGCACCCGGACTCAAGGGTGGACCTGGGGTGGTGCGAGTGAGCCCAGCGCCACCTACCTCCTGCCGGAACTCCACCGCCTCCCTCCCGTCCTCCTCCTTGGTCTTCACCAGGGACATCTTGACCCAGGTGCGGAAGCCCCCAGAGAACTTCCAGCTGGAATAGGCGCTCTCGCAGGCCTGCATGAAGCCGGCCTTGTCTGGGCTTGGAGGGCAGAGAAGGAAGGTCTGCGTTAATCAGGCAGGACGCGAACTTGGCTAGACTGAAACTCCAGCCCCTGCGGCCAGCCAGCTCCTCTGCTGGTACGTGACCCATTCCCTCCTTCCTCACGGTTGGAGGGGGAGCGGTCACTGGCCTCAAGGCCGAGTGTGGTCCCTGGAGCTCCAGCAGAAGTGGGTGGGACCAGTTGAGGCAGCTCACGGCCTCATCAGCCCGGGGTGGGGTGGGGGAGTGGGCTCCTTTTGGCCATGGCTACTGCCCCGCTTGCTCGAAATGGAGCAGCCAGACCTGGAGGGCCCGAGTCACCGTCCCCTCAGGCCCCCGTGCAGGACACGCTCCCGCCGCCCACGACCACTCTGGGCCCCAGAGATGGTGCAACGGGCGTGTCCCAAGATGGACAGGAACTTTTACCCTCCTGCTAGCAACGGGTGGCCACCAGGCACCGGGCCCTCCCTTAGGGCTGGCCCCAGTCCCCAGACACCGCGGGAACGCAGCCCAGGGTGGAGGCTGGCCGCCCGGGGCCTCACAAAACCCGGACAGCTCCGGCCTGCCCTCTGCACCCAAGCACCTCTGCCCCAAGCACCCACCCTCCGGGGCGCAGCCAGCTCTGTGTGCGGGGTCAGAACACCCACCACCAGGCTCCCCGGACTCTGTCAGGGGCCCGCTGTCAGCCCAGTGGCCGCCTGGCGCGCCAATTCCCCACACCTGCCCCCAGCCCCAGCCCAGGGATGCGCACGGCTAGACTGAGGTCCTGGGGGTCGAGCGGGCTCTGAAGGGCACCTGTGCAGGAACTCCTGGAAGGAGGAGAAGAGCAGGTAATCGATGGCGCTGAAATCCTCACTGCTCTGGTTCAGGCGGAACTGGAGGAAAACCAGCTCCCGCTTTTGCACCTCCTGCGGCCCCCGCACAATCAGGGCGGATTTCTGCGGAGACAGAGAGACCAGAATGTCAGCCTGGGGAGCCAGGCACATGCACCCACCCACCGAGGCAGGCTCCCTAGGGGACCAGGCCCCGGCAACCCAGGATGCAGGAGTCTTGGCCGGCCCCACCTTGACCTCCTCCCGGGGTGGAGGCAGGACACACCTCGCAGGTCCCACCCCAGGGACATCACCGGGCCTCTTGGGGGAGCTCCACCCCGCACCAGCCTCTGCTCCTTCTCCACCGCTCTGCCTGATGTGGGGAGGGACGCAGGGCGGGACGCGGGGCCTGGGGACCAGGTGCCTCCTCTCTAATTCACTCCTCTCTAATTCGGTGGATGGCAAGGAGCCACCTGGGGCTGGAGGCAGTAACCACAGTCAGCTTCGGTCTGAACGGAAATGACTCTCCTTTTGTACCCTCACTTCATGGGTTTCTTACTAGGTTAAACTGTAACTATGATAACAAATACAACCGGCCTGGACGGGTGTGGGCCACAAGGACTCCTGATAAGCATCCCCCTCAGAGGGAAGCCAAGAGGAAGGTTGGCCAGGGAGCCTGTATCTGCGGCACCGTCTAAGCGGGCACGGGCTAGTACCCAGGGAACTAAGAGAGCGGGGCATCCGGACAGTGTCTGCACTGTACTATCCAGCTCCTCATTCAAATTTCTTACAGTTCTTTTCATTTAAATTAGCTCCCATTTCCTGGAGTCAATTCTGTTAGTTCCTCTCCAGGCTTTTATGCTGTTGGTCTCATGCCACAGTCCGCCAGCCCCGAATTCTCCATTCTGAGTGTAGGGTCGGGCTGACTAGCGCAGGTCTGGGGTGTGGGCTTCCTCCTAAGCGGGCAGGAAAGGGCCCCGGGGCCTTCTCCCCAGAGCAAACACTGTCCCCAACAGCCCTGCAAGGGCTCCAAGCCGGGCCATGGGGACCGTAGGCAGTATCTCGACTTGCCCGACATGCAGCCCGGCTCTTCGTGATGACACAGAGCTGGGAGCGGGAGGAAAGGCTCACCACCACAGCGGGGACCCCATGGCACCTACTTTCGGGTACAGGTTTTCCCTGGCCCTGCTCCATTGCTATGATCCAATGGACTATTTATACTTTATACCAGTCCCTCAAAATCTCTGGTCCTCTTATCCATTCTTGGTTGGCAGGGATATTATTGATATTGTACCTTACTCTATTGTGTGCAGAAGTGGAATCATTGCAGCAGGATTTCAGGAGGAGGTCTAGAATACATATTAACAAAAAGTCTCAGAGGAGTTCTTTCATCTCAAGGTCCACCTGGGGGCTCCGTATCACCCAAAGGGCAGGTCCTGCTCTGTACCCCACACGTGTGCTGCCTCGTCCAGCCAGTCCTTCGGTCCACAGCTTTGCCATCTGCTGCTTTTTGGGGGCTTCTGGCTCTCCAGAGACACCCACCTGTGGAACTTCGCTCAGAGGCACAAACAAGCAGGCCGCTCCCTTCCTTTACATTTTGGTGCAGAGTTCCTCTGCCTAGAAAGCCTTTCCTGCCTCGCTTTGATCTGGAAAACTTAACACAGCCCTGTCCTTTTGGAAACAAGGATACGGGATGCAAAGGAGAAGATATAAATATACACAGAATTCCTTTTTTGCCTCCAGAACCCTCATCGTCCACGCCCCTGCTAAGCGGAGCCCCGGTGACAGCCAGGCCAGGGTCCTTGTTCCCGACCAGCGCTTCTTCTCACACTGGCCCTCATTACTCCAGAACACGGGTTCCCGGGCCCCGTCCCAGGAACCACAACTGTGGTGGGCCCAAGTGGAATCCGGAATCTGTATTATCAGAAACGATCCTGGCAGTTCTGTCGAGCAGTCCGGTATGGGGCCCGCCTGGCAACATCACACTGGCCCTACTCCGCAGCCCTGCCTCCTTCCATCCAAGACCAGGTCTCATCACACTGCCGGGAATCACAAAGGGTCACTCAGAGAAGGCTGAGGCCCCACGGCCGCCCTGGATACAGGCAAGCCAGCCACGGCCAGACCCCAGAGGACAGCCTCGGGTTTGCTGGGGGCAAGGGCCCACACCAGGGGCATGGGAGGCTAGGTGGCAGAAAGAAGACGGGGCCCCCTGGGGAGCCTGCTGACAGAGTCCATTGCCTAGCCCCCGCCTGGGAGACAAGCGTTACCAGGGTGTGATTGGAGAAGGGGTCTGTGTAGTTGATCCTCTGGGTGGTGCAGTTCACGTCTCCGGGCTGCCCGGGGCTCCTCAGAGGCGGGATGACCTCGTAATAGTGCTTACAGCTGAGCAGCTGGGCCTGACCGGGGTACAGGGCGATGCCTGGAGGGGGGACAGGGAGAAGTGAACACACCCCTAAAACCATGTCTTATGTACTTTTTCACACGCATCAGTCACCTAAGTCCAGGACTCCCGGGGTGACTGCAGAGGAGGAAGAAGAAAAGGGCAGTTTACAGAGGGTGGGGAGCCCCACGGCCTGCCCTCAGAAAGCCCCGCTCTCCTGGAGGTGGCCGGAGCCTTCTCAGTTAGCCCCTCTCCTAGCCGAGGATGCAGCCTCCCCGATGTCTACACCGATGTCTACACCAACACCCACCCCATTCAGAGCCCTGCTCCACATGCTCCCAGGGGCCCCCGGGACCGCCCCCGCCCGAGGCTCTGTGGGTGGCCTTGAGCGGCGGGACTCCCCAGGCCTCCCCGTCTCTCACCTCCTGCTCCCACTGGGAGCTCCAAGTGTGCAAGTCACATCCCCAAAGGCCCTCCCCTAACCCAGCCAAGGCACCGCGCTCCAGGCCCCAAGGACAGCAGCTGTTCTAACCACGTGAGAGCTGCACGTGGACCCCGGACAGTGGCAACGTCAGAGGCAAAGGGACCAGATACAGAGAGTAAAACCCACAGAGAGAGAGACCCCAGCAGACACAGAGAGAGGAGGGACAGTCATGAGACTGGCGAAGGCCCTGGGACCGGCACACGTGTCAAGAAGCCCCCAGCAGAGGGGACCCGAGACTCCGGCTCTGCTCAGTCAGCGGTCCATCCCAAGTCACTCGGGGGCATCCTGTGGGCAGAGCGGGGTCGGGGCACAGGCCAGGTGGGCAGAGCCTGAGCCCCCAGAGCTCACGCCCCCACCCTGTTCACACCACGCTGCCAGAGCCTGGCACCAGCCCGCCACCCTGGAGCGGACAGTCCCCTCTTCGGCAGAGATGGCTCCACGTGCGTGCTGTGGCCTGGGGGCCCCCTCTCCAGGCAGGCCCCAGCTACCTCAGGATGGCCGTGCCTCCCCTGCCCCCCAGAACTCCCACTTCCCCTGGTCACTGGCCCCCAGCTCCAGCCAGGCTAGACTCACCTCCCCAGAGAAGCCCTGTCTCCCTGTGTTCACCTCTGCTCCTATGGACCCGCCTCCCAGAGAAACTCCTCCATCTGCCAAAGCCCAGCTCAAATCCCGCTGTGAACGAAGCCTTCAGTGCCCGCTCCATCCCCGCAGCCAGCACTCTGGGCTCAGTCCGCCACCCTCGTCGGCACACGACCCTCTGGCTGGGTACCAATGGCAGCTCGTGGGGTGGGGCAACCCACACCCAGACTGCGCTGGGACACCCCTGCCCTGCCCGTGGTGCCCGGCACCGTGCCAGGAACGCAACAGTGCTCAGGGGGTATTTAGAAGTCGCTGCCTGGAACCCAATGCCCGTCCCAGGGCAGGCGCTACCTGGGGCGTCGTAGCGATCCACCTCCTTGTAAGACACCGACATGACAGGGTGCTTGAGCTTCTCGCGGAAGTCCGTGATGGTCTGGTAGACCAGGAAGACGGCCACGGCCATGAGCAGCAGGTAGATGAAGATGAGCAGGACCGAGAAGACGTTCTTCAGGCAGGCCTTGCTGAAACGGATGCTGCTGGAGGCCGACTCGCTGTCCAGGGCTGAGCGACAACAACACACACATGTGATCCAGAGGTCGTCTCCAGGCCCTTGACCTGCTTCACCCAAGAGGCGACGCGTCTGCACACCTAACCTCCCCCCAGCCCAAACCCCAACACCTGGCACCCGTCAGCATACACCACACGACTGCTCTGCCAGGATGGGGACCCTGAGCTGAAGGAGACTCCCCCAAGACAGCTTACAACTCGGCACGGCACTGCCCACCCCGACGAGCCATATCAGTGTGCCCTCTGCCCTGGAGCCGCTCTCACCCCAAGCCTGGCCTGAAGCACTGTTCTCCCAACTGCTGCCTCCTAACTCATCCTTCAGGTTTCAGTTTAGAAAGGCATATCCTCAAGGAAGCCTCCCCTGACCCCATAACTTGACCAGGGCACCCCTTCCTCTGTGCTCCCAGGACATCCTATGGCCCTTGTCATCACTCTGCAATGTCACCGTCTACATGTCTTTTTATCCCCCAGGCTGTGAGCTCCATTCTTGTCCACACTGCACCCTTAGCCCTTCATGCAGTGCCTGGAATACAGCAGGCTTTCTGTAACTAAATGGTGAATGACTGCATGTCTCCTGAGGCCATCCCCTCCCCGAAAGTCCTAAGGTAAAGCCCCAACCCCCAGGGGGGCCGTATTAGGAGGAGGGTGGTTGAGGAAGGAAGATAAATAAGGTCATAAGGATGGGCCCTAATCCAATAGGATGAGTGTCTATATAAGAAGAGCCCAGTGGCATTTTTCACAGAAACAGAACAAAACATTTTCAATTTGTACGGACACACAAAATACCCTGAACAGTCAAAACAATCTTGAGAAAGAAGAACAGAGCTGAAGGAATCACACTGCCTGACTTGAGACTATCAGCTAAGTTCAGTCACTCAGTCGTGTCCAACTCTTTTCAACCCCATGGGCTGCAGCACGCCAGGCCTCTCTGTCCATCACCAGCTCCCAGAGTTTACTCAAACCCATGTCCATGGAGTCGGTGATGCCATCCAACCATCTCATCCTCTGTCGTTCCCGTCTCCTCCCACCTTCAATCTTTCCCAGCAACTTGAAACTATACTACAAAGTAATCAAAACAGTATGGTATGGGCACAAATACAGAAACACAGCTCAACAGAACAGAATATCCAGCCCAGAAATAAACCCACACACTCATGGCTAATTAATACATGACAAAAGAGGCAAGAATATACAAAGGAAAAAAGAAAGTCTCTTCAATAAGCGGTGTTGGGAAAACTGGACAGCTACGTGTGAAAGAAATGAACGTTGTTACATTCTCTGACAACATACACAAAAATAAACTCAAAATGGATTAAAGACCTAAATGTAAGACCAAATACTATAGAACTTCCAGAGGAAAACATAGGCAGAACACTCTTTGACATAAATCACAGCAATATTTTTTTGAATCCACCTTCTAAAGTAATGAAAATAAAACCAAAAGTAAACAAATGGGACTGGATTAAACTTAAAAGCTTAAAAACAAAAAGACAATCTTATGGTCTAGGAGAAAATATTTTCAAACTACAAGACTGACAAGGAATTAATAGCCAAAATATACAAATAGCTCATCTAGTTTAATATCAAAAAAACAAAAAACAATCTAATCAAAAAATGGGCAAAAGACCTATACAGACATTTTTCTAAAGAAGACATACAAATGGCCAAAAGGCACATAAAAAGATGTTCAATATCACTAACCATTAGAGAAACACAAATCAAACTACAATGACACAACCACCTCACACCAGTAGAGAATGACCATCACTGTAAGAGGTCTACAAATAATAAATGCTGGAGAGGGTGTGGAGAAAAGGGAGGGCCTACACTACTGGCAGGAGTGTAAACTGGTACAGCCACCATGGAGGACATTACGGAAGGTCCTCAGAAAACTAAAACCAGAGCTCTACATGATCCTGCAATCCTACTCCTGGGCCCGTATCTGGAGAAAACTCTGACTCGAAAAGATAACACGCACCCCAGTGTTCACTGCAGCACTGTCTATAACAGCCAAGACACGGGAGCAACCTGCGTGTCTAAAGGAGATGTGGTACACATACACAGTGGGACACAACGCATCCACTGAAAAGGATGAGAGCACGCCATTTCCAGCAACACGGATGAACACACAGATGATCATATTAAGTGAAATAAGTCCGAGAAAGACAACCACAGGATATCATCTATACGTGGGATCTGGAAAAAATGATACAAATGAACTTATTCACAACACAGAAATAGACTCACACACTTAGAAAACAAATTTATACCAAAGGAGATAGCAGGAAGGGGTGTGGGGAGAAAGAAATTAGGGACGTAGGATTAACATATACACAATTAGTTTTATTTTTAGTTCAGTTGCTCAGTCTTTGCGACTCCATGAACCACAGCACGCCAGGCCTCCCTGTCCATCACCAACTCCTGGAGTCCACCCAAACCCATGTCCATTGAGTCAGTGATGCCATCCAGCCATCTCGTCCTCTGTTGTCCCCTTCTCCTCCTGCCCTCAATCTTTCCCAGCATCAGGGTCTTTTCCAGTGAGTCAGCTCTTCGCATGAGGTGGCCAAAGTATTGGAGTTTCAGCTTCAACATCAGTCCTTCCAATGAACACCCAGGACTGATCTCCTTTAGGATGGACTGGTTGGATCTCCTTGCAGTCCAAGGGACTCTCAAGAGTCTTCTCCAACACCACACTTCAAAAGCATCAATTCTTCGGCGCTCAGCTTTCTTTATAGTCCAACTCTCACATCCATACATAACTACTGGAAAAACCATGGCCTTGACTAGACGGACCTTTGTTGGCAAAGTAATATCTCTGCTTTTTAATATGCTGTCTAGGTTGATCATAACTTTCCTTCAGAGGAGCAAGCGTTTTTTAATTTCATGACTGCAATCACCATCTGCAGTGATTTTGGAGCCCAGAAAAATAAAGTCAGCCACTGTTTCCACTGTTTCCCCATCTATTTCCCATGAAGTAATGGGACCGAATGCCATCATCTTCATTTTCTGAATGTTGAGCTTCAAGCCAACTTTTTCACTCTCCTCTTTCACTTTCATTAAGAGGCCCTTTAGCTCTTCTTCACTTTCTGCCATAAGGGTGGTGTCATCTGTGTATCTGAGGTTATTGATATCTCTCCCAGGAATCTTGATCCCAGCTTCCTCCAGCCCAGTGTTTCCCATGATGTTGTTTACCTATGTTTATATAGTAGTGCGTACGCACTACTATATAAACATAGGTAAACAACAAGGACCTACCGCATAGCACAGGGAACTGTACTGGGCATCATGTAATAACCTATACTGGAAAAGAATCTGAAAAAGAACATATATGCATAACTGGTTCATTTTGCTGTATGCTTAAAACAAACAAAACACTGTAAATTAACCATACTTTGAAGAGGGAGAGACACGAGGGTGCAGACACACAGAGAAAAAGTCACACATGAGAATACACGGACTGAAAGCAAAGGAAAGGGACCTCGGGAAACTCCAAACCTGCTGACACTGGGACCCTGAACTTCCAGCCTCCATAACTGAGAAAAACATTTCTGTTGCTTCAGCCACCAGTCTGAGGCACTTGGTTAGGAGAGGCCAAGCTGAGACACTCCCTCAGTGCTCCTGGAGGGTCTCTGGTCCTGAAACCATGGGCTCCCTGAGGAAAAGGCCTGTCTCCTCCCCAGCAGCTGAGCACAAGGCTGAGGAGGAACGGGGGTCTGAATGGAAGCCCCCAAAGGTACATGCTTGGCTTCTGGCTTCCAAGAGTGACAAGGCTGAGTGTTCACACCACCCTTCTACAGAACACAATTACAAACTTGGACAAAATAATTTAAAATTATTTGAAGGCACTGGAAAATGATCAAAAGCAAGCTGTAACTAAAAGAGAATCTACCCCTTTTGAAAAAAACCAACTGCATCTGGTGAGATTTGTAAACTCAAAGCTTTTTGCCTGAGGGCACTAAACAGTCTTCGCAAGGGCGGTGCAGGGCGACAGTGGACAAAGTTCAAGGCTGCGGAAGCAGCCAGGAAGTTAAGGGAAAACTTTGAAATGGAGGGAGCCACACGGGGGAATGAACACCCAAATGTGCAAACAAAACATGCTCCAGTTCTTCTGGAAGACGCCGGGAGGGCCAGGAAAAGACAGTAGCTGGAAACTGCAAGATTGAGAATAGATTTTGGCTGCTCTTTATGCAAGGAATATAGGAGATTAGAACTTGAGTCTTGCTATTTTATCTACTTGCTAAAAAAAAAAAATTCCTCACAGGATCATAAGAGAATTCAGAATCTCTAAAATGTGTCACTGAAAATGTCTCAGTTCAGTTTAGTTCAGTCGTTCAGTCATGTCCGACTCTTTGTGACCCCATGAATCGCAGCATGCCAGGCCTTCCTGTCCATCATCAACTCCTGGAGTCCACCCAAATCCATGTCCACTGAGTCAGTGATGCCATCCAGCCATCTCATCCTCTGTCGTCCCCTTCTCCTCCTGCCCCCAATCCTTCCCAGCATCAGGGTCTTTTCCAATGAGTCAACTCTTCGCATGAGGTAGCCAAAGTATTGGAGTTTCAGCTTCAACATCAGTCCTTCCAATGAACACCCAGGACTGATCTCCTTTAGGATGGACTGAATGGATCTCCCTGCAGTCCAAGGGACCTTCAAGAGTCTTCTCCAACACCACACTTCAAAAGCATCAATTCTTCGGTACCCAGCTTTCTTCACTGTCCAACTCTCACATCCATACATGATCACTGGAAAAACCATAGCCTTGACTAGACGGACCTTTGTTGGCAAAGTAATGTCTCTGCTCTTCAAAATGCTATCTAAGTTGGTCATAACTTTCCTTCCAAGGAATAAACATTTTAATTTCATGGCTGCAATCACCATCTGCAGTGATTTTGGAGCCCCCAAAAATAAAGTCTGACACTGTTTCCACTGTTTCCCCATCTATTTCACATGAAGTGATGGGACCAGAGGCCATGATCTTAGTTTTCTGAACGGCCAAAAAATTAAGCCAATATTTTTACTCTCCTCTTTCACTTTCATCAAAAGGCTTTTTAGTTCCTCAAATGTCTAGTGTTCATTAAAAGAAATCATTAGACATGCAAAGAAACAAGAAAATGTGACTCACACTCAATGAAAAAAGCAGTATATACAAATCAGCACTAAGATGACCCCAAATGTTGCAATTAACAGACAAGAATTTTACAGCACCTAAAGGACTTAAAAGAAAATGTATGAATAAGGAACGAACAGAGGGGAAACACAGAAACTATAAAGAAGAACCAATTCTAGAGCTGAAAAGAAAAATAAATAAAATGAAAAACTCAACTGTGTAGTCTTTTAACAGCAAAAGATGGCAAGAAAAACAAAAAACCAGTGCAGCTGAAGTTAAATGAACAGAAATTATCCAATCTAAAAAAAGAAAGACTGAAGAAAAATCTAACAGAGTCTAGACAACTGTGGGACAATATAGAGCAGTCTACCAAAAGGTAACTGGAGAGAGAAAATAGATCACAAAGAATATTAGAAAGAAGAATGGCCCAAACTTCCCCAAAACTGGAGAAAAGACACCAATTCATAGATTCAAGAAGCCCAACACATGCCAAACAGGGTAAGTAATAAACCAGTTCTAGGCAAATCATACTGAAACTGCCAATGCAAAGATAAAAAAAATCTTGAAGGCACCCAGGAAAAAAAAGGGGGGTTGCATATTACATACAGGAAATTATATCTAACAACAGGTTAATTTTTGATCAGAAATAATGAAGTCCAAAAGACAACAGGGGCATCCCTGTAGCTCAGATGGTAAAGAATCTGCCTGCAATGCAGGAGACCTGGGTTTGATCCCTGGGCCAGAAGATCCCCTGGACTAGGGAATGGCAACCCACTCCAATATTCTTGTCTGGAGAATCCCATGGACAGAGGATCCTGGTGGGCTACCGTCCATGGGGTCGCAAAGAGTCGGACACGACTGAGCAATGAACACCACCACTACTACTACTAAAAGATAATGGGACATCTTTAAAGTACTGAAAGAAAAAAAAATTCCATCCACTCAGAATCTTTAAATTCCAGTAAACTAACCTTTAAAAATGAAGGGGACATAAAGGTATTTTCAAACACAAAAGCAGAGAGAATTCACTACCAACAGATCTGCACTAGAATGCATGCTAAAGAAAACTCTGAAATGATACTAGATAGTAACTCTCAAAAAGGAATAAACATCCCTGGAAATGTTAAATATAAAAATTTTTAAAATTTTAGGCTATCTAAAGCAAAAATTTTACAACAATACTCCAAAATTTCTAACTTTCAGGAATGAAAGAACAGAGAAACAACAAACATTTATGAGACAAATAGAAAATAATAAAATGGTGGAACCAAATGCAACCGAATCAACACTTACAGTAAACAGACTAAACACCAATGAAAAGGCAGAGACTATCAGTCTGGATTAAATACAAGACCCAACCAAATGCTGTAATTAAGAGATGGACTTTAAATACAAAGACACAAGAGTATTTGCTCATAACTATCTCTTTTTCTTTTATTTCAAAAGCATAAAAGCAAGGAGTACAGAACTATAAAGGGTCCTAGGTGGTCAGAAAGGAGGAAATCATTCACTTTACGTCTACAAACAGACATCGAGCACCGACTCTACGAGCAACGCTTTGTGCTTCGTGCTTCAGGGAGATACCGAGCGAGGACACCGAAAGAAGGATGGATGGTCTGTGCTACAAGTGCCACAGAGTCCCGAGGGTGTGACGATGTCAACCGTGAGATCTCCCTTCCTCAGGGATGAAGGGGAGTCAGGGAGAAGGGCAGGGTCAGCAGAGGCTCGTGGAGGAGACTGCGTTAGCTCTGGGACTAAAGCGCCGGAAGAGTTCTGGGGAAGACCTAATCTGGTGGCCATTACGCACGTGCTTTGTGCTCTGGAGAGCAGACCTCTCGCCACTGGTGCAGTAGGGGCGTGGGCTGCAGACCCAGCTCTGCCACCGACTGTGGCTACTCTGTGACCCAAAGCAAGCTCTCTGACGCTCCTAAGGCTCACCTGCTTCATGTGAAAAGGAAATCATTTCAGTTTTCTAGGATTTCTGAGAGAAGCAAATGAGAGATTGTTGTAAAGTGCATGACAGAGTACCTGCCCAATGAATTACCGTTACTGGAGAGACAGAACGTACCCTCTACCCCTCAAAAAATGAAGCCCTCAGCGATGAAGATAACAAAGATGAAGACCATGAAACAACAATCCCCTAATGAGAAAAAATACATGAAGATAAAATGGAGGTGGAGGAGAACACAGTCTTTCACATAGTAGGCATGTAATGTTTTCATGTCTGTTAAATGGATGAAGAACCCCAAAAAACAGATGAACTACATTGTGCAATGCGAACTTAGCTACCTCTCAATTGGTCAGTACATTTCAGGTACATAAAACCGTTAACCAGTTGGTGTACCTTATTATTTATGGCAAAAAGTTTAAAAAATTCTTCCTTTACAGGAATGCCAATTCGCAGAAGTGTTTGTGTTGTTCCTTCAGGTCGTGAAGAACAGGTTACTCTAGACAACGGATGCCTAAGAGGAAGCAGGAAGCCCCTAGGAAACCCCTGGGGTAGCTGAGAGTGAAGCCAAGGTACAGAGCAGCCCCAGTTCTCCAAAAGGAATTAAAGTAACTCACGTCCGCTGTCTCTGATTCTACTTCTGCTGCTTATTGTTTCTAGGGACTGTGTCAACGTCTCCTCCCTCACAGCTTTGCCACCTGCCTTCTCGCCATGTCTCTCTCATAACTCTGCTCCATTTTCCTCTCAGTCTGTCTCTCAGTCTCGCATTCAGACCTTCTCCTGGAGAGTGTCCTGTGTGGGGTTCCCCATGAGGCACGTCACAAGACCCGGCCCTTCTTCACACTCAACTGCAGATGGCCTCCTTCTGCTCAGCGGCTGCTCCCTGATGGGTCACACGGAGCTAGACCTCAGGACCCGAGTACGGCGGTCTGTGCCCAGGGACCTGCCCACAGCTGTCTTCCTTGGAAGGCGCGCCCAGCCCGTGGTCCGCGTGGGACCACAGGCTCACTTGAGAACAAGGCAGGTAAAAGCACACCCAGTGTCCGAGTGGCTCATAACCGCAGGGGCAACAGGTATCAGGGTGCTACATCCTAAGGTCACAAGATGAAGGAACTCTGAATGACTGAACCGGTGCATAACATCTGAGTAGAATCTTTTAAGAGTTGGTAGGCACCTAAAACCATCTGGTCCAACTCCATTCCTTGTGCAGCGATCCTGGCCCCACAGCCAACAATGGACATCAAATGAGGGTCCTGGAATACTGACTCCTAGACTCCAAGTTTCGCTTCTTTACAGGGCTTTCATTGATCCACAAATTGGCATGTAATGTAAATAAAAAAACGTACAACTGTTTATCATCCACACATGCTGTATGTGGCACTCCAATGCCTCTGGAGAAACCTGCATGCAGGTCAAGAAGCAACAGTTAGAAGTGGACATGAAACAAGGGACTGGTTCCAAATTGGGAAAGGAGTACGGCAAGCCTGTATACTGTCACTCTGCTTATTTAACTTATATGCAGAGTATATCATATGAAATGCCAGGCTGGAGGAAGCACAAGCTGGAATCAAGATTGCCAGGAAAAATATCAACAACCTCAGATATGCAGATGACACCAGCCTTATGGCAGAAAGCGAAGAGGAACTAAAGTTCCTCTTAATGAGAGTGATGAAGTCACTCTTGATGAAAGTGAAAGAGGAGACTGAAAAAGCTGGCTTAAAACTCAACATTCAAAAAACTAAGATCATGGCATCCAGTTCCATCACTTCATGGCAAACAGACGGGAAACAATGGAAACAGTGACAGACTAGTGTCTTGGGCTCCAAAATCACTGCAGATGGTGACTGCAGCCATGAAATTGAAAGACGCTTGCTCCTTGGAAGAAAAGTTATGACCAACCTAGACAGTATATTAAAAAGCAGAGACATTACTTTGCCAACAAAGGTCCATATAGTCAAGGCTATGGTTTTGCCAATAGTCATGAATAGATGTGAGAGTTGGACCATAAAGAAAGCTGAGCGCCGAAGAATTGATGCTTTTGAAGTGTGGTCTTGGAGAAGACTCTTGAGAGTCCCTCGGACTGCAGGGAGATCCAACCAGTCAATCCTCAAGGAAATCAGTCCTGAATATTCATTGGAAGAACTGATGCTGAAGCTCCAATACTTTGGCCACCTGATGCCAAGAACTGACTCATTAGAAAAGAGCCTGATGCTGGGAAAGATTGAAGGCAGGAGGAAAAGGGGATGACAGAGAATGAGATGGCTGGATGGCATCACTGATTCAATGGGCAAGAGTCTGAGCAAGCTCTGGGAGTTGGTGATGGACAGGGAAGCTTGGCGTGCTCCAGTCCACAGCGTTGCAAAGAGTCAGACACGACTGACTGAACTGAACTAACTGAAGGCTAAAAGTAGATGTTACATTTTACCATTACTTTTAAAAAGGTGCTAGATATTTGATAAAATGTCCCATGTACTCTTCAGTCAGAAAAACCAAATATTGGCTATTCTGTGGCAAGTCAGATGAATGCTTTTTAAAAGTATGTGTACCTGAGCTAAGCCGCTTCAGTCATGCCCAACTCTTTGTGATGCTATGGACTGTAGCCTGCCTAGCTCCCCTTTCTGTGGGATTCTCCAGGCAAGAATACTGGAGTGGGTTGCCATGCCCTCCTCCAAGGGATCTTCCTGACCCAAGGATTGAACCCATGCCTCTTATGTCTCCTGCATTGGCAGGCTGGTTCTTTACCACTGGTACCACCTGGGAAGCCCATACATCCTTTATATATATGCAAACTCACAGTAGTAGAAAGACAAAAAGAATGCACAAGACTTTCTTGAGAAAAGTAATTTATGAGTTTCGTAAAACCCATAACAGAATTGTTTCAAAAACCAAATGTGCCCCAGAATGTATTGGTAAGTCAGTCCATTAAGAAGATGTGTGATTAGCAACTCAATTTCTGAAAACATCATGAGACATTTATTCACAGGAAAGGAAACTGGCTGACTATCATAACCCTGCAAAACTCTACCTTGCAGATAGCACTGGGCTAAGATGAATTCAGAGTGTGAAGAAGAAATGAATTATTTGTTTATCCTTTTCTTCTTTTTAGTGATGTGATAGGTTTGTTGTTTTAATTTCATTTTGGTTTTTTTGAGATATACTTTATATACCATAAAATGGACCTTTATAAAGTGAATATATTTGGTAGTTCTTAAAATATTCACAAAGTATACAGTCACAACCACTATCTAATTACAGAACATTGTCATTACCCAAAAAGAAACTCTACACCCATGAGCAGCCACTCCATCTTTCTCTTAGTCCCTGGCAACCAACAGTCCCCTCTCTGTTGCTATGGACTTACCCATTCCAGGCAAGTCTCATAAACGGAATCATACATATGACCTTTTGTGTCTGACTGCCTTCACTTGGCAGAATGCTCTGAAGACTCACCCATGTCGTAGCGTTTATCAGTTCTTCATTCCTATTTATTGCACAACAATATTCCATTGTGTGAACACAGTGTTTTATTTATCCATTCATCAGTGGATGGGCATTTGTGTTGATCCTACTTTTTGTCTGTTATGGTCCTGCTGTGAACATTCATTACAAGTGTTTGTGTGGACATACAGTTTTCATTTCCCTTGGATATGTAACTAAGAGTGGAGCCACTGGGTCATATGGTAACTCTATATTTAAACCTTTTGAGGAACTGTCAGACTATTTTCCACAGTAGCTGCACCATTTTATTAATACATTCCCCTCAGCAACGTCTGGGGTTTCTAATTTCTTTACGTCCTCACCAAAACTTGTTTATCATCGTCTTTTTGATTGTAGTCATCCCTGTAGGTAGGAAATTATGTCTCTCTGTGGTTTAGATTTGCATTTCCCTGAAGACTCACAATGTTGAGCATCTATTCACGTGTTTATCCGTCGTTTGTATGCCTTCTTTGGAGAAACATTATTCACATTCTTTGTCTACTTTTAATTGCGTTGTCTTTTATTACTGAGTTATAAGAGTTCTTTTTAATTGCTAAATACAAGTCCTTTATCAGATCTATGATTTGAAAATTTCTCCCATCCTGTGAGCTATCTTTTCACTTTCTTGATAATATCTTTTGATGTGCAAGTTTTTCATTTTGACGAGGTTCAATTTAGCTTGTTTTTTTCTTTGGTTGCTTATCTTTGTCTGTTCTATTAATATACAGTTGTTTCCGTGGAGAACTAACCAAATGTTCTCCTCAATTTGATTACATCTCTAATATAATAAACTGCTTATTCAATTAGCATGTCTGGTCTCATCTCTTCCTTTGAATGGAATAATAAGCGGCTGTGCTTCCCCTGATAGAGGGGAAATGAACAGACTGAGGCTTTAACCACCTTATGGTATGGAATTACTTCCCTCGGAGTAACACTGGGAATACAGTCCTGGTGCTTAACTCGAACCTTGGCTGCTAAACACTCAGCACCCCTGTACTGCCTTCCTTTCTTGCTACTCCAAGCTCCAGCCCACCTCCTGTTCTGGCCTCCAAATGAGGACACTTGCCGTCCTCACGGCCCTTCCCTGCATATTCCACATTCTGTGTCCGTGGCTTTCAACCAGGCCCCTAAACCTCCCGCTATGGGTCCAGTCCTCACCCCTCTCCTGTCAACCCTGTAGCTCTCACAGCCTCTGGGCCATCTCCACCCAGACACCACACCCAATGAAGTTTGGTGTGTCTTCTCTTCCAGCCACTCGCTCCTCTGGACTCTCTCTCTGCATGTTATTCTCCCACTCACCTGGCTTCAAACCTCAGAACCTTCTTTGATTCTTCCGTTTCCCTCTCCCCCACATCAAAGCAGCCTATCATATCGGCCTCCAGCCTCTGACATGGCACAGCTGCCTTCAGTTCAGTTCAGTTGCTCAGTCACGTCTGACTCTGTGCTACCCCATGGACTGCAGCACGCCAGGCCTCCGTCCATCACCAACTCCTGGAGTTTACTCAAACTCATGTCCATTGAGTCGGTGACGCCATCCAACCATCTCACCCTCTGCCGTCCCCTTCTCCTCCTGCCTTCAATCTTCCCCAGCATCAGGCTCTTTTCCAAAGAGTCAGTTCTTTTCATCAAGTGGCCAAAGTACTGGAGCTTCAGTGTCAGCATCAGTCTTTCTAATGAATATTCAGGACCGATTTCCTTTAGAACTGACTGGTTGGATCTCCTTGCAGTCCAAGGGACTCTCAAGAATCTTGTCCAACATCACAGTTCAAAAACATCAATTCTTTGGCACTCAGCTTTCTTTATATCCAACTCTTACATCCAAACGTTACTGGAAAAACCATAGCTTTGACTAGATGGACCTTTGTTGGCAAAGCAATGTCTCTGCTTTTGAATATGCTGTCTAGGTTGGTCATAACTTTACTTCCAAGGAGCAAGCATCTTTTAATTTCATGGCTGCAGTCACCATCTGCAGTGATTTTGGAGCCCCCCAAAATAAAGTCTGTCACTGTTTCCATTGTTTCCCCATCTATTTGCCATGAAGTGATGGGACTGGATGCCATGATCTTAGTTTTCTGAATGCTGAGTTTTAAGCCAGCTTTTTTCACTCTCATCAAGAGGCTCTTTAGTTCTTCTTCACTTTCTGCCATAAGGATGGTGTCATCTGTGTATCTGAGTTTATAGATATTTCTCCCGGCAATCTTGATCCCAGCTTGTGCTTCGTTCAGCCCAGCATTTTGCATGATGTACTCTGCATATAAGTTAAATAAGCAGGGTGACAATACACAGCCTGCTTATACTCCTTTCCCGATTTGGAACCAGTCTGTTTTTCCATGTCCGGTTCTAACTATCGTTTCTTTACCTGCATACAGATTTCTCAGTAGGTAGGTCAGGTGGTCTGGTATTCCCATTTTCTGAAGAATTTTCCAGTTGACTTGCTTCACCTTAATCCAGCCCCACACCCTGTCACACTGATCTTCCTTAAATGCCCACTTCATTCCTTACTGTTCTGTTCTAATTCCTTTAAATACTGCTGCTCCCTAGAGAAAGCCCAAACCCCCAATGTTAAAACCCCACCCCAGTCTGACCCAGCCAGGCTCTCCTACCTCACCTCCCTCTGCTTCTCTCAGCAACCCTCTGTTCTAACCAATGGGCTTCTCACAGATTCTGAAATGTCCTATTTTCATTCCCATCTCTATGTGTTTGCACATGCCACCCCTCCTCCTGGTCAGCCCTTCTTTTCCACCCAAACATTACTGTTCCTTCGGATTAATTCCACTTCCTTCACCAACCAGTCCTCATTCATTCATTCCTGAAGCCCTTGTCTCCAGCATTTCTTTGGCCTTCGTTCACTCATTCATTCAAGTTGGCTTAGATAAGATGCTTTCCTGATCTAAATCCCCACCTCCCTCTCCCAGAACACTGATATACATGGAGCACCTAGAGAGGACAGGCTACTAAGCACTGGAATTACAGTGAGGGTAGAGAGGGGACAAACCTTCGTGCCTCACAGAACTCAGGGGCAGGCCCAAGGGGTTGACCCAACTAAAGAATTACAGTCAATAAACATGCCCTCTCAGCTGTGCTATATGCTACAAAAGAAATGTAATGAACGCTGGGAAAGCAGACGACAGGGAGAAACAGACCCCATTCAGCTGTCCAGGGCAGGCCCTGTAGAAGGAGGGTTAAGTTCTTCTTGGGGTAGCCTGCCTTCTCTCTCCACGTGGCCTGAGCCCCTGGAAGCAGGCCATGTCTCACTCCCCTTCTTCATGGTTTTGGCATTTGGCACAAAGATGAAGGAGTCCGTGAGCGACTCCGGCAGGTGACGGGCAGGAGTGCGGGACAAGAAAGGCCCTCATCCAGGAACAACCGAGCCAGAGTGGGAATACAGTCAGAGACAGGCCTGGGTTCACTGTGAGCCCTGCCACTCATCCAGTCGGAACACGGTACTTCTCTGTGCCCCGGGTTTGGCTATCAACTAGGACTAAACACCTCCCTCAGAGTGGCTAGGAGGATTATAAAGTAGTGATAAAGTCTATACTGAAAGCCCTACCCAGGTCCGGTACAAGAAAGCACCCAGCCAGTGTGGCTGTTGTCATCAGTACCACTAGTTTTATTACCGTGAGGGGACTCAGAGGCACGCCAAGAGCTCGGAAAGCTGTGCACCAACCACATCGTCAAGGTCACTGCTAAGACCGGCTGAAGGGACTGTCTGTGGTCTAAGCAGGACATGCATCCAGCTGAGCTTCCCCAACAGCAGGGAAGGTTCTTGCTGGCCAACGAACTACCCAAAATCTGCCCTGCCTGGGGGCTGGCTTCCTGCTCTGACTGATCTCAGGCTTTGAGGCCCCAGGAATCTGAGGCAGAAAGAGAGGCTGCTAAGGCTGAAGGGCATCACGGCCATGTCCTCATGTGCCCGGCATTCATCTCTGAAAGGAAACACAACAGGAAACTTCATCTCTCCAAGTCTGGCCTCCATCCTCTTCCTGCTGCCTCCATCCATCCTCTTCTGCCTCGGGGCAAGAAGGCCGTGCAGGGCGCAGAAGGCAAAATAATGACCCACCAGAGGTGTCCACGTCCTCAAGCCTGGAACCTATAATTGTCAAGTTATGGGGCAAAGTTGGGATTATACTTGCTGATTATCTGACCTTAAGACAGGGAAATGGGACTTCCCATTCAGTGCGTAGGAGTCCGCCTGCCAATGCAGGGGACATGGGTTCAATCCCTGGTCCAGGAAGATCCCACATGCCTTGGGGCAACTGAGCCTGTGTGCCACAACTATTGAAGCCCATGGGCTCTGGGGCCCGCAAGCCCCAACTACAAAAGCTCATGCACCTAGAGCCTGCGCTCAAAAACGAGAGAAGCGACCGCAAAGAGAAGCCTGTCACTGCAATAAAGCGTAGCTCCCACTCCCACAACTAGAGGAAATCCACATGCAGCAATGAACACCCAGCACAACCAAAAAATACCAATTAAAATAAAAACAACAACAGGGAAATGACTCTGGATTACCTGGATGGGCTCAGTATAGTCACAAGGGCTCTTTAAACATGGAAGGAGGAGGCAGAAGTCAGTGTCAGAACGAGGAGATCTGAGAAAGACCTGAAGGTGGAAGAAGGGACATGAGCTGAGGCAGGCAGGCAGCCCTGAGATGCTGGGAAAGGCACTGAAATGGATTCTTCTCTGGAGCCTCCAGAAAGGAATTCAGGCCTGCTGACACCTTAACGTTAGCCCAGGGAGACTCATTTTGGACTTCTGACCTCCAGGACTGTCAGATAATAAATCTGAGCTGTTTTAAGTCACTAAGTTTGTGGTAATTTGTTACAGAAAAGATAGAAACTAATACACAAGGCTTTCAAATACTTCTCCCTAGGACCTTAGGACCTCGGAGGCAATGTCCAGAGTCAGAATGGGGGCATTCCTGCTACAACCTTTAGCACATTGGAATTTAATAGAAGGATGCGTAAGCTATTTTTTAAAAAAAATCACAGGTGCAGTAGAAACTATCTGGGGTCAGACAGAGCCTGATGCAGTCAGTCTGCAGGCCAGCTTCAAGATTCTCCCACAACGCACTTAATCTCCCTGAGCCTTAGGGCCTCAAGTGGAATCAAGAAGATGACCACCTCACAAGGCTGTTATGAGAATGAGATGGGCCATGGGGATGACAGAGCCTGGCCCGGGGAAGCAGTCAGTAGACATTAGCCACCCTTCCTACCTCTTTCCTTCTCCAAAGTCTTCTCTAAGGATTAGGCACAGTCACAGAATTTCCAATCCCATCCCCTCCCCTCCAAATATGGGAACCCAGAGGAGCAAAATCCCACCTCCCTCAATCCACCCAAGAAGCTGGAGTCAGGCAGGACTCCACTCACTCACTCACTCAGGCATTCGTTCGATGAATCCTCACTGCACAGCCAGGGCTGAGTGGGGAAGCAAAAGGGACTGGTCTCTACCTTGGTGGAGTTTCTAGTCTAGTAGACTACACAGATATTGACCCAACTGTCAGGCAAGCTCTTACACCATTCCACCAGCGACAGTAGCAAGCCAGAGACTCAGAGGTAACCAGTGACAGTGGACATGATCTAGCCAGGCGGTCAGACAAGGCTTTGCAGGAAAAAAAAGTGAGCTGACAGCTGAAAGATGATTATGCATTAATTAGATGACAGACAGAAGAGAACTCCAGGCAGAGGAATAAAACAACAAAAAAGCCCAGAGTGAGGCCTGAAAGAAAACTCCAGCAGGGTCAAGGGGCAGTGACAATGGGGAAGCGGGGAAGGAAGGAAAAAAGAATGACTCTCGGGTCCAACTAGGTGGTGATGGCATTGTCCCTGGAAACAGGAAACACTGGGAGAGGGTCAAGCTGGCAGTGAGGAAACCTTGAGGTCAGTTTTGGACATGTGGAGTTCAGGGGAACTTTGGGACATCTAGGCAGAGCCATCGCCTGGGAATCAGGGTACAGAACATATGTAAAAAGGTACCTCTGGGCCAGAGATAAAACCATGGCAGACACGTGAGCAAACAGTGACTGAAGCAGGGGAGGGGGCCTGGGCAAGGCCACCCACCAGACTGAGAGAAGGGGGCCTCTGACAGATATTTAACACCCAAGAGCGAGAGGGTGACTGCAAAAGAGGCTGGAAGGAGTGGTCTGGGAAGTACAGCGTCACATCATGGAAGCTAAGGGAGCAGAGTGCAGGCAGGAAGAAGAAGTGGTGGAAGTATCAGATGTTGTCACTGCCAGGCGCTGCACGATGCCACCTTACTGATGGGACCAGCTAGCTGGGCAACGAAACTGGAGAGGCCTGTTGTCGGAGACGTGAGCCTACCAGATAATCTCCCAGAGGGCCCTGGGAAGCGACCCAGGTATCAGAAGCTCAACTGCCGACAGCTTCCCAGGGAAAAAGAAACCGAAAAGCAGAGACCCAAAGTCCTTGCCACTGTATCCAAAGGCTGGGCCTCAGGATCCGGCTCAAACCAGAGGACAGAAAAGAGCAGACGCCAGCATGACCACATCCTCTGTCCCGAGGCTGGTTAAATATGTATGGCTGCAAAACGAGGGTGATACTGCAGATCCAACACCAGGCAGGGACTGGCCCTTTGACACAGTGTCCGGCTGGACTGGGGCCCGCAGCTGCAGCAATGGCTCAGCACAGGGCACATCCACCCCCAGCGCTGAATCTACTCACCTGGTAAGATCCCTGGACCCTGGACTCTGACCGTCTCCTTGTCCCGCTCGTCCGCCTGCTCTGAGTTCTCAACCACCTGATCCAACTCCTCACTCAGCTAAAGGGAGGAACAAAGAGCAAAGAGACGTCAGCTACATCAGCTTTGCCTTTCTGGACTAAAATAAGAAAGCAGAGGCTGCTTCTCACTTAATTATCACCAAAAAAAAAATCAAACATTGCAGGGTACGGGCATGCACGCACGTGAAGTCACTTCAGTCCTGTCTGATGCCGTGCAACCCCATGGACCAGCTCCTCTGTCCATGGGATTTTCCAGACAAGAATACTGCAGTAGGTTGCCAGGCCCTCCTCTAGGGGATCGTCCCAACCCAGGGATCGAAACGTGTCTCTTTCAGTTCAGTTCAGTCACTCAGTCATGTCTGACTCTTTGCGACCCCATGAACTGCAGCACGCCAGGCCTCCCTGCCCATCACCAACTCCTAGAGTTTACCCAAACTCATGTCCATTGAGTCGGCGATGCCATCGGACCATCTCACCCTCGGTCGTCCCCTACTCCTGAACAGGGCAGGTGGGTTCCTCACCACTAACGCCACCAGGGAAGCCCATGAGGCAGGCTATGTTATACCATCTTTACAGATGAACACGACGAAGCTCAGGAATTGCAAATAACTTCTTATATGGTATTTTTCTAAGGCTGCCATAACAAAGCACTACACACTAGCTAGCTGAAAACAACAGGAATTTATCCCCTCATAGTTATGGAGGCTAGCAAGCTGAAGTCAAGGTGATGGCAGGGCTGGTTCCTTCTGAAGGCTGTGATGGAGAACCTCTTCCACGCCTCTCTTCTAGCTCTAGGTAATGCCAGCAATCCCGTGTGCTCCTTGGCTTTTTAGATGCATCCACTCTCCAAACTGTCTCCATCTTTACACGGTCATCCTAATAAGAACACCAAGCATGCTGATTTAGGGCCATTCTCCTCCAGTACAAGCTTCTAAGTACATCTGCAGTAACCCTCTTTCCAAATAAGGTTACCCTCTGAGGTGCTGGAGGGTGAGGATGTCAACGTATCTTTTCAGGGAACACAATTCAACTCACAAGACTTTCCACGGCCACAGAGACAGGAGCCAAATCCAAGTTAGTCTAGTTCCGAAACCCACGTTCTTAATCACTTTCCGGAGGAGGAGAAAATGCAAGCTTAGCGTCTGCTGAGGCAGAAGATGGAACAGTGAAGCTGGCATCAGAGCTTAAGTCCACCAACTCAGGCTGCAAATGCAGGACAAAGTGAGGAGGACAGGCCACCCCAGAGACAGGTGCTAATTAGCAGCCTAATAGCAGGCAACCTCCACCTCACTTCCTCAGTGTTCTCACCTGTCAAATGGGGACAATGATACAGTGATAACTGACAAGGCTCCGCAGTATTAACGAGAACAAGAAACACCAAGACCAGAGCATCTCACTCCAGGTAGCAGCCAGCAATCCCCTGGATTGGGAGGATGGGGGTGGGGATAGATTTCTCCAGTATTTTCTTAGGTTCACAATGTCAGCACTCAAGGTCTCAAGATTTTTTGTTTTTTAATATTTTTTCTCATTAAAAAAATAATAAATTTACTTATATATTTATTTCTGGCTGTGCTGGGACTTCACTGCTGCTCGGGCTTTTTCTCTAGTTGAAGCAAGTGGGGGCTACTCATTGTGGTGGTGCATGGACTTCTCATCACAGGGGCTTTTCTCGTTCCAGAGCACAGGCTCCAGGCACACAGGCTCAGTAGTTGTGGTGCACGGGCTTAGTTGCTCCACGGCATGTGGGATCCGCCCAGACGAAGGATCGAACTCATGTCTCCTGCACTGACCTGTGGGATTCTTAACCTCTGGACCACCAGGGAAGTCCCTCAAGACATTTTCATTAAAAATTCATCTCTAGGAGACTTGAGTTAAAATAAAGCTCTTATGAACCTAATACTCTTGCATCTCCTCCTCCACACCTACCCTTTTAGAATCAGGGAAAACATCTAGTTTAAAGCCTTCCAAGCCCGAAAGAAAAGGAAAGCCAACACATGAAAAAGGGCTAGGAGCTTAAAGAAGGTACCAGGAGACCCAGGCCCCCAGTGGGAACACAGACCAAGAGGGCCCCAGGGCTCTCGCTGGCCAAAGGCAAAGGGAGGTATAAGTCCTGGAAAGGCCCAGCGCTCTAGGATCCAAGCTTCACAGAGGTTCAGCCTATAACCCAACAGGCCCCTAACCCAGCTCCCCTCCTGACTACCTGAAGCCATAATAAACCCACCTCCTTGCCCGGCCCTGGCCAAGTTCTCCAGCATGACGCTTGCAAGAAAGAGTCAAGAGGCCTCCTTCTTCTGAAGGTGAGAGATAGGACCTTCAGAATGGGCCACTGAGGAAGACAAGGGGAGGGATCCTTCCAGTGTCTCCCACCATGGGGAAACGGAAACTGAATCCACCCTTGGCCTTCACCCTGCAAGCAGGATAACTGCCTATGTTTTAGCAGACGTGTCAGGAGCTCTGCTTGAGAAGGGGACAGTAGAGTTTACATGCGGATGGTGAGGGACAGGGTCCTGTAAACCAGGACCCCAAAGCTCCTCAGAAGCAGGAGTTACCCACCCCCTGTTAACAAGAACCAGCATTCACTGAGGGGCCACTACTGCCAGGCACTGAGCTAAGCACTTTACATACCAACTCAGCTAATCCTCACAGCCCCACGTGATAAGGACCACCATTACCCTCATTTTAGAGATAAACTGGAGGCTCAGAGAAGTGACTTGACAAAAGTCACACAAATGGCAAGAGGCGAGGCAGGATAGGAACTCGCGTTTTTTGAATTAAAAGTCCTAGTATTTGGGGATTCCCTGGTGGCTCAGTGGTGAAGTATATACCTGCCAATGCAAGGGTACGATGCCCGGTTGGAGAAGATTCCACATGCCAAGGAACAACTAAGCCCGTGCACAACTACCAAGCCTGTGCTCTAGAGCCCAGGAGCCGCAGCTACTGAGCCTACACTGCCTAGAGCCTGTGCTCGGCAACAAGAGAAGCCACTGCAATGAGAAGCCTGTGCACTGCAACGAACAGCAGACCCCACTCACCACAAGAGAAAGCCTGCACGGCAACAAAGACCTGGCAGAGCCAAAAAAAAAAAAAAAATTTAAGTCCTAGTATTTATCCATTATGCTCTACTCCCTATAAACCTGAAAACTTGCAGAGTCAGGAAAAGACACAACTCATTCCCCAGGATTCCCTCACTGCCTCCGGTACAGAATCTAGGGGCCACAAAATCCCTAGGACTGGCTAAAATCCAAGACGCTCCTTTAGGATAAAGGAAATGGTAGGAGAAACACAGAAATTTGTCCCAAAGTCAGATTCTAACTCAGATCCTCCATTAAAAAATGGCAAACCTCAGGCAAATATATCTGTTTTCAGCTTGGCTTCTCTTTCTACTATGGGGAAAAGCTATCTGCTTTACAGACTCCACACAGTATCATTTACAAAGGGTGAAATGTACATGAGTATTGATCAGTATTGCTCAAGGCACCTTACATGAGAAGGACTGACAGAAACTTCAGACTAGTCTGGAAAGTCAGACCGCATGGAGCAGGTGCGATTTGAGATCCCTCCTTGTAAAATAAGGGAATTTTAACCAAAGGACTTGAAAAAGCAGTGTAAGCACAAGCATAGCAGGAGCACATTTTGAAACAGTGAGTTTCCAATGTGGTCAGAACCTAGGTGGGTGAGGAGATGATGACGGGATACGTCTGCAGTGCTGTCAGAGCTTGCTAAGGAGTCTAGACTGCTCTGGGCAGACCAGTGGCAGCATCAGATGTGTGTATAAAGGGATGCTCTGGAATCAAGGTAGTGAAGTGAAAGTCGCTCAGTCGTGTCCGACTCTTTATGACCCCATGGACTATACAGTCCATGGGATTCTCCGGGCCTGAATACTGGAATGGGGAGCCGTTCCCTCCTCCAGGGGATCTTCCCAACCTAGGGATTGAACCCAGGTCTCCCACATTGCAGGCGGATTCTTTACCAGCTGAGCCACAAGGGAAGCCCAGGATTAAGGTAGGACCCTGAACAAATGTGCACAGCATGGGAGACACCAAACAGGGAGAAGTGATCAGAGCAGACTCAGGGACGCAAACCTGAGGATGGAGGATGTAAGCTGCCTGACTTTGCCAAGGGAGGGGAGCACGGTGAGGGGCACAGGGGAGGGGAGAGCACCGCAGATGACCAGGGTTTGGGACCCTTGCGGAGGAGCAGGAGAGCTGGAGTCGGGAGGAGAAACTGGTCTGGAGGAAGGGCTGGAACCGCTCGTCGGTAGCTCGGGACAGGCAAGAAAAGAGACAAAGAACTGGAAAGTGAGAGTTACAGTCGTGGGAGGAGGTGAGACAGGAGAGAGAAACGGAGCGGGGCGAGAAGCAGCTCTGTGGGAGAAAGCGCATTTTCTAGGCTTGCTGGACATCCAGACGAGCTGTGATGATCGCTACCGCTAGCAGCTGAGGGGCCACGAGGCCCTGGGCGCGGAGGGGGGCTGCCGCCCGCGCGCCTCTGCTCCGGCCGGGGAGGAAGGCGCGCGCGCGGGTGCTTCCACTTGTTGCCAAGAACCCCGGGGTCCTCGAGGCGACCCGGGGTCCCGCCGGGCGGGCCGCGCGGCCGCCCGGGTCCGGACGAGGCTTTTGACCAGCCGCCGGCTGGCTGCGGGTCGCGGCTCCGGGGCCCCGGGGCTCCATCCTTCGGCCCAGCGACGGCCGCGTCCGGGGGAGGCTCCGCGCCCCGCTTCCTTCCTGCTCCGCCGCATCTCGGCAGCGGGGTACCCCTCCCCCGACCGCTCCTCGGCGGCGCGCTCGGCCCGCCCGGACGCCCCCCACCCCGGGCACCCCAGAAACCGCCCGGACCCCCGAGACCCGCTCCGCCCCGCGGCGACCTGTGCCGTCGCGCCCTCCCCGCCACCGCCGCGCGTGTACCTCTTGGTAGGATGTGGAGAGCTCCTGGCGGATCATGGCCCTGGCCCGAGCTAAGGCACACCTGAGCGCGCTCGAGTTCGCGGGAGGCAGCTCCCCGAGAACCGCAGCCGCAGCCCCGAGACCCGCCGGCTCTCGGCGGCGACGCGAAACCTGTTCGCAGGGAGGAGCGGCTTCGGGGCCAAGGCGGGGCCGCCCGCGGCGCATGCGCCTCGCGCCCCACGGCGCCGCGGCCGCGAAAGGCTTGCTGGGAAATGTAGTCTGGGAGGGGACGGTTCAGTCAGTTCCGCTCGGTCGTGTCCGACTCTTTGTGACACCTTGGACTGCAGCACGCCAGGCCTCCCTGTCCATCACCACCTCCCGGAGTCTACCCAAACCCATGTCCATTGAGTCGGTGATGCCATCCAGCCATCTCATCCTCTGTCTTTCCCTTCTCCTGCCCCCAATCCTTCCCAGCATCAGGGTCTTTTGCAACGAGTCAACCCTTCGCATGAGGTGGCCAAAGTATTGGAGTTTCAGCTTCAACATCAGTCCTTCCAATGAACACCCACGACTGATCTCCTTTAGGATGGACTGGTTGGATCTCCTTGCAGTCCAAGGGACTCTCAAGAGTCTTCTCCAACACCACAGTTCAAAAGGATCAATTCTTGGGCTCTCAGCTTTCTTTATAGTCGAACTCTCACATCCACACATGACCACTGGAAAAACCATAGCCTTGACTAGATGGACCTTTGTTGGCAAAGTAATGTCTCTGCTTTTTAATATGCTGTATAGGTTGGTCATAACTTTTCTTCCAAGGAGCAAGCATCTTTTAATTTCATGGCTGCAGTCACCATCTACAGTGATTTTGGAGGCCCCCCCCAAAATAAAGTCTGCCACTGTTTCCATTGTTTCCCAGTCTATTTGCCATGAAGTGATGGAACCAGATGCAGGGGACCATGCTCCGCTTTCCTGGGACAGCGAAGCCTGCGTGTTACCCAGAGCCAGGCGCTCACCCGTGCGTTAGACGCACGTGCTTTCCTCATCTCTTACTTCCTCTCTTTATTGGAGCGGGACAGACTGAGAAGATGAGTGTAAAGTGGAACAAGGCGGCCAAGTCAGACGGGTAGGAGATCCTAATCTATAATTGCAAGAGGAAGCCTGGCCTGGTGGTTTATAACTGTTGTAAATATCTTCAGAGCACTCTGTTACCGAGCAAGTTCACGGCCATTATGGCTTTTATCCCAGGAGGAACCCTGTAAGGAGGGCATTTTCTTTTCTGTTTTACAGATGAGGAAACTGAGGTACCTTGTTTCAGAAAGGATGGGGAGAAGGCCATGAACAAATGAAGATTATTTAAACCAGGAACAAGCGACAGAACCCTGTTCTTTCAGTATTCCTGGGCCAGACCCTTGGAGTCAGGACCTCTAAATTGTCATCCTGGCTCTCTGACCCTCTCCCACAGGTCTGAGCCATCATCCTCTGTTCACCTTAGAATGCAAGTGCTAAATGCTGCCTGCTTCCTAGGTCCTTCTTTGAATCAAAATAGGTCATGCAGCAAAACCCAAAGGTGCTGTTCACAGCAGCAAAAGCCTCCTGCCCTGAACGTGGTGGAAAATTGGGTGTTTGCCCTGTAGCCGGGCGGACTTACATCTTCCCCTCCTCCCACTGGCGGAACAGCTGTTCTGTGTGGTGCCCTGGGCTGCTCAGTAGTGCAGCAGATAGAGGTTGCTTATGCCTTGGTGAATGCTTGCTCTGTGTTCCGCGCAGCTGCAACTCTACAGACCCCTGCACTCAGGCCACTGAGAGCCTCTTCCCTCCTCAGTGGCAACCCCCGTAGCACCAGCCACATCAGAGCGCCCTGAATCTCCAGAGTATTCCTAGTGGGAGGCCTCCACCACCTCCTCTGAACACTCCACCCCAGCCTAGGCCCTCTCAGTTCAGATCAGTCACTCAGTCGTGTCTGACTCTTTGAGACCCCAATGGACTGCAGCACGCCAGCCTTCCCTGTCCATCCCCAACTCCCCTCTCACATCATTATATGGAACAATATATATAGCATCTAACACATAGTAGGCAATCAGTAAATACATGTTAAGTTTGTGAACGGAACACTTACTCCAGCCATTTCATTTAACAGTTGCTTACCAAAATAAATAGACAATAATAAACAACTCATTAAATGCCTTACTGCATTACTGCAAGGGGAGTTGATAGAACAAGTCATGCAATCATAGAAATTTAGAACTAGCAGGAACCAGAGAAGTCTAGTCCAGCTCTATTATTTCTCTCTACTCTGTTGGCATGACCAATAGAGTAGAGACCAAAATGATAGGTTCCTGTATTTGAAGGAGATACGGATTAATACAATATTTGACATTGTTTAAATACAGTGTGGTCAGCACTGGAATATAGACATGAGTTGGGTACTCCAAGGTCCTTGCTTTTGAGGCTCTTTCATGTGAGAGTCGAGAAACAGACCATGCACGTGTAAATGGGATTTTCTTTACTTGCTGTCCCTGAGTCCTCTCCTCCCATTTCCACATGAGCACACACCAATCAGGCTTTTATGTTCTCCACTCTGCTGAAAGGGTGTTTATTAAGGTTTGACCTCTGAGTTGTCAAATCAGATGGCTATTTTCCCATCCTCCTCTCCCTTGATCTATCAACTACATTGGCCTAGCTCATCCTCTCCTCTCCTTGTACACTTTCTTCCTCTGACTTCAGGACACCACGTACTCCCATTTTGCCTCCCACCTCACTTGCTGCTCCTCCAGACTCCTTCTCCATCCCCTCAACTCTACAGGGTGGCCTTCCTCAAGCTAGGTCTTTGATCTTTCTCCTCACTCCCGAGGGACTAATAAAGTGGTCTCTTGTAGTCTCTATACCCTGGGAATCCCTGTTATGGGTTGAATTGTGTTCCCCCAAAAGATACGTGGAAGTCCTAACCCCTAGTATCCCAGAATGTGACCTTACTTGGAAATAGGATTGTGGCAGATGTCATTAGTCAAGATGAGGTCGTACTAAGCAAGGCAATCCCTTCATCTACTCTAACCCATGACCTTACAGGAAGATGGAAGAGGATACTAAGATACACACACCGGGAGAATGCCCTGTGATGACAGCAGCAAAGACTGTAGTGATGTTCCAAAACTCCCACCTAACCTGGCTCCTCCCCTCGCCTCCTCAGAGTCGCTCTCTCGGGCTCATGGGGTCACTTGAGATGCTATCTCCTGGGCTTGAAGTCTGAAAAATTCCCAGCGAATAAAATGTAACTCTCAACTTGTAGGCTCTGACTACTTTTTAAGTCGACAGGATTTTTCTGTACCAGCTTCCAGAAAAACCTTGTATGAACTTTTTGGCTGACAATATTTTCAGCCTCCTTGTCCTGGAGTATCAGCTCCATGAAGATGAGGGGCTTATGTGTTTTGCTCATTTCTGTATCCCAGTGCTTCCGACAAGTACATGATTGGCAGTTGCTGGTACCCAGAGTAGTTGAATAAATAAATGAACAAAGTAATTTCACACAGTGACCAGAGCTCTAAATAAAGGAAAAGAGATTATGGGATAGCATACCGAATGACAGGGCAGCTGTGGGAGGAGGTGCTGATCATGGGGAGCCCGGGAAGGCCTCAAGACAGTAGATTCCTGTGAGTTGAGACCTGAGTGACAAGAGGGTCAGGATGATGATGACCTGTACCCCAGCACAGAGGCCCAGGCTGGGACCCAAACAGAAGGCTATGTGGCTGGAGGGGGCTGACGGAGAGGCCCTTGGGAGAGAGTCAGATGGCTTCAGGAAGGAAGCTGATTCTGTGTTGGAAACTGTTTCTTTGATTTGCTTTTCAGTTGCTTTTGTTATAATTATACTTACTGGCTTGCCTGGAGGACCCTGCCCCTCGGCCTGACTGTAAAATAAAGTGCCTTTGTTCAGCTCCTGGAGTGATGGTTTGTCCCTGCCCACCTGTGAACAGAAGAGATGAACACACCCAGTCCAAAGGCTGGCCATCTCCTTGGAGATGTTTTGCAAGACTGTAGACCCTTTCACTTTACTTCCCCACCATCTCTTCCTCTCTGTTCTGCCTTTTGACTTTAGTTCCTCTCATTGCTTCTTTCTCTCTGATCTACAAAAGAACCTGGCATCCAGACCCCAATAAGATGGTCATTTTGAGGTGCTAGCCTGCCATCTTCTTGGTCTGCTGGCTCCCTGATTAAAGTCTCTTCGTGCCTCAACCCCTGGTCTCTCAGATTCATTGGCCTGTTGTGCGGCAAGCAGAGAGAGCTTGGACTTGGTAACAAGATGAGCAGGTAGAAGCCAGATCGTGGAGGCTGGGTTGGGCTGATCTTGGGCTTGTTTGCTCTCAGATCCCATTCTTGCCTCTCCTGCTCTGGGTTACAGGGACTGGTCCTGAAGGCTGGGTTTCCACTGGGCTCAGTCAAGAGGAAGCTCTGCTGGAAGCCTGGGGTAGAACTGGTCCTGAAGGCTGGGTTTCCACTGGGCTCAGTCAAAAGGAAGCTCTGCTGGAAGCCTGGAGTAGAACTGGGCAAGGGGAAGCCAGGGTTTTTCTCTCCCTTGTGGTCTGCCCCTGTAGCTTCCCTTCCATAGCTCTAGCCCCAATGCAAATGGTGTATGTGTGTGTGTGTGTGTGTGTGTGTGTGTTTCTAGCTTCAGTCAGGTGACCCAGGCTCCTAAACTCTATAACAGTCCCGGATGTTACCAATCTTCCTGCTTTGCTAACCTCTGGGCTCCCTCAGGGTTGCTTCTTAGCCTCTTCCATCGCCTATGTAACCAACTCCCTACATTACAGCCATAGAATAATTTCTGTTTTCCTTGAAGGTAACTGATTTGTTTGGGCAAACCAATCTGGGTCCAAGTAGGGAAGCTCAATCAGGAGGATGCCTGAAGAAATCCAAGGGCGTGTGAACATGCTACTATATTATAGACTCACACTCAGACTCTCTGGGATAGGGAAGCTAGATCTGATCAGTAGAAATTATAGGGAGTTTCCTTGGGCCCAGAGCAGTTCCTAACAGATACAATTGTAGGGAGAGAAAAGGGCTCAAGCAGAGATGCAGCACCCTGTATACCAAGGAACAGGATGCATCAAGAAAGGGGTGATATTCTAAGGGCTTAGCAGGCCCTCTTCTAACCCGGAGACCTGGTGACATGGTTCAACATGGATATTGCACAGCTTACACAGCTTTTCACAGCTGTATCACTTTTAGTTTCAACACGATGAAACTAAACTTATCAGTAACATACTGATGTAGATGTTAAGATTCAGATGGTTTGTGGACAGGTCCTGTTTCGACTTCTCTGCAATAAAAGCCCATTCTGTCGAAGAAGTGCAGGGCTGAGTACTTGGCACAGTCACAGAGGGGAGGTACAGCCTGGTGGTCAGGGGCAGACTCTGGGACACAGGGCCCGTGCTTGAATCTTGGCTCTTCCATCTACTGTGTGACATTGAGCAAAGCATTTAAGGTCTGTGCAGCTCAGTTTCATCATTTGTAAAATGGGTGATAATAACAGCTCTTACTACAAAGAGTGGGATTCCCTCGTAGCTCAGTCAGTAAAGAATCTGCCTGCAATGCCGGAAACCCTGGTTTGATTCCTGGGTCTGGAAGATGCCCTGGAGAAGAAAATGACAAGGCACTCCAGTCTTCTTGCCTGAGAAATCCCATGGACAGAGAAGCTGTATAGAGTTAGAGTGAGGATTAAATGAGCTAATACGTGTAAAAGTGCCTCGCACATGGCAAGCCCATCTTTGGTGGCCGGCTCTCCCAACCACAAAACGTTGGTGAGCCCCAAGAACTCAGTCCTTGGTCCTGCCTCCTTTCAACCTACATGCCTCTCCTGATGATCTCATCCATTCCGTGGCTTTAAAAACAAACTAAATGCCAAAGGTTCCAAATTTTCTCTCTCTAGCTTGAGCTCTCCCTGCAATTCCAGACTCATATAGCCAACTGTCTATTTGATGCTTCCACCTGGCTGTCTAAGTGTTCTCAGAGTGAACAAGCCTGATCTTGATTTTCACCCAAACCTGCTCCTCCTACTGTCTCTCCTTATCTCAGTAAGTGGTGACTCCTTCCATCAGCTGCCCAGGCCAAAAACCCTCGGGGTTATCCTTGGCTCCTCTCTGTCTCTCAAACCCCATGTCTCATCTGTCAGCAAATTCTGTGAGCCACACATGCAAAACAAATCCGTGATCCACCCACTTCTCATCACCTCCCTTGCTACAGACGGGGGCCAAAGCACCATCATCTCTTGCCTGGATTATAACAGTAGCTCCCACTTCTCTTCTCCATACACGACAGCCAAAGTCATTCCATGAACATTTTTAACTCATTCCTCTGTTCCGTCCACTCAGCCTAAAAGCCAAAGTCATTAAAAAAAAAAAGCTGTGGGGCCCCACAAGATCTGCCCCTTGCCTCCAGCCCCCTGTACCCCCTTATCCCCTGACCTCACCTCCTACCATCCTTGCTGTTCCTCCAACAAGCAGGACACTCTCCTTCCTCGGCATTTCTGCAGTTTTCCTTTTGCAAGGATTGCTACCCTCACCCCCAGACTGCTTCCCTCATTCCCCAAAGTGTGTATGCGTGTTCGTAGCTCAGCTGTGTCTGACCCTTTGTGACCCCATGGACTGTAGCCTGCCAGGCTCCTCGGTCCCTGGGATTCTCCAGGTAAGAATACTGGAGTGGGTTGCCATTTCCTTCTCCAGGGGATTTTCCCCACCCAGGGATCAAATCCGGGTCTCTTGCATTGCAGGCGGATTCTTTACCATCTGAGCATATTTCTTCTAGGCATTTATACAAATACTGTCTTCCCTGGGGCTTTCCCCCTGTCAGCCTATTTAAAATTCCAATTCCCAATGCTCTCTATTGAGTTGCCTGTTTTCCCCCCTCTCCAGCATTCATCACCCCATGACAGACTACTTTTGTTTATTTCACCCATAGAATGTAGGCTACCTTGGGCGTGGATCTGCCTTCTTCAGCGATGTGCCTCCAGTGACCTGGTACCTGGAGACCCTCCAAAAGCAATTGCTGAATAAATCAGTGAAGACATCTTTGCACAAATGTTAGCTATTATCATTTCAGGCTATGTCTTTGATGTGCCCCCACCTTTGAAAAAATCCTTCGGAGACCCGAAATTTAAACACAACTGGGAAGAAAACAAATCAGCCCAAAGTAAAAATGAATTAAGAAAGTTGGGGTCCTAGGTTATAAATACATCTTCCTAGGTGCTTGAATGCTGGGCTGGGTCAACGCTGTAATTTTCACACAGGGGACCGCTGGGACACG
>ML663557.1:2129367-2147751 GCA_007570785.1 Antilocapra americana
GGCTCCCGGCTCCCGGCTCCCGGCTCCCGGCTCGCGGGCCTCCGGGCGCTGGGCCGGCGCGCGCGGGGCGGGGCTCCTGGGCCGCGGGGCGGGCGCGCTCGGGCTCCGCCGCCCAGGCCGCGCCTGGCCCGGCTCGGCGCGCTCACCATGGCGGGCCCCGGGCCCTGGCGGCGGCTGGCCGCGCTGGCCCTGATCGTGGCGCTGGCCGCCGGGCTCCCCGCAGCCGGGGCCGGGCAGGCGCCGCGTCCCGCCGAGCGGGGTCCCCCGGTGCGGCTCTTCACGGAGGAGGAGCTGGCCCGCTACGGCGGGGAGGAGGTGAGCGCGGGCCCGGGGACTGGGCCGCGTCGGGCCACGCGGAGACGGGGGCGGAGACCCCCGGGAGGCCGCGGCGCGCAGGAGAGATCTCGGGGTGGAGATGGGCAGGCGCGGCACTCGGGGGGCGCCCCCTCCGAGTCCCGGCCCCGAACGGGGCGCGAGGCCTGCCCGGCCCCTCTGTCCTGGCCTGATCGCCGCCTGGGGGCACGGGGAGGTCCCCAGCCGTCGGGGCGCCCGGCTCCCCGCTTCCTGGGCCGGAACACCCACCCCGCGCTTCTCCTCTCTTCCCTTGAGCTGTTGCCGTGTGACGCATTTTTGACTCGCAGTCAGTACAGGAAACTGAGAAACTTTTTCAGTGTGAGCGACAGCTGGGGACAGACACTTCTGCCTCCTCCGGGGGGCGGGGGGCGGGGGGTAGGGCAGCAAGGCCTGCTCCCTGGGCTAGGTGGGCGTGGGGGCAGACCAGGGGTGCTCCAGGCTTTCTCTGCTCTTCTGTCTTCCAGCCTCCATATCCCGGACTCCTCAAACTGGCTTCTAGTGCCTGTGCTCTTGGGACTGGACCAGAGCTGGGGGAGAAAAAGGGGGAGATCGGAGGGTAGAAACAGAGACATCCCACCCCAAACACAGCCCGGGTCGGCCGTTCCCACACCCAAGTGTCCCGGCTACTGCTCACAGTCACCTGACCATTCGGGTTGCTGGGGCCCAGTATGATGGCTGTGGATCCTGGCAACAGGGTACCTTCCAGAAGGACCATGGGTCTGGAACTAGGTCAGGAGATGGGAAAGAGTTAGGTGGGGAAATCAGGGAAGGATAGCCTTTCAGAGTAGATAGGAATCAACCTCCTGCTTTTATACCATGAGCAAACGGAGACATGCCACCAGACAGTTTTAGAAGAAGTAAGGAACTTAATATTCTCTTGTTAAAACCCTCTGCTGTGGGCTCCCTAACCCACGAGTTAAGTAGCCTTAGCGGGTCTAGGTTCACGAGAGGGACTTAGAAACCTGGGCCCTAGACAGTGGTGCTAGTTTGGATATCCCCGTACAGAGAGGTTGGTTAGAAGCCCGAGTCACTGAGACCGCGAAAGGAGGGTGACAGAGATGTGCCAGGATGTGGGGCAGCAGGGAACCTGGAAATCTGTGCAGGGAAGAGTTGGCATTGTAGGCCTGCCGTCCTTAGATAGGCCCGCTCTCTGCAAGAGTGGCACTTGGCTTGGTGGATTTCCAGGGTGTTCTGCACTTCCCCAACAGGTACAGGGGGCTCAGTCTGGGCTCTCTGTACAAACTGTGTGTTCATGTCGAACAGAGCTGGGCAGAGAGGGCTTGTATGGCGGGCCCCAGTAGAGACCCTGGGCTCTGAAGCTCTCCAGGGCGGAAACATCATCCTTGTGTTGATGCATTTCGTTTCTGGGGAAAGAATGTGCTCTGTTGACTCCCTCTTGGGAGGGTGAGAGCGTAAGGAAGTCCACAGGTGGCTTCCTCTAGGCTCCTCCTGTGTCCTTTCCTTTTAAGATCCTTGCTACATCACTGTAATAAATTCTAGCTCTGAGTCCAACTCTGCCAAATTCTCTGAGTCCTTCCTGTGAATCTCCATGTCCAAGGGTGATCCTAGGGACCCCCAGCACAAAACCCAAGGGAAGAAAGGATTGTAAGTGGCAGTCATATCCAGCAGCCGTACCTAGGCTGCAAGAAAAAGACCCTTGGTTTTTTATGCATGCTGGTGTTATTGATGGGTGCTCAGCTGCGGGAAGGAGAGAGGGAAGCTTGA
Organism: Antilocapra americana; assembly: GCA_007570785.1. Classification (NCBI taxonomy): domain Eukaryota; kingdom Metazoa; phylum Chordata; class Mammalia; order Artiodactyla; family Antilocapridae; genus Antilocapra; species Antilocapra americana. The sequence goes on from ML663557.1 coordinate 2,131,447, forward strand.
GATGGAAACAGGTTAAGGAAAAAATTGTTTCGGGGTGTGGAACCCAGAGGATGTCTGTAGTAAGAGGGGAAAGAGGCAGTTCAGTGCAGCTGGTTTTAACTGCCCTGTGCTGAGGTTTGCCCTGGGTGGTTCTGGTTTATGCCTGTTGTCCCGGCATAATTATTACTAGCATCTCCTTTCACTCTCAGAAGTGTTAACTATTTGTATAATGCTCATTAGAGCATTAGAGCTTTGAATCATATCTGGGTTTGAATCCCTTTGAGCAAATAGCTAAAGTCTCAATTTTTTTTTAAAGTCTGTGATACTTGTTATCAGTCAGGGTTCCACCAGAAACAGAACCAGTTAAAAAAAAATTATATATATATGTATATATGTGTATATATTGTGTATATATATATATGTATATACTGGCTGCACCACGTGGCATGCACGGTCTTAGTTCCCCAACCAGAGAGCAGATCCATGCCCCCTGCAGTGGAAGCTTGGATTCTTAACCACTGGACCACCAGGGAAGTCCATCTATATATATATATATATATTTTTTTAATTGCAAGAATTAGGTTATGTGATCATGCAGGCTGGCTAGGTAAGTCTGAATTGAGTAGGTCAGGCTGTCAGAAAGGGCTGGCGAGAAACCTCTGGGCAGGAACAGGTGCTGCAGTCCACTGGTGGTGTATTTCTTCCTCCTCAGGGAAACCTCAAAGGCTCTTAAGGCCTTTCAAACTGATAGTGTCAGGCTTACCTAGATCATCCAGGATAATCTTCTGTACACAAAGCCAACAGTTCCTGTAGAGTCCAGGTAATACCTCTGTACAATACCTAGGTAAGTGCTGAATAAGGACACCGTCACCAACCCAAACTGACACATAAAACTGGCCGTCAAGTGGCTATAATAAGAGCTCCTACTCTGTGTGGGGGTTTTGTGAGAATTAAATGAGATGGTGGTGTGCAAAATGCTTAGCTTCGGCCTGGAGTAGTCTTAGCACAGTAAGCCTTAGGCAATCTTAGCAGGTATTAATATAATTTTTATTAGTTTATTATTAAAGATGCAAACAAGAGGCAGTATAATGGACCCGTAATCCTCTTACACAGTTCTTTTCTTCTTTGAAGAAAAGAAGCTTTGAAAAGCAGAAGGTTTTTTTAAATATCATTTGACAGCAAAACCCTGCCTGATCTGAACGCCTTTTTTAATGGAACCTTGTTGGACTCCGCAAGTCTGTTTATAGACTTTATTTATCCTACTTAGTGTGACTATTCACCTTTACGCTTTACTGTGAAATACTGATGTCCTTGATGACAGGGTGCTTCCTCAGACTCCCCGTAGGTGTTCTGGTATGTGCTTCATGACGCCTTTCTAAAATCTGACAAATTCTGAATTCCAAAACACATCTGGCCCCCAAGAGTTTCTGCTGTGGAATTGTGGACCTTATAAACAAGTCACTCTGAAACACCTAGTGATGAGATCTCATGTGCATGATAATCATTTTGGATGAGAGCCAGGGCAGACCCTCCTGTCCCAGACTCTGCAGTGTGCTTTGTGCTGAGAGCTCGGACTCCCAGCAGGGAGCTGCCCAGAATCTTTGGTGGACGCTTCAGATTGGAGATCACGAAAGACAGGGGTCCCAGCTACTGGGGTCTTTCACAGAACCTAATGTGTGTGTTCTGGGGCTCTCCAAGTGGCGCTAGTGGTAAAGAACTGGTCTGCCAACACGGGAAAATCAAGAGATGCAGGTTCGATCTCTGGGTCAGGAAGATCCCCTGGAGGAGGGCATACAACCTACTCCAGTATTCTTGCCTGCAGAATCCTCATGGTCAGAGGAGCCTGGTGGGCTACAGTCCAAAGGGGCACAAAGAGTTGGACACGACTGAAGTGACTTAGCATGTTCCGTTTTTCTAGATTACCCATATATGTGTTAATATGCAATATCTGTTTTTAACTTAAAATTCATCCAGAACCCTTAACTATCACTTAGGAACTACATTTTATTTTCTGTCCTTCCTTTTGAATACCCACAAATACAGCAAAAAGTAAAATGTAAAACCCATGGTTACAGCTGCAAGGAAATGGCCTTGCTTATATATTCCTAGCACCATAGATGGCTTTTTGGAGGACAAACCGGTAAAATATAAAAAGTGATTATGTTGTTCATCTACTTGGGCCCCAGAATTCGATATATTGAAATAGGCCTCAAGGAAATAACTCAACACATTAGAAAGTAACTTGAAAGACATTCATAATGCTGCCATTTATGGTTCTAAGGAATTGGAAACCATCCAGATGAGCCAAAATCGAATAGTCAACAAACAGGTTTAACATCACTAAGATAGAGCTGTCTAAATGATAGCCGTTTTGGTTATTTCAACACATGACAATGTTTGTATGAACTAATATTACCTATAAGAAGCAAAACATAACAATAGGTCATTTGCACTGATTACATCCATGTGTGATGAAAATGAAAGGAAATTTGAACCGATTTAAAAAACTTCAATATTCTTTTGAATTTTTATCTGAATAGAGCTGCTTTAGCTCCTGATTTTTCTTTAAAAGAAAGGCATTGCCATAGACTTGTCATGAAGCTTCGTAACTCTTCCCAGGTTTTGTGAGTGGGCACAGTTCTGAGGTAGGGTCATATGCTGGCTGAGGACTGGCTGACAGTGGCTGCTTTGTAACTTAACCCACCGCCCCCTGCACTGCCCGTGATGGGAAGAGATTTTACTAACTTGAGCCAAAAGAGCAGGGCTCTCTGCTTCTTCCTCACACCTTCCCTCTTGCTTTCTAGGAAGATCAGCCCATCTACATGGCAGTCAAGGGGGTGGTGTTTGACGTCACGTCTGGAAAGGGTAAGTGGCTTGGTTTCATGAACCCCTATCTCTAGGGGATGCTCTAGGCGTGAGGGAGCAGAGGCAACACCGGGCAAGTCCTTTCCCTCCAGAGTGAGTTCATAATTTTTTTTTTTCTTTTTGGCTGTGCTGTGTGGCCTGAAAAATCTCAGTTCCCCAACCAGGGATCAAACCCTCGCTGGAATGCCCAGGAAGTCCCTGAGTTCACTCTTTGTCACTGCTATATTTCAGCAGTATTTTTCTAACAATATGCTCCTGCTCCAAAGTCTTCCAGGGCTCCCTGTTGCCTATACAGTCAGAGTCAAACTGGATGATTTGCCTTGGTGAAAGCGGTGAGAGGAAAAGTGTTACTTAGCAAAAGGCTGAGATCATAGAACCTTGTGGAACTTTTTAATGCCCTTTTGTGCTTTCTGTAGTGGAAACTATAGCTGATATCGTGGAAGCTGTCTTGTAATGGTTTGTCGCTTATTTGATACCAAACCAAAGACGTGTGGAAATAGACTTGGCTTCCATGAGCATTTAGGCAGACAGGACATTCCTCTTGTTTACACTTTAGATATTTTTAAGAGATTGTTTTCATTGTATTTTATAAAAAGTCACCTCTTGGCCCAGCACATATGACTTTTCCATATTCTGAACTGGGGGACTCAAGCAGGTGGCTGGGCTGGCTTGTTGGACTTCCCCTCCTCACTGCCGACCCTCCCCTCGGGCCAGAGTCTCTCCAGGATTGGGGGGGTCTCGGAAGCCCCGTCACCCCCTCTTAGCTGCTCTGTGCCCACCCACTCCTATCTTCTTCCGTCCTCCCCACTGCAGAGTTTTATGGACGAGGAGCCCCCTACAATGCCTTGACCGGGAAGGACTCCACCAGAGGGGTGGCCAAGATGTCCCTGGACCCTGCAGACCTCACCCATGATACCGTGAGCCAGTTTCTGAGCCTCCGTCAGGGTGCCCCACCTCCTTGGCCATGGCCTTCCCCTGACACACACACACACGCACACGCACACACACACCCACACACACACACACGCCCCTGGGCAAGAGCAAAGCTTCCTCACTAGTCTGCTTACATTTCTGTCCACTCCATGGGATAGCCAGTTGTTAGCTTAAAGTAGAGATCTCACTGTTAATGCTCCTGCTCAAAAATCCTCCATGGCTCCCCACTGCCTACAGAGTCAAGGCCAGACTCTTGGGCACTTGCCATCAAACTCAGTGATCCTCACAGTCTGGCTCCTTCCTGCCTTGGCAGTGCCATCCCCCTTAGAGTCTGCCCCCGCCACCCCCAGCCCCTGGGTGCTTTGCTCTTCATCTCTGAGACCGACTTCCCAAGCCACTCCTGGTCACTCAGGGGATGAAGCAGAGGCTCCCCCATGCTCATATTTCTGTGAAGGAGACGACAGCCTTAAAAAGACCATTTCAGGGTCATCCCAATCATCCTGAAAGAAAGGCTGGCGTTCACTCCAGTGTCGCTCAGATGAGTCAAACTCTTGAGCGACAACATTGCAGAAACAGATTAAGAAATTATGGAGCGGGGAGGCTATGCAGATCTGTAGTGGGGTGGGGGTAGAGAGCAGTGGGATTTACTGGGGGAGGGTGGCTGCAGACCCCACAGGGCACCCCCTGCACCACCTGGGAGCTCTCTGGACCCTTTCATTCCCATGTCAATCAAACCCCACAACCTGCTGTGGCCCCTGCTTCCCCCATCTCCTTCCCCTCAACATTCATGAACACACAGGGTGGCCTCTTAAAAAGTCAGCTGTCTGCAATTTGATTTTTGAGAGATTTTTTTTTTCTCTTGCCTGAAAGGTATGGGGAGAATAAGGCGGGGAGGAGGTGTGAGAGGCTGGGGCCAAGTCCAGTTCACTCATTCCCAACCCTGGGTTTCTTGGGCTTTTCTCCCCAAGACGGGCCTCACAGCCGAGGAGCTGGAATCCCTGGACGACGTCTTCACCAGAGTGTACAAAGCCAAGTACCCGATCGTCGGCTACACGGCCCGAAGAATCCTCAATGAGGACGGCAGCCCCAACCTGGACTTCAAGCCTGAAGACCAGCCCCACTTCGACATAAAGGACGAGTTCTGACCGGCAGTAGCTCGGCCCTGGGAAGGCGAGGCAGGGAGACCCTCCAACGCAAGATCTCCTGCAGAACAGGTGGTGGGAGCCTCCGGTCACCACCGGCTCTGAAGAAAGCATGCGTTTCGCCTGGAACGCTGAATGACTCTCATCTCCCTCGGGCAAGTGTTCTGTTCACCCAGGTGTCTTGCCTGCAGTGCCAGCTGGAGAGGTCATGGTGGCCGAGGGGGCATGCCTCCTAGCTGTCAGCAGGGGCGTCGTGGGCAGTGGAATTACAAGTGGCCTTCATTTCTTCTTTATATTGTTCTGTACTTGTCAGATTTTCTACTGTGGCCATGTGTACTTTAAGCACCAAAATAAACTTCCTGTTTTTGCGAAAGGAGAATTCTTCCCTGCTCGGGCTCTTCTTGGAGCCTCATCAGCACACTTGTCTCTGCTGGCCTGCTTTCTGTCTCCCTGGCAAGTGAGGGGGCCAGGCGGCAGAGGCATCCATGAGATGTGGCCGAAAGGGGGTGCATTAGGTGGAAGGGTGGAGAAGGGGAATCTGAAACTGTTAGTCGCTCACTGGTGTCCAACTCTTTGTGACCCCATGGACTTAGCCCGCCAGGCTCCTCTGTCCATGGGATATTCTAGGCAAGAACACTGGAGTGGATTGCCGTGCCCTTCCCCAGGGGATCTTCCTGACCCAGGAATTGATCCCAGGTCTCCCACATTGCAGGCATATACTTTACCAGCTGTGCCACCAGGGAGCAAGCCACAAGGGAGAAGGGGAAAGGGTGCTATTAAAGGGCCTGGCTCTTCACCACAACCAGGAGAATGATGATGTGAACTGGCCTCAGCTCCACCTGCGGCTGGAAAGTGGTGAGGAGGGCTGGGGTTCCATGTGGGTAGGACCTGGCCTGGAGGTCATTCCAACGACGGTGAAGAACACGCTACACACTGGACTCAGCTCAGATTTCATAAGGAAAATCTCTTTTGAGGGCAGGATTTTTCCCTTAAGGGGCGTTTGGCAGTGTCTGGAGCTGTTTTGAAATGTTTGGTTGTTACAACTGTGGGATGCTATTGGTCTCTAGTGTGTGGGGATGTTTTTAAACATCCTACAATGCACAGGACAGTGCCCAGAACAAAGAATTGTCCAATCCAAAATGCCAGTTGTGCCAGGGTTGAGAAATCCTGTGTTAGACTCATCCTGGAAATTTTATAGCAGAGACAAATTTCTTTGACACAAAACTTTGTCTTTTATTAAAACAAATAGCACTTAACCCTCAAGAGAGAATTTTATACTAAACAGAAGACTCCTAGGGTGACTGTTGAAGATGCTGATTCCTGTATCCTATCCCCAAGGCTTAGCATTTAGTATTTCTGGGATGCTGCCTGGGAACTGCGTTTGTAATGAACTCCCTCAGAGACTGTGATACACTTGGGCCCAGATGGACTTTCAGGAGCACTACCTCACCAGTCAGCTCATGGAGGACTCATCCCCATCCTTACTATGGTCCAGGTTTGACCTTTGCTTTATTCTTTGTGTCCAGACTAATGGTGGACTCCTGGGTCCCACCCAAGAAGCCAGGAGCTTGCTGGCCATCCAAGGGGAATGGGTATAGAACTTATCAGACAGGAGGACTCTTTGGCCTGGAATTCAGGAAGTTGTTCATGTTGCCAAGGTGGTCTGTACTGGGACATTTTGCCCTGAAACAAATGATATGTGAATGAATGATAATGTTCCCAAGTTCTTGGGGGCCCCTGAGGGATGACTTTCCTTTAATTACGTGCCACCCACTGCCCACATCACCAAGCAACGGAAAGGCTAGGATTCCATTCCTTAGAGCCCCATCTCTGCAGGGTGAGCGAGGTCTCCAAACCCAGTCCCTGGGGACTTTTCAGGACTCCTGCTACTTCCCTCACTTCTCTCTTCTCCCCTTGCCTCCGTCACAGCACAGTTTCCCATTAGGGTCTTAGGATCCTCACTGCTGGGGCAATTCTACCTCATTTCCCTGCTCTGCACTTCAAAGATCGCCTCCTACACCCCAGCAAGAGTCTTCTCTGAATAAGATTGTCTCTTATTACCAGATTCCAAGTAAGCCTCTGTCAGGGCTGAGCACACAGAAGTCTGGGCACCCTGCTCCACTGCAGCTGGGCGGGGGGTGGGGGAGGTGGGGGAGGTGCTGCTGAGGGAGGGGATGCAGCCTGGCCTGGGGATTTGCACCACTGGCGTCTACAGGACACAAATCCCTGGAGCCCAAAGCCTGCTGCCCTATATATTCCTTCTCCCACATTTGCTGTCAGGTCTTCTTCACTTTAAAGGTTTATATCCTCTTAACAAGACTCAGCCGGGATGCACCTCTGCCAAGAAGCCTTCCCTTCTGGGATCCCATAGAGCTTAGCATACACCTTGTAACTGCCGGGTTTTTTAAAATATTTTTATGGCACTTATTTGGCTGCACCAAGTCTTAGCTGTGGCATGCAGGATCTTTGATCTTCATTGCGGCACTAAAGATCCTTCAGTTGTGGTGTGTGGCATCGAGTTCCCGGACCAGGGATTGAACCTGCGCCCTGCTCCCCGCTCTGCCCCGTGCTGTACATTGGGAACTCAGTGTCTTAGTCTTCTACTGGACCAGAAGGGAAGTCCCTGTAATTGCCTTTTGATGAGATTGTCTCCTCCAAACATGAAAGCAGACGGTCATCTAGGGTGGCCAAACTTGCCAGACTTTCTGGGTCTACACTGAAACTCTCGCATCCCAGGAAACCCCTTGGTCCTAAGCAGACCTGGGGGACAGAGCTGCACCAGCCTCTGAGGACTCCTCCCAGCAGAGGACCCTGGGTCTAGTGGGGAGGTCACGCATCACCCTGGAATGAAGCAGGAGGAAAGGAGCCATGACCTGTACCCAGGGGTGTGAAAGTGAAACATGTCAGCCGCTCAGTCACGTCTGACTCTGAGCCTGCTAGGCTCCTCTGTCCATGGGATTCTCCAGGCAACAATACTGGAGTGGGTTGCCATTCCCTTCTCCAGGGGGTCTTCCCAACCCGGAGGCTGAATCTGGGTCTCCTGTATTGCTGGCAGATTCTTTACTGTTTGAGCCACCAGGGAAACTGTAGGAGAACTGAAGGTAAAGGAAAGGTGACAGGAGAGTGGATGGGGGCTTCGTTCTTAAGCACACAGGTTCAAGGTCAACCTCTCAGAGGGGACACTCAGTTCCTGGCCTATGCTAGGTGGCGCTGGTGTAATTCGTGAAGTCCTTCTCCAAATCTAAGTTCCTCCAGCGAGAGCGGCAGCCCCTCCACAGTCCCCCAGGGGGAGCACAGTCAGGTGCTCCTCCCTCCGTGTGCTCCTGCTGCCCAGGCCTCCCCTGCAGGTGGTGCGGAGCCGGCTCTGGCCCATCACAGGGATGAAGAGGCTTAAAGCTGTAGAGGCCGGAAGCAAGGCCCTGGAGCAGGGAAACTCGTTCTGCATTTGGAAGACCACTAAGTATAGAATGTCCCATAACGGAGATCAGTGGAGCTGACCGGCCCACAGAGGAGCTGGGGAGGTGTCTGACCAGCAAGCCAGCTCCTCTAGGTGGGGTCATGCAGAGGGCACCCTGCCCCGGTCCCAGCCTGGACAGATGACCTCCAGACTCAGACACTCCATGTCCTTCAGGCGTCTGCTCACCACCTCATAAGCTTCCTGGAAAAAAACTGAGGGTCTGAATAGAGCAGCCTCACCCTCTACACTGACTTCCTTCAAAAGGCCGCTCCTCAGAGCCCCAGGCTCTGGCAAGCATGGCCTGCGGGGGCTCTGTCAGCAGAGAGAGGCTTCTGGGGGATGGCGGCTTCCAGGCCCCACACGGGCCTGCAGCTGCGCAGGCGGGCAGGCTGCCCCACGGCAGGTAGGGAAGCCGGCCAGGCAGAGGTCGGTCCCGCTGGCCTCCGTCCGGGGTGGCCGAGGTAGTCACCGCCTTAGGGCTGTGGTACTGCTCCCTTCCTGGGCTTCATTTCACAGTCGTCAGCCCAGCACGCTGGTGTCAGCTCTCGTGCAGATTCAGCTCTCTCCCCTCCGCTCTCCGCCAGGCAAGCTGCTCGGGGCCATTCCCAACAGCAAGTACAAGGACTTAACATCTGGGGAGCAGCCCTCCACCAGCAGGGCTGAAACCAGTACACCAGTCCCACCCGCTGAGGCCCATTCTTCAAGGGTCCTAGGAGATGCCGAGCCCCAGCCATGCACAGCGGGAATCCACTCCATAATACATTCTTTTTTCTGCCACACTGTGAAGCATTCCGGATCTTAGTTCCCTGACCAGGGATCAAACCCACGCTTCCACTGTCGGAAGTCCAGTCTTAACCACTGGACTGCTATGGAAGTCCTCCATAACACTCCCTTGAACTGTTCGAACTCATGGATCATTTCCAAAACATGGGGTCCCTGCACACTAGCCCCTGCTCCGGTTTTGCTTTTGGGGGAGAACCCTGGTTAAGACAAAATTTACTTCTTAAGACGTTAACACAATCCCCTTATGCCCAACTTTAGGTTTCCTAACTGCATCTGACCCTTGTATAGCACTTTACAGTTTATGAACCTCTCATTCCAGTGACCATGGCTTACAAATCACTCCCAGAACTTGGTGGCATGAACCGGCTATTTTTGGTGCTGAGAGATAGTGTGTGAGGAATTCTTGACAGCGTGCAGTGGGAACCACAGGGCCCGTGGTGAGCCTGGCTGCCGGCAGGAGCTCCAGTCCTCTCCACGTGTAACTTCTCTCAGCGCGGTGGCTGGGTTGTGTCTCCTTTTATTACCCAGCCTCAGCACCAGACAGCGTGACTTCTGCTTGCCAAGGCAGACACAGAGTTCCACCCTGGCTCCAGGAGGCAATGGGCCATTTTGGGAAAATACAATCTGTGGTCATTCCTCCCTGTGATTTCATTAGATTCTCAGAGATGAGATGGTGTCTTGCCTTTTGGTTTGCAGTACTTAGCTTGGTGCCTGGCAAGCAGCCATAAGTTACATTGTGCAGTAAATCATCTTGTGGAGAGATAGAGGTTAGCATCAAACTGACCTGGTTTGAATCCTGGTTTCATGACTTCCTACCTGTATGATCCTGGAGGAGTTATTCAGCTTCTCTGAGCCTTAGTTTCCTAACTTTTAAAATGATGGGGGAGAGTATCAAAATACCCATTTTACAAGACTGGTGCTAGGACTAGGCTCGGTTGTATATGTGCATGAGGTATGCACGTATGTGAGCGTGGACTCCTGACGCTGGGTCGTGTCCATCCCCTTCTACCCCCACCTTAAGGACGGATGGCTTCTTGGACTTCCCTGAAGGGTCATGGACCGAGGTGAGAGAAACCTTCAGTTGTGTGTCTCGGGGCTTGGGAACAGACTGGAGTTGAAGAAGTCAGGGTGACCAGCTATGGCACTTTATGTCTCTCTCTCTCCCTGCTGCTCCCAGGACAGCTCAGCCCAGAACTATGAGCAGTAACCCAGCTCCACTGATGGAATCTGCGTCCCAGAGTTCTGACTCTCTGGTTCCCCGGAAATCCTGGAGATTCTCCCAGAGTCCCAAGGGTGATGGGGAGTCATGCCCCTCCTCACCCCCTCCTGCCAGGGCATTGTGTGGACTGCAGGCTTGCTGCCAGAGGCCCGATATCAGGTGTGCCTGGGGGACCTGCTGTGGTGCAGCTGTCCCACCCCACCTCCACCTGATGCTTTGGGGCCCTGCCCAGCTTCCACACTCCCCAACACCGCAGAAGTTAAGTGACTTCAGTTCTCGAAGGTGCCTCACTCACAGTCTCCCCTGGCCCCTTGCCCATGCTGGTCCCTCTGCCTGGAATGCTCTTACCCCTTGTCCACATTGCCTGCAATGCCTTATTCTGGCTGAGATGTCCTCTCATCAAGGAAGTCCTCCTGGATCCCTCTCTGCTGAGACGGTGCCCTTGGTACCCCGTGGAAGCATTTGTGTTTAGTTTGTCCATCTCTCCACCAGGCTGAGATGCACTAGCCCCGTTCTCAGCTCTCTCCCCCACCTGGCCCACCACGCAGCACCTTCTGTGTTTGATGAAATGAACGGGTGAGTGAATGGATTGGTGTTCCCACACCTGGGGCACCCCTCCCCTTGGCATGCCCCTCCCCGGGGGATATAGATCTGAATCCCAGACCCCCTCCTGAGGCCTCACAACAGCTCCTGCCTCCTGTCAAGGTCTCCAGAGCCCACTGGGGATCACTGCTTCCCGGGTCCCTCCTTGACCTACCATGTCTGCGCCTGTCCACAGGCTTGTCACATGGGAACATGTAAAAATAGTAAGTGGTTCCCCTGGCAACCACCGCAGCAGATGGGAACCAGTGTGGACAGTCTCAGAAAGCCTGAGGGTGGAGGGAAGAAGCCGTGCGCTGAGTGTTGGTGTCCAGTGTGGGTCAGGCAGGGCCCATCCGAGCTGCCCCTCCACTCAGGGCTTTTTGGGGACCACCTACTCTGATGCCCAAAGGGAAAAAATGCATAAAGGAGCTGCCCCTCTGCTCAGACTATCCCCCCCATCAGTCCCCATGCAGCTGCCCCATCCCTGCCCCATGGGTCACTGGGGGCCCTCCATCGGCCCCCCACCCCCGTCTAGGACCTCACATTGGAGACCACCGGCAGGAGACCCGGTCCTGCTGCTGGAGGCTTAACATCACATGTGTCCATGGCGTGCTGAGCTCGCCCCAGGCCTCACCTGGACTGTTCCGGTCTCTGCCCAGGTCTTCAAAGCCCACCCTCCATCCAGGTCCATGACCTTGTTCTTGCCAACCCTCCTCCTGGCTCAGTCTAGGCCCTTCCTGTGACCCCACTGCTCTTGGGTGCCCCCTCCAGGGTGACTAGAGGACTTGGGGCTCCTGCAGGCTTGAGGTTCTGCAAGCCCCTAGGGTGTGGGAGTCAGAGACAGGAGCTGCAGAGGGTGCCGGGAAAGATCTGGAAAAACACAGCCGAAGGGTGCAGAAGCATGTGTGGCAGACTGACTGAGGGAAGCTGGGCTGTGGTGGAACCAAGAGAAGGAAGAGAAGGGCAGCTGAGAGGGGAGGGTGAGAGGCAGAGCCTGAAGTGTGGCTGGAGGCGGGAAAGTGGACGCTCTCAGCCCAGGGGGTGCGCTGGGGTGTGTAGCCTGCCAATCAGGCTGCTGCCTCTTCTCCCCACTCCTGAGCAAGACTCCCCGCCCCCCGTCCCCTCCCTCCTGGGGTATTGAGTTTACTGCATCTTCTGGGCTTCAGTCACTTCCACACAGACAAGCCCACCCTCTGCTCACACCTCCCTGCTGGACCTGGCTTCGTGCCTCCTCTGCACACTCACCCCGTTGGTAAGTGATCCTGGGGCCCCTCGTGCGTCTTGTTCACTGCTGTGTTGGTGACAACTGTGAGTGGCACTTCACTGAGCCAGGTGCAAGCTATGCGCTGATGTTGGGTATTTGCTCCTTCGTCTGATTCTCTGCAAAGAAGTAGTAACATGTCCTGGGTGATGAACTGGGTCTCAGGAAGGCTAAAGAACCTGTCAGGGAAACCACACTTCTGACAGAAAACTAACCAGTTTAAAACTGGGATTCCAATGCAAGTCTTATTTTCATCCTAGGCTCTTTCCACTTGGCCTCATTCTACCTGAAAATCAAGTCTTCCAGAGGAGACTGACCTCCGGGCACCTAAAATTAGGATGCAAAATGCTAGGCTGGGGGCTTCCCAGGTGGCTCAGTGGGTAAAGAATCTGCTTGCAATGCATGAGATGATGGTTCATCTCTGGGTCAGGAAGCTCTCCTGGAAGAGGGCATGGCAACCCACTCCAGTATTCTTGCCTGGAGAATCCCGTGGACAGAGAAGCCTGGTGGGCTACAGTCCATAGGGTCACAAAGAGTCGGACACGACTGAGTGATTTAGCATGCACACACACGATTGGCTAGAGGCAGAGATTCTCAAATCCTTGAGGGTCTCTTGAAAGAGACTTGTGGACTGCTGACATGTGTTACAGGCTCAGGGTGCTGAGCCCCGGGCTTCACCCAGAGGGAGGAAGGCAGAGCCAGGCCACCTGCAGGAGCTCCCAGCCTGATGGTGGCCGCTGCAAACCACTCCAAAGACAGGAGAGGCTAACGAGGGTCATGGGGGCAGTGATGCCCACCTGGAGGTCAGCTAAGCAGTGCTGGGCTGCTCGGGTTCATTACCCCCAAATCCTGGTGCTGCCACGTGGGGCTCTGAGGTAAGGATTCGACCTGGGCAGTGAGCAGTCTCTCACTACCTCTGTTGACTCCTTGCCTAAGCCTTCCACCCTGTTTTCCCAAGTAGCCCTCACCCTCTCTCTGATCCGTATCACTCCACACTCTCACCATTCCCACAGGGGATAGGCAGTTTCCTTTCCACAATTTATTAATGACACTCGACTTCACACATCCATCTACCAACCAACAGTTCAGTTCAGCTCAGTCGTGTCTGACTCTCTGCCACCCCATGGACTTCAGCACACCAGGCCTCCATGTCCATCAGCAACTCCCCGAGCTTACTCAAACCCATGTCCATCGAGTCGCTGATGCCATCCAACCATCGCATCCCCTTCTCCTCTCGCCTTCAATCTTTCCCAGCATCAGGGACTTTTCCAGTGAGTCAGTTCTCCGCACCAGGTTGGCCAAACACACGCCTGCTGTGTGTGCAGTGCTGTGCTGGGCCTGGGGTTAGGCTGGGGGCGGGATGAGGTGAAGGGAAGAAGCCAGGAAAACACGAGCCAAGACCCTGCTCCTACAGGTCCCCCAGGAGGAGAGCGGTGGGCTCGGTTGCAAAGAGGACCAGGAACAGGTGCTCTTCCACCACCCCAGCCACAGCGCCCTGAACAGGACAGGCTGGGGCAGGAGGTTGTGCAGAGGTGCTGGGCGTTTTATGCACCAGTTCTGGCCCAACTGGCCACCGCTTGCATGGGATGGTAGTGCCCCCTGGTGGTTGATTCTGGGACCTCTCCAGCAGCTGTTTCGTAAAGCCCTGAGGATTAAGCTCCCCTCAAGAACATCTATTTTTGGTTCCCAATTTTTCCATAAAGAAATGCTAACAGGAGAAGCCAAAGGGCTTCCCAAAGGACTCAGAAGCTGCCTGCTGAAGCCCCACATTCTCCAACTGCCTGCTCCCCGGGGGTCAGAGCTGTCCTTCATTCCCAGCTCCAGTTTCTCCCTTCCATTCAGCTTGACTAAAGGGTCCCGGGGCAGCGGCCATATGTCCACTTTGCTGAGTGTGAGCCTGGCCTCAGAGGGAAGACCGTGTGCACATTCAGAGTGACGTGTTGGAAAGAACACTGGATCCGGGATCAGGAGGCTTGGATGCTCGCCCCACGTCAGTCGCTAACTAGTGATGAGATAATCAAGACAATAATAGCTACATTTATTCAGTATTTACTGAATCAGGTGTTGCACCAAGAGCTTTACGTACATTGCTGACTGATCTGTACAACAAATCTCTGAGGTTGGGATTATTATTATTTCCATTTTACAAGTGAATAAATCAAGGCACAGAGAGGTTAAGTAACTTCCCCAAGCTCACAGAGTATACAGCAGAGTCAGGACTTAAGCTTCTGGCAGGACCCACAGATTTGTCTTTTTATTTTGTTTACTTTTTTTTTTAACCGGTATTTTTGATGCGGGCCATTTTTAAAGTCTTTATTGGCTTTGTTATAATACTGCTTCTGTTTTATGTTTGGTTTTTTGGCTATGAGGCAGGTGGGATCTTAGTTCCCTGATCAGGGATTGAACCTGTTTTGGAAGGTGAAGTCTTAACTACAGGACCAGCGGGGCAGTTCCCAGAGTGATGTCCTTAAATGTCCCCCGGGTAATTGTGTTGTGAAGCCGTCTTTGGAATCTGTGGGGGTCCCATCAGTTCTAATATTCAAGGAGTCCAGTGCCTTTGGAGGGTCAGGAGGTGAGGGGGTGATGCGCAAGAAGCCTAGGCTAGGCCCTCACCCGGATGGGCATAGAGGTGTGCCACAAGCCTGCCAGAAATGCCGCAGAGGGCAGGACAGTCCTCGGCCCACCGTCCTCTCAATCTGGAAATGGTTTGTGGGAGAGGAGAGGAACTGCCTCTCACGACATCTTCTCGGAACTGGCTGTGCCTCCCAGGCCGCTAATTCATAGATCCCGTCATCCATTAGTTCATCGCGGTTCATCTAGAACCATTTGATATTGTGAAGTCGAGTCACTTAACAGACACTTACAGAGACCTACTACATGCCGGGCACTGGCCCAGACCCTGAGTCTGCAGAGGTGAAGGGGCGGCATGACCCCGCTGTTGGGGGTCTACTGTCTGGATGAGGAGACCGGCAATACACCTCAAAAAACAGAACTCCCCCGTGACAGGTGCTCTGAAGGGGATGAGAACAGGAGGGTGGCGGAGGGACCCAATTAGATGGAACAGGCCGGGGAGGCCTCCATGAGGAGGTGATGTTTAAACAGAGTCCAGAAGAACGCTTTTGGCCCTTACCTGCTGTTGGTAGGAGCTTCCCTCATAGTTTAGTTGGTAAAGAATCCGCCTCCAATGCAGGAGACCCAGGTTCGATTCCTGGGTCAGAAAGATCTGCTGGAAAAGGGGCAGGCTACCCACTCCAGTATTCTTGGGCTTCCCTTGTGGCTCAGCTGGTAAAGAATCCGAATCCGCCTGCAATGAGGGAGACCTGGGTTCGCTCCCTGGGTTGGGAAGATCTGCCGGAGAAGGGAAAGGCTCCCCACTCCATATTCTGGCCTGGAGAATTCCATGGACAGTATAGTCCTTGGGGTTGCAAAGAATCAGACAGGACTGAGTGAGTTTCAGTTTCTGTTGGTAGAGGAGTCTCACCGTGTTTCCTGTGTAATGAGCAATTTAAATGCAGGGGATCCTCTCCCAGGACAGGGGTGGGCACTTCCCCCCTCATCGGCCAAGATATCCCTCCAGAGATGGAAATGTTGAGGTTCCTTTTAATACAGGATCTCAAACCAGGGGGCTGTTTGGGGGTGGGGAGGTAATGGGTCCAGGGGCAGACAGTTCAGAATCAGAAAAGTACCCCCCACCCCGGTCAAGGCCATGAGATTGGCTGACTTGGTTCTGACACTCAAGGGGCGTGACCCGCAATCCAGCCTGCAGGGAGGGAGCTTGTGGTTTCAGTGTGTGCGTCTCTGTGTGGTGTGTGCCTACACGTGTGTGTGTGTGTGTATCCGTTTCTGTGGATGTACACAGCTCTGTGTGTGGTTGTGCATCTGCGTGTGTATCTGTGTGTCTGTGCGTGTGTACATTTGTGTGTGTGGTGTGTCTGTGCGTGTGTACATCTGTGTGTGTGATGTGTATGCCTGTCTGTGTGTATAGATCTGTGTATAGTGTGTGCATACCAGTGTGTGTAGTGTATGTATTTCTGTGTGGTGGGCGTATATGTGCGTATCTGTGTGTACATCTCTCTGTGTGTGT